>VWZY01005715.1:28814-50762 GCA_013399075.1 Chloroceryle aenea | reverse complement strand
AGTAACACCACTCCTGGCTTGCACCACCTTAGTGGCAACAACTTTGAGCAGCAGCATTTGCTTATAGCACTGTAGTTTTCAACAGGCTGCGAGCAGTAACTCGCTGGTTTCTCTTCGCCTAGGTCAAGATTTCCCAGGCTGTGGTATGACACCATGCAGGGTGTGCAGAGCTAGTTCAAAGGGATACACAGCTAAAACCAGTCCCACCCACAGTTGTTTCTCTGGAGGAAATGGGGACAGTAAATACTGCCCATGCAGCTGAATGCTTCTTCCTGTGCTGCCAGCAGCACCAGACCTCTCTTCATACGGAAAAAAGAAAAAAAGAATCAATGCTGAAGGTGGAAATTAGCAGTCTTTGAACATCTACTTGTCTGCACAACAGATATTTGTGCTGCTTTGCCCTCTAAGCCTGGGCTTTCACTGAATCAGGCTCTGTGACAAAGGTGTTTCACTGTTCACTATTTTCAGATAGCCCAGCATGAAGCACAGCACCAGTCTCCCGTGCTGTGGGTCCCAGCAGCCTCTCCCCTTCTCCTCTTCCCTGACATGTCTTCTTGAAAGAAAACTACCTAGTGAGGATGAGGATGATGTGGCCACACAGCTGTGCAGCTGTGCTCAGTCATCTGACTGCCATGTGGCTTTGGCTCGGAAGCCAGACGGGATAAACTATAATTTCTCCTCATTTTACCTTCCCTCTTCCCTCCCTTCCCGTTCCTCTCAAATTCAGTGCAATCAGGCTATCGAAACATTTCCCAGAGTACCATTTCAACATCAAGAAAGCAAATTTCAGGACATTCAACCAAAAGTCTTGCATCGGGGGTGGAGGGAAAGCAGCAGCAGCAGCTCCCATCCCCACGCACACCTCCGTAGGAAGCAGCAGGCTTCCAGGAAAGCAGCCCCCGGAGCGGATGCGCTGCACAATTTCCCCTTTCCTGTCCGCGTCCCAGCGCGGGCAGCGAGTGGAGAAGCTCTGTGGTTATTCTTGGCCCCTTCTGCCAGGCAAGGAAGGGTGAGGACTGCCAGAGAAGGCAGCAGCTGAGCTACCCCTGCTGATGGCGGGCAGAAGTGCTGGGCACCGGGCATTCCAGGGCAGCCCGCAGGGGTGGCCACCCCTGTCCTGCCACCTGGGTATCTGCCAAGCTCAAGGGCAGCCCAGGGGAGATGCAGCCACTGCTCAAGATCAAGCTCCTCATGGAGGTGTTTAAACAAGTCACCCAAAGGTCATTAAAGGACTCTGACTGCAACAAAACCTGGAAGTCCCGATGATGTACATCTGCCACTTGCCATAGGCACTCAGTCCCAGCTACAAACCAACATCTGTCACATGCCTTCGGGTTCCCAAAGCGTGACTGCACTTCAGATTTGGGGGTTGGAATGCAAGAGACAATTTTCCAACCATTTCAAGAGGAAAACTTAACTGAGACTTGAGCCCCCTGGTTTCTTTGAGTAACGTTTTCATTTTAACTTCATCTCTCTGCAGCTCTCTCTGCCCAAACATATTTTCTTAAGGTTTGAGCTTCTTTTCATTTGCCTGAATTATGTTTTCCAACCAACTTCCACATGTGATCACCTTAATGAAAAAAAAAATTGTCAGTTCTAACTTGGTACACAGAACTGAACAAAGTCACTGAATACAGGGGAAAAAAAAAGGCAAAATACCCACATAAAAGTTCAGAAACCAAACATAAATGACCAAGTGTTTGTGCAAACAGGGAAGTACTCCTTCCCTTCCTCCTGACATTTCCAGCCACTGTTTTCCTTCTCGGGTCAGTGCCTGCCAGAGGACAGGATCTTTTCTTAAGAAGACATTGCAACTAGAAAAATAACACAAAATGGCTTAAGGGCCTGATGGCTTTTAAAAGTGAATGAACCAACTGTTCCCCCTTAAGTTCATCCTCCTTTCCAAAGTGGCTGTCTGGGGAAGTGAGGCCACCATCTGTATAGCCCCTTTCTAAGCATCACCACAGTCTGACCAAATTCTCAGAGTGAGAAAGAAGCTGCTGTGGTCAAAGTGTGTGGCACAGGGTTTTGCCAAGTGATAAGGAAAAGCTGATGGGCGCTGACAAACAAACAAGGCAAGGATGGGGTCACTCATCTGCTCCTGCTCATGAGTATAAAACTACAGCAGTAGCACACAAGGTGAGAAAAATTCCCTCAAAAAAAATCCATTTAAACATCCTCTCCATAGTCTTCTTAGAGCCCTAATCTATTTTTGTACATCTCACCTCTCACCTCGAGCACCCAGATCACTCCAGTTCCAACACTGTCCTACAACTCTGTGCTCTACAAAAACTCATGCACAAGCCCTCACCTTGACTGAATGCCCACCATTCCCAGCCTCAGAAACATCAGCTCAGCAAGGAGAAAAGTCTGCAGCTCTATTGCTGCCTAATCCCATGCTGCAGATGATTTTTTTTTCCTGTGTAAATTCAGCTTTTCATTCCTCACTGCGTGCCCCTTCTGCTGCTGCCTTGACTCAACCAAGAACGCCTTGAAGTGCAGCCAGATTGCACACAAAATACACAGGGGATGCTAAAGGTCTATCTTCTGCAGAAATCACTTGAGGCTGGATCATATGATGATGTTAACTCCCTGCCAGTCCTCTCCAAGATCATCTGGAATGGGCCTAACTAGAATTAACCTCTTCAGAAGGGGAAAGGGGAGAAGAAAAAAAGAAGAAGAAAAAAATTGCCTACTGTTTGCCAACAAACCATAAAAGCGCCGTTGAACTTCTCCTTTCTGTGCTCCTCAGATGGTTCTCTTTTTCAGATGGAAAGGGGAACTGTAAAAATAAAGACTTTTCTCATCCTCTTTCCAAACTGGCATGATGAACATCCAGAGTCGAGGTTGTTAGGATGTTGGTTTGGGTTTTTTTGAAGGCTAAATGCTTACTCCAATTCTGAGGTTCATGGTCACACCATCCTACCACTAGCTGTGACTCCACTAGGCAACAACCTGTTCATTACTGTTTAAAACAAAGCACAGAGATCTTACTCTTGCACTGCAGTCCCTGTTCTGACACCACCTATCAACAGGCCATTTCCCCTTGCTGCAGCAGAGCAGAAGAGACGTCCATCACTAACCTCTCAGGCCACGTCTCACTCAGTTACCACTTCCTCAAACCTGCTGACTTGTTTAGTCTGGTTACCCCTCCATTAGCCATTACTATCCAAATTAACTGCCCTTGGTTCAGTTATCTAGGCAAACCTGTAAGTCTTTGCAAGTCTGACCTGAGAGGCAGAAACCTCAGGTGGCACTCACTACAGTTAGATATTGTGCATCCCCAGCCTTCTGGGGACGATCCACTCAACTGCTCCAGCCTTCCCTGTCAAATCTCTCCTCCAGAACTACTGCTCAATTTAACAGAGCTGAACCATGCCCTGGCTGAAGAAAGCACAAAATGTTTTCTAGTTCTCTGACACAAGGGACTGAGTATGGAACAAAATCCTGGGTATCTATACCTTCCTACCCCTCCCTCTCAAGGGTTTCAGGTCCAAGTGGAACACCTCTTGGAACCCCCCTACCCCACTGCACTAGGATGTAAGACACTAACTAGAGAACATCTTCCAGCAAGGGCAGATCTGCCTCAGCTGGTTTGGAAAATTAAAAGAGGAAAAAAAGCAAGAGATCACTCGATTATCACAGCTGGCTTTTGCTGATAATACTGTAACCAGTTAAAGTTGAAACTAAGTTTAACTTGGCTTCATGTTCCTTAATGTAAATATTCTGCTGCAGGCTTTAAACATGTTAACATTTGAGCATATGCTCCAAGCAGCACACTTGTACTGAAACAAACATCATCAGCTTGAATAAAAAGCCAAATACACAAGACTCACCCCACCAGAATGTCTTAATAAAAAACTACTAACAAATATAGTTAATGATGGGACTGTATGAATAATTGAACTTAAATGGCTACAGTCCCATCACACACATATTTTCAGTCACCCTACCAAAGGAATTGCCTCTAGTTTATACTTTTATCAGCATGACAAGATTGGAAGAAAGACAAGAGCTCAGCAGGTCTGCATTAGATGCAGAAGTTTCTTCAAGTAATGAAGGATTTTAACCTTCTACCCCTGACAGCAAGTGTGAGGTGACAATTCTCTGTCAACACTTCAGAAGTGTTTACAGTGACACTGTGCAACATCAGTAATCTCCAAATGCCAGCTCAAAGGGTTTGTGAAAACAAGTCAAGGGGTGCCAGCTGAACTCCTGCAAGGCAGCACCCCTCTGCAGTTTGGTTGTACATCAGAAAAATACACGTTGGTTTGTGGTGTTCATGGAAGCTTTGGGATTTGGCTGGTAAAAGGACACAATGAATAGGTTTTAGTCAAGGGAAAAGTACTTTTGCAAGGGGAGTCACACTTTCTTTACTTCTATCTCCTTTGTGAGGACAAGGCTTCCTTTTCTGAGCCTTGGCAACACGTGGAACATGAGACCAGGAAGACATTAAGATACAACACCAGGAATCTAAGGTCCCAATATCCTAGATTTTTACTGTTTAGGGTATGCTAAGTTTATCACTTAAACTTTAGTCCTGCTTACACAACTTGTGTCTTACAAGCAGCCACTATCACTCCATATAATCTGTAACTGTTATTCAAACAATAACACCATGATATTACAGTACAGAGGTTGAGGGATCAGGTGTAGAGGTCTCCACCTTCAGATATCAGCCACTGCCCCTCAGAAACTCCCTAATGTTCACTGTTCCTCAACTTCTCTCAGCAGGAGAACAGGAATAGCTTTTCATTCTTCAACCTCATACCTGTTTTTTCTGCTTTAGCTCTTCGAGGTGCCGCGTGTATTTCAACAAACCTACTGCAATGAACCTACTGCACTGCTCTCTGATCATGGTTACAAGTCCTAATGGATGCAGAAAATGGTTATGGCTGCAGAAGGAGTTTTCATTATTCATATTCTGGAAAATAGCATATTTAAAATCAGAAAAAATAGCTTCCTAGTTGTTACAGCAGATGAGCATTTCATTCTTATGGATACTCAGAATCACTTGACGGGTCAAAAGACTTCAGCACAACATTTGTTTCAAAATGAAGAATTTAAACATAGGCATTTTTAAATAGGAAAATTTACAATTTGAACATTCAGAAAGCAAAACCCAATTATTACAACAGAGAACTGGAAATGAGTCAGCTACCTCTACTCACTATGCAACTAATCATCATAAAGAAACAACTTTTGCTAAACATTTTGATAAACCTATATTTAGAAGGGGATTAGGCTTTTAAATTAAGAAGAAAAGAAAAAAAATCAACCCACCCTGAAGTTTTAGGAGCTGATGTGCATATGTTCATTAACCACTATGGTTTGCTTGGTCCCTTTGTGGTAAAGGGCACTCTCCCCCTCCATCCTTTTTCTCCCTTCTCTGAAAAAATAACTTGTTTTCACATGAGATCACCAGCAAAATATCACACACTGTGCAACTTGCATACATTACACTTTCAGGCAGAGCAGAGGCATAGTGGTATGATTCAGATCAGCTACACTATGTATGTAACAAAGAGCTTGCATGTCACAGAAATATCGTTATGATATTTTCAAGAACTGTGTCAGTTCTTCCAAGAAGTGTGAAGAGAAACATCTACTGCTAATTTGCATTTCAGTTGGAGGTCCCATAAACCATTCCAGTTTAAGATAGAGAGCTAAGTGAATCAGAGAGCTACTTTTAACAAAGGAGGTTATCATAATAGGAGAGCAACACTGTTACATGATTTCTAGATAACAAAGACGTCCTGAGGTCCAGAGAAACATGAATCTCAAATCTCTTCTCATACTCAGATAAGCAATGCCTTTTTCTTCTCACATTTGGGTCCCCTGGCTCTCTTCTTGTTCTAAAAGAAAAGCTACAACTTTCTTGTCATATCACTTCCTGATTTCCAAATCTTCATGTCTGAGGAATAAATAATCCAGTTAAAGCAAGGCAATAATGAGAGGAGTAAATTTCAGTGAACAACTCTGCCAGGGGAATTTTGTCCTCACCTGACTGTATTTTCCCTCTCATCCCAGCTCTCCAGGGAGAGCAGGCTGCTAAATGCCACTCAGCTAGACCTGATTTGTTGGGGTTTTTTTACCACATAGTAGGTCTTCTAAACACCAGGAACTAGTAGGATAGTTTCACTTTGACTCTTAAGCCTCCTATGATTTCGAGTTAAAATGCTGAGAACTCCCAGGTGGTCACAAGAGACACTTTTGAGATCAGCTTTTCTGCACTCCAGAAACACCACACAGAGGTCATTAAGGGACTTTAAAGACCTGCTTAAGAATCAGCCTAGTCTCCTGCAGAACTCACAAGGATGAAGATGCCAATTTCCACCTTGAACTTTCACCACAACTAATGCTCTTTTCACTCGTAAGGTAATTATGCCATCAGACAGCCCTCAGGCAGATCAGTCAGACTAGCAAAGCCTGCATCTCCAGTCAAGCCCTTCAGAAGGTCTGTCAGGGTCAGTAAGCTTCTCACTGTAAACCAAGCTGAACGGTTCCTCCCTTTTCCTAGACACTGGCAGGAGCTCCCCTTTCAATGCTGGGGAAGCAGCAGGTTAGCAATCCTGCTATGAAATCACATCAGGCTTTACAGCAAGGGCAGAAAACAACAGCTTGCACCCTACTGACTTAATATTGGTTTTGCCTTTTAATGGGACTAAAATTAAACTACAATCCATTAAAATAAACAACAACCCAGCAAAGAGAAGCATGAAAGAGTCCTTTGGGCAGTTTAGGACCGCTTCATGCTGGAGCTCTCAGGTGTTAATACAGGTTATGGTGAGGAGCTCCTTGTGTAACATCTCTGAATAATTCTCCCCCCACTTCAATTACCTTCTGTTCTTCCAGGGGTTTGCAGAGGATGTCCATTGTTACTAACAGCATGAAAACAACCTCCTAACAGTAACAACAGCAAACCATTTTTTGGGGGGGTTATTTTCACGATTGTTTTATTTTCACACTTTAAAGAACCATGAACATTATTTCCATCTAAGTAAAACTCAAACTCCCACTTCTGACTGGGGAGACTGAAGTGTGGACTCCATGTCAGCAAAAGGTGCTATTTTGAGCAGCTAATGATTTACCCATGTAAAAAGAACCTTCACCATCATAAAAGTGAGGGGGAGGAAGAAAAACCACCTCTCTTTTCTCTCCAGAGCAGTCAAAAAGAGGAAATCTGGATGCTTGGAAGAAATATATACTTATGTGTCATATATGCAGTATAGAAAATATAGTTAAGATGGACTTGTTTCCTGGGGTGTGGGGGTGAATGGGTATTGATATCTCTCCAGGAAATACTAGTATCAGATATGAAAAAGTTATTTTCATAAAACTACTGAGGAGTGGACACTGCTACACTGTGCTTCTTCCTACAATGAAATTCATTTTAAATGCAATAATACAGTCATATAAATACAAACAGAAAACCCAGCCTGCAGAAAAAGCCAAAATAAAATAAAGGATGTGCTTATTGCACAGACTTGTTTTTCCTGAGGACGTCTGAAGAAATACATTGAGTTCCCCTGTCCCATCCTCCTCACCCTCTTCTTAGCAGACCTTCCCTCTCCAGCTACTCAGTTACACTTCATTATTGCAATCTACACCTCAGGAGCATTCAGGACATTTTAGCAGCAAGGCTAAACATGTAGCAACAGCACATGGGTTTAGCCCACCTGGGAAAAGTCTTTAGGAAATGCCCATAAGCACAGGTTGAAAGCAGTCTGGAGACTAGACATCACTTGTTTATATCCTCTCCATGTAGAAAATGTCTTCACATTTCCAAATTTATGATGGTGTTAGGCATTTCTGTGCACTACAGTTTTCAGCTTTCCCAAGCACTATTTCTTATTCTCTTGCACAAAGGCTGATCTAATCTAGAAATTTATTTCTCCTTCTGAATTCCTAACCACATACAATCCATACAGTTATAAATTATTGGAAGTAAAAATGAAGTAACTTCTGACCCTCTGGGTAGTTCAGAATGGGTGTGTGTGTAATGCTTTCACTGTCAGCTTTTCACTGTCTCAAAAAAATAAAAGAATCAAGAGAAAAAAAAAACAAAGGGCAGCAGTGACCACTGCATAGGGAAGATAATTTGATTTTACAGAGTGCCCCTCATTGTCCAGCTGTCCCTAAACACTTTAGAGAACAGTAAGTCCCCCCGATGTACCACCACACAGGCAAATGCAGCAGCTGTTCTGCACTCACCAGTGTTCACCTCTCAGAGTAACCTCATGAGCCTGAGACACCAGGGAAGCATTTACTCCTGGTTTTCAAAAAAGACCATTGTATCTGTAGGTATAATGCTGCATGTACTTAGAATGCTGAAGTAAAAAAGTATGGGAAATCAGCACTGCTAAAAAAAATAGTCCTTAATATCTGAGGTTTATGATGCATTTTTCATACCACACCTGAATTCTACAATGCAAAACTATGCAAATGAAAGAACTCCACATATTCCAAAATGCAGAGCCTCAAACTGAGCTCTCCAAGTGACTGCTGCTTATACACTAGACACTATTCTAGAGGAAAGTCCCTAGACCAGAAAAATCATCTCCTAAAATCAAAGAAAAGTTCCCCAAAGTGGAAGCTTTCTTACTAATAACTTAGTCTTTGTAAGGAAAAGTTAGTTCTCTATGGCAAGCCACAGCCTAACATTTTCAACTCTTTATCTTCCATTTCCATCAAGTGCCAGCAATATCAACCTTTTGTTTCAGTCATCACAGAGTAGACAACGCTCACCTTTGGTCTCAGTAACAAGCTGGATAAAGCTGTCTGTCTATATTATCATTTCCTCTCTCTAACAACTGGCTTTTTTGGTTTTATTTTTAATGAACACGGTGGATACAGATAGGCCAGGTATTATCCTGCAGTAGAAAAAAAAAGACAGGTATTTTTACCATGAAAGCACAAAGCTCAGTTCTATGCAATTTATTAATCTTGTCTCATCGAATGAGGAATTATCCAAAGCCTTCAGGCATATACAATTCTAAGAATGGAAGCTTTCCATAAGGAAAGTCCTTCCTGTGTAATCAAGTACACAAGTTATCAAAACAGGATGTAGTACAGAGAGCACACGTGCATCCTTATTTCAGCTGCTATGGCTTTAGCCCTTCCTAGTTGAGTTACTCTTTGGAGTGAAGTTGTAACTGTGGGTTTTTTAAAGCCAGGATGCTCTGTTCCTAACTCTACTAAGCATGCAAAGACAACTGGGCACAGAAGAAGTGAATGCAGCTTGGGAAAAACCACACAGTTGTGTATTAAAGAACAGGGTAAACTGTTAAGCCTATTACACAAAGATTGTCTGCCTGAAAGGGATTACGGTCAGGGTGGCCAGACAAAACTGAAGATAGGTATTGACAGAGTCCTCTCTGCACCTGATTGCTGCATTATTCCAAACTCTGGAGAACAAGGCTGAAGACACCTCATCTCCCATCTCATTTGATACTACACTTCATGACTTGGCAAGAGCAATTCTGGAGTTCTGAGATACAGGAACAAACAAGCCAGTCCTCCTCTTCCCTCTGCTCCACCCTGCACAAAGGAAGGCACAGAAGGAAACATTCATTTTATAATGTGTTTATTTACATCAGAGAAGGTTTACACAAGTTGAAAAGTTGTTTCAACAGGAACCCAACAATTAGTCCTTTTGCTCTTCTTCATAAAAGGGATGACTCTAAGATTTGGTGATGCAGCTTCAGAGCACTTTGACAATCACTTGGGAAAAAAGTACCAGGAATCGACTAAAACAACAACAAAAAGACACACAAAGAAAATGTCTTTAGTTCTATACAACTATCCAGACATAAACACTTGAAAGAGCAACAATCTCCCCTCCCATAACAGTACTTCCAGGTGAACTCTCTCCCCAGCCTACGCAAAGCAGAGTCTAGAAATAACATCTGTTCACTTCAACAGTTTGGCTGAAACAATCCTGCAAGGAGTTACAATCTTGATGTGACTATCCCTGGAAAACATCAAAGATCAGGCAGACTATGTTCAGTTGGCTGTCAGAGGTCTGAGATGTAAAACTTCAGTAAATAAAAGCTATTTATTGGCATGCCATATAAGGGCAAATGGAATGCAACTTGCTTTCCCATGACATGGACTACACAGATGTTACTTTGCAAACTATCTGGGACTCAGCTCATGACCAAGTTTCTCTCAGTGTTTCTGTAACTCCCTCCATCTCAAAAAGCACGTAGGTCTTCTCTATAGTTACTGCCAGTAGGAAAAAAAAACCTCTTTTTTTTAAAGTAGTTAACAAAAATGAAAATGTAGGGTGCATTCTTATTTCTTGATGAGAAACACATGTTCTGTTAAGATGAAAAACAGTCAGAACAGTGGAAGGGAACTTTGTCTTCAGAAGTTACACTTGAAAACTAAGCACAGCTAAGCCACTTTCAGGAGAAGGGGCTGTTTTATTCCAGTAGTTAGCTGCTGTGAGGAATGACAAAAACCAAGGCAAAGCCACCTTTCTTCTTTATAAAGAATATCACACACTTGCCTTCTGTGATCACTGACAGAAAAACTTAAGTCTCCTCATCTTTTTTATGTGGACTACGACTGCACTCACACTCCAAGTGATCTTCTCCCCCAAGCCATCTGTGTATTTCTGCCCAAGTTCTATTTAACAGTGGCCAGACATTACAGTCTGACAGAAGCACTGTAATTCTCACGTGCACAAAGCCACCTTTTTTACAACACGACCTCCTTTATGTCATTTTTAAACAAACAATTACAGAATTTGCATGGGATCTGGGGAAATCATACCTTCTGGGGAAACAGAATCTCCGTTCACTGGCACTGGTGCCTAAGAAAAACAAACAAAAAGAAAGCAAGATATTGGTGTTTAAAGTCTCAGCCCCATACTCAAAGCTGTTACACTGCTGAAGTAAAGAGATACTAATAAACCCAGAACTTTCTGTTGTCCCCACAGGACAATTCTCTACAAACTTGCCCTTTTTTTCCCCCCTCCCCCTGTAACTACTGGAGAAATTTCTTGGTTACTCAAATAAAACACACACATGTAATGAGTGATAGATTAACATTTCACCTACTGCAGAGGGGATTTTCCTACTCTATTGTCTTTGAGGATAACAGGATTTGCTGCTTACGTACTAAAGAGTAAAAATGTCTTTCCACATACATTACTCTATGTGTTTCAGTAGAAAGATGTGCATGGGAATACATGTGAGCAATGTAAAGGGTGTGCATATATGCAAACACTTATTAACTGTGTGATTGAACTCTCCCACAACCACATGACAGAGTCATTGGGAATACATGAAAGTGGCAAACAGTTGTAAAACTTAGGTCTATGAGTCCAGGTCCATTTCAAAGCTGGATACACAGCTGCAGTATCACACAGCATGTTGTGTCCTATTCCTTAAAGGAAAAAAATAAAGCCAGTTTTAAGACCAGCTGAAAGCAACCTGCCTCACTACGAGGACACCAGTACCCAGCAACAACCCTCCACTGCCCTCCCATCAGCTCCTCACAAACAGACAAGTTTTCCAGCTGACGTAGCTGATGGGAAAGGAGCAGAGAGCACCTGAGCACAAGGAATCCTGCCACACTTGCTCACACACACAGATCAAGTGCAAAACACACGTGGCTGTTGGCCTTTGCTGTGACTCCAGCCCACCCCAACTACACGGACCCAAGAGCATAACCCCAAGAGTAATCACTTAGGTGAGCCATGCTAGAAAGAAACCACTTCTAAGGCTGAGTCTGCAGCTGTCTGAAGCTTCAGGAGAACACGGCTGCACAGTGACCATCCATGTCTTCCACACCAAGAGGTGGAACTTCCTGCCACTACCTACCAGCATGGGAAGACATGAGTGACAACTCTGAAGTACCCAGCAGGCAGGGGAACTGACCCAGAAGTCACACACAGTCTTAGCAGAGTGAAGCACTCAGAGTGAGCTGCTTTGGTGTGAAATTCCCTCACGAGCCAGAGGTGAAGCTGGCAGGTTGGTAGTTCCCAGGGTTCTCCTTTCTACCCTTTTTATAAATGGGTGGGAAGTTTCTGTCTTCCAGTCCCCGGGGACTTCACCTGACTGCTGTTACTTCTGAAATACGATGGAGTAGCTCAGCTACTATAGCAGCCAATTCCCTCAGGACTCTGGGATGCATCTCATCTACATTTGGGTTCCTCAGGCAGTCATAAGCTTGAACTTCTCTCGCAGCGGGAGGAAATTTGCCACCACAGTCACTGCCTTGAGGTCCATGTGCTTAAAAGGTGGGGGAAGAAAGCCTGCCAGTGACAACTGAATTAATAAAGCTGTGAGTACCTCAGCCCTCTCTTCAGCCACTGTTACCAGTTTGCCAGTTGTGTTCACTGGGGGATGCACTATGCTTTCTTTGACCTTCCTTTGCTGGCTGACATACCTCTAGAAGCCCTTGTTACTTTTTGCATCCCTTGTCAAGTTCAGCACCAGCATTGCCTTGGTCTTCCTGACCCTGTCCCTGTACAGCTGGGCATACTCTTCCCAGGATACCCATCTCTGCTCTCAGCTTCTGTGCATTTCCTTCTTCCCCTATTTTTGACCAGCAGCTCTTGACTCATCCATGTCAGTCTCTTGCCTTTGTTTCCTGATTTCTTACACATGGGGGACTGAGAGCTCTCTTGTGCTCTACTGAAAGCATCTTCCAGGCCTCAGCACCAGACCATCCCCTCTATTTCCAGTAAACCCAAAGCTTTAAGTCAGGAAGAAACCAGCAGTTACCATGTACAAGCAGGAGTCTGAGACTTCTGCAATAATTGCTCAGAACGTTTTTGAGATAAGGACTCAGCATCTTCCCACCAGGAACAGGTCAACACCTCACCCTATTGAACCAGGAATCTCTTCACTTAAAACCAAACCAAACCCCCCAAAAATCCCAACAAACCAAGTAACTTTAAAAGCCCCAAAACCAAACACCCCCAAACCAACCAACCAACCCAGAGCAAAAACCCCAGCTATCTTTTGTTTCACAACTGGCCACTGGGCACAAATTTCTCCTTCTACTAAATCCCAAATGGAAAAGTCCTCACAGAACATAATGTGAGGAGAACAGCAGTTAACAGATTGTCCTGCTCACATCTGAATGACTTGAAATACAGATATATATACAGATTCAAATTCTACTGGGGAACTTTTGAATTATCAGGAAAAGCCAAATACTTTTCCCTGCAAGATATTGTTCTGCCTTTTGTCAAAGAGAGACATCATCTAGCAAAGCTTTCCTAGTTCATTTTCCAGTATTATAAGGGAAGAATTATGTGATGAGTCTGAGAAATGCTGCTCTACTAACTATATATAGATTGACTTGGAGATTCTCCAGATTGCAAAGTCCTCAGCAGCTTCTTCAGAGCAAGCAGTTCTCAGGATTAATGTTAAACAAAGCTTTGGCTGCCCTGGTCAGTTTTACAGATGGCAACACTTAAAACCCTGAAATGAACAGTACATCTTCACACCAACACCTTCAGCTACACAGCTCCAGTTCTCCTGGGTTTAGTTTTCAACGTATACTAAACACTGGAGCTGAGAAAGAGATTAAATAATTTTCAGAGGCTAAAGAATACAGGAAATTTTCACCACCTAGTGTTAAAATTCAACAGGGTTTGTAGCTGGAGGGGGCTGGTGGAATTCTGGCTGGTTCAAATGTTCAGTATGTGCTCCCATATGCAGATATTATCTCCTATCTCTTTGGGATTGACTGGACACAGTAACTTCTCCAGCTGCAGAATCATTCCCAATTTGCCATCAATAGAGATGGCAGCACACACCCCCACTGTCTAGAAACTAACTCACTGGAGTGGAACTTCCCCAACAGATAAACCATTTTAGTCCCAGATCTGTAAAATAAAGACAGGTCAAATAACAGCACAATAAATCTTACTAAAATCAAAAGGACTACCTTGGGAACTACCCAATCAAAACCTGTATGAAATGATGATTAGTACATAATTTGGTAAAGATTTGTTTGGTTTTCATTTGGTTCTTAGTTATAGTTCTCTTGCTTATCATAAACATGGGTTTATAACACTACTGAGTGGTGGGTTGTTGGTTGGGGTTTTTTTGAGGGGATTTGAGGGGGTGGGAGTTGTGTTTATTGGTTGGGAGGTTTTTTTGAGAACCTAATAAACTTGATTTAAGGCAATTATCACCCACTCAAAAATTCTGTAACTGGAATCTGACCCAGGAAACAGAACTGCAGAGAACCAGCTCTCACTGCACAAGTAGCTCAGAAATTTTGTAGCAAGCAAAATATGTTTCTCACTGTACTTGCATACAAATCCAAAAATCTCTATCTCTGCTTTCATTCCCCTCTTTTTATCCAGAAGTTAATAGATGGACACGAGTTAGAAGAAAATGTTATCTGCTCTTAGTTTAAAAACAACAGAAACAAAACCTCCCCAAGACAGACAAACACAGGAGGCTTTCATTTAAAATCACCACAGCCATTAAAATTCTGGAGCCAACACACACGTACTTTCACTTCAGTCTGAAAGAGATGAATGGCTGCCAACCAAGTGGGCAGTGTAGTGCACTAGACAAAGAAATACCTGCTTAAAATGTGCAAGTCAACCTCTCTGCTTATATCTGGAGTTTGATGATCCACTGGTCATATTTCAAGAGCATTTTACTTTTTTTTAGTTATCCTAGATTGGCAACTGCATGAAGTATGAACAAAATTTCTAAGAGCACTGAGGTTTTTTTCCTCTGTCTGAAAAGTATGAAGAGAGAGTACCCTGCAAAGGCACAATTGAAATACTTGAACTGAACTGAAACAGAATGATGAAAGGAGCATGTGATGACAACTTCACAAGACCAGGATCACTTAAAGAAAATAACGTCAGGCACAAAAGCCAGGAAGTAATAATACTTCATAAGAAGGCAAGAGTTTATGATGATAAAAAAAATTAAAGTTTGATATAAGTTACCTATTTTATGAACTGGTTTTACTAACCTCTCTCCCAAAAAAGAAAAAATTTCATTTGTTATTGAGACAAATGGCATTTGATGCTGCTGATTTAAACAGATCATTATTTACCCTACAAACAGCACAGAGCACAAAGGAAATATTCCTGTGCAGCTTTGTCACCATCCAAATACATCTGACATTAAAATTTTAGCTGCATTTAAACACTCACTAGGAGTTACTGGAAATTTGAAAGTACAGAGGAGGTAAATATTTGCTTATAGCTGTGACTGAGATGGTTAAAAAAGTATCTGAATTGTAAAGAGCTTTTCCTTCATTCAGAACTTACAATCTCATTAATCAACATTCACAAGCACAACCATAAAGATGCTTTTAAAGAAGTGCTGAAAGCAAAAGACCTGAATGTGAAAAGGGTTAAGTTTGATGCTTCTTTATGACTTAAATCAACTTTTCCTTGCAACTGACAGTGTGATCTGCTTGTGATAAAACACCACACAGGACAACACATTCTTACCAGACATGCTGTTGGAATGTTACCAGGACAGACAGTGGATGACATCTCCTTTGCCACCTGAACTTGCAGAATTACTGTGACTACTGGGGCAAAACCCAGGCAATGAGGCACAAGGGCAAAATTCCTGTGATGCTCTCCTGATCATGAGCACAAGCTCAACTCATGGCATATATTAAAACAAAGAAAATAAAATGAACAAAAATACCCAACAAAACCAAGCCAACAAACCAGTAACACTTGGGGGTACTTTTCTCCATGAAATCTCTGGTAACTTTGCTTAATTTCTGGCCTATCTTAAAATGGAAGAAATTCTCTTCCACTGGCATTTGCACATGAAAGCATCAGACCTGCAGGACATTTTTCTTGCCTGAACAGGAAACCTGCATGTTTTAATTTTATGTTAATTTTCAGAATATGACAGGCATTCAAAAGGCATCCCCCTCTCCTACAGCAATGCATTTAATTATTCAAGCAGACAAACAAAGGCTCCCTTTAGTGATTAGGGACTACAGTCAGCTAGTCAATGAGTTCTAACACTGGGTGGTAACTCATGGCAACAGGGGAGACAGAGAAGACAGCAGGCTAGATACAAATAGCAGTCCATCTCACCATTCAGGAGCAGATGAAACAGCACAGCAGAGGGAGGAAAAAAAAGGCAAAACAAAACAACACAACCCTACCAGAACAGTGATGAACCTGCCTGAAAGCACAACTGGACCACTGCAATGAAAGGTTTATATTATAATGCTTACACGTTATAAAGCCCCCACAACCTTTGTGCTCTTCCTTTTACTTTATGCCTTAACTTTTTATTTAAGGACCATTTCGGTTTAGCTGCTTTATTTCAGTTTTGGAACTCTGAGTCTTCTTTTCCAATTAATAATAATTTAAAAAGCAGTGGAAAATCCCAATAGTTATGATCCTTACCGACTGCACGATCAATCGAGCATCCTCCTCACTGCAACAAAAGGGGCTGCCACTCACCAGAACATTTGTGCTGAAAAAGAAAATTTGAAACCTATTTAATCCATCAGTGCAAAAGAGACAGACATAAGTGAGTATCTATGAAAAACAACACCTTCACATACAGGGCTTGGAAAGGTCTATCTGCAAAAAGTAAGTGAAAACCACAAAGTAACCAGTAATGCTGTAAGAAACTGGGGTGTGGAAGGGTGTTCTTTGTTTCTTTGAGGGGGGTTTAGGTCCTAAGTTCTGTATTGACACAAGCAGTGCTCACACTTCTGGCAGCTTACTTGGGTACAGTTCAGAGGACTGCAGTTTAGAAGCAGACATAAACTGGCACTTCCTGAGGAGTTAAGAACATCTAGATGGCTGGCACAGGAATATCCCCCTGTCTACTGTGCCTTGAAGGATGGCCAGATCCAGTGATAGGCCACCCCTGGTTTGGAGTAACCTGCCTGCAGTGTTTAACAAGAAGGTCAACATTCTGCAGCTGCATAAAGCAGCAGATATCTGAGCTGCTTCCAGAAAGCAGAGAAACTCTGGGACCAAATGCTTCACAGAAACGTTTCCTTATGAATCTATATCCTTTCACAGGAAAAGTAACTTTGGTCATGAGTAAATGGCAAGAACTTCAATTCCTCAGGAAGACTGGAAGTTTTATTATTTTTTAATTTCATCAGCATGAAGCCTGAAGTGCCTCTGAAATGATCAAGACCAAAATTTGAGCATTATCCTCCAGCATTCCTAACATGCTAAAGTAGAACTACCAACCCCTCCAACTGCTAAGGTGACAATTTCTCAAAAGCTGAAGTAATCTATGTCACTTTTATATAAAATCAATATATTTTTGGAACCACTTACCAGTATATTGTCATACAAGGTGCAATTAATCATTCACAGTCATATCAACTAATCATCAATCAAAACCATGAGTATCCCTGTCATCACAAAGTAAAAAAACCAAACCAGTCTAGAGTGGTTTGTGGACAGCAGCCCCAAGTTTAATACCTCCAGCAGAGCACAATACAAAGAAGAAAAGATCCAACTCAATACTTACCACTTAATAGTGCCTCCATCAGCCTTTTTGTGAAGCAAAGCTTTCCAGTATTCATGGGTGGATTTAATAATTTCAACAGCAAAATCCTATTTACATTAAGGAAAAGTTTTATGAATTAAAATGTTATTAAGCAGGAAAAAAGGCACAGAAGTAGTTCATTGAAACACAGCATTTCATGTGTTATTTTAAAGGGCCTCCTCATTAATCTCTGGAAAATATAACACCCTTTTTATGAAAAGAAACAAATTTCACTATCTGTCAAACAGACTGGCAACACATTCAGGCCTTGCCCTCAGTCCACAGCCAGAAGACACTAAGGATGAAACCAGCCCTAGATGCTAAACAGACACCTAAACAGACTAAAGTAGTAACCTTCAGCTAAAACTGAGTAGTAAACCCTCACTGTCCAGAGGATGGTATCTGGTCTGGCTTGCAAAAAGCTGCCAACAGAACATTCACATTTCCTAACAAGGAGAGAGTTGGCAAAATGCCACTGGAACATTGTGAACTTCACCAGAGCTGCTGGAGCAGAGCCATGGCTGCCTCACCACATCCTGGGTCTCTGGAAATGCTTGAGAATTATTCAAGTGCTCCAAAGCAGCTATCTCAGGGCATTCAGTGCCTCAAGCCTGAACTCCAATGGCCTGACAGGGATATACCATTGAGCTGCCACTACAGAGCAACACTCTGAGCAGGAAAATCCCTAAGAGTAGTTCCTGGGAGAACAGGGGAGAGATCAGCTGAGCTATCAAGCCTTAAAACTCAACATTCAACTGATTTAAAAGACACTTTTTGTGCAGAGGGGAGTCAGGACATCTCATTAACCACACAAAACATGTAAAGTTGCCTGTGCTGGTTAGAAGGCATTTTCTAACTTTGATAGCTTTGCCTTTTATTTTTTCTAAAAATGCAAAGAAGATTTTTTTTCAGCCTTCAAGCCAAAGCCAGTTCAAATATTTTTTACACAGAATTAGCAGGAAAAGTATACCTTGAAAAAAATATCAAATATGAAAAAAATCTGCAACCCATTGTCTGTCTTCAACTATGCAGCCTTAAAAAAAAAGTCAGGGAAATTTATGTTAGGACTGAAAAAGGATCTGAAAAAAGACAATCTGTTAATTCCTCTGACAGGGAGGATGAAAATGTTGTGGAAAAAACCCTGTGTTTAACTCTTGTCAAGATCAGGATTGAGGGTTTTTTTGCAGACTTCCTTTAGTAACCTGTGCATTTTCCCTGAATAAAATGGGAAGACAAGAAACATTATTTATTCCTAAGAAATCGCATTCAAAGATCCCTCCCATAAAAATTCTTTTTGTTAAACCACCTTTTGTACAATTCTACAAATTCTAGGATGTATTAAAGAAGGCACATGACAGAACAATGCCTCTCATTTGGTATTATCTTCACCTTGTCTTTAAACTCTCCATCAAAAGCAAAGTGATTTTCTGGTTTACCATCAGGGACTTTATATAATCGGAACCAGTCAACGGTAGCCTCGAGGTAACCTGGTTTGTGCTTCTTGACATCACTAATATCTGTAGGTTAAAAAGAACAACAACAACAAAGGACTGGTCATTTTTACTCACAGTTTTTGTAATGTTCATCTTTTTAAAGCCTCGTAAAGGATCTGCAAGCATTTTGATTTCACTGAGCACTTTCAAAGTCATTAGGGAACTTTATTTTATTACATTAGCTGCCCACAGTTGGTATCTTATGATCTCACAACCCCACTAAACAGGTAAACCAGTTGCCTTCCACCCTCTGGTAATTAAGACCCAAAGGGACAATGAATAAAAGGACTGTACTTGTGACAGGAGAGGAAGAGAATTCTGTAGTTATAGGCTTTCATCTCAGTAGGTACTTCTTGCAATACTTAGATTACTTCATGAGGCTTTTTTTCTTTCCCCCAGCAACTGCACGGACTACAGGCATTTGTTGATACTGCAATAGCTAGTAAAACCAATTTCAACACATGGAATTTTAAACCAATCCCTCAAAACAAAATACAGGCTTCTGAAAGTTATATTAAAGTCATCCCTTTAGCTCACATTACTTCTGAATTGAGACCAGGAGATACAAGACAGCTACACGCCAGGAGCACCAGACACTACCTCTCCTGCCACCCCTGTGCTATCTGCATGCACTCAGTGATAAGCCAATTCAACTTGTACTCTCTAATCCTACCATGCAAAGATGGAAGAGGAGACAAAGAGGAACACATGCCATGTGCAGGACACCCCTGGGGGCAGACAGGAGCATCCCGCAGTGGGTACAGAGAGATTAGTCACACAGTAATTCCGCTCGAGGGCTCTTCTGCTATGGCAAAGACACAGTTCAGGATCTCCAAACACTTCTGCTGTGCATGGCAAATTTTACTGGGTTGTCCAGTAAGACATCACTCCTGTCACTTGCAGTGAGGTGGTCCTACCAGCCCCTTGGCAAATTAACTCTCTTTTAATTGATTTTGGTACAATACAGGATTTTGTTCTTTCCAGAAGCCAAACACTTTTTAGAGCTGGTGCAGTCGTTCCCTTTTCATCTATTTCCCTCTTACAGCCACTCCTCATGGAAATAGGAGCTGACTTTTTATTGCTGTGCTTAGCATGCAGTCTTCCACCTATTCCCAACCTCACTCTGCCCTGGCTGCCTTCCATGGTGGTTTTCTCTCTCTAGTGCTTTGTGAGTCCCTTGCTCACTTCTCCCTTCCTGATCTCCTTCTTGCTCTCTCTCCATACTGCTTGGCTACTTCATTCTCTTCTCCCATAGTATTCCTCTCACTGACATCTCCTGCTTGGCAGTGATTCCTGATGGATACTCTTCTGTCTCTCCAGTCTCATAAAACAGATTTTCAGGGTTGCCCAGTCCACGGAATTGACACCATCATGTGCTTCAAGTGCCTAAACATCCTTTAAAAATCTAGTCTGTGAACCTGAACAAAGACATTCAAGTATTTCTAAAGCAAACAATAAGAGCAGGTAAAAAGTCCTGTGCTACAAACCATTCACTTCTCTGTAGACCAGTAACCTGGTGAACGTGTGAACTGTGTGACCGAACCTCCCTGAGCAGGCATGCTGAGTGTTCCTAGGCATCCAACAGCTGCCACACCCAAATTCCACTGGATCACACACCATCCAAAGAATGAAGCATACAACTCTGAAGAAACCTATGTAAATTTTTACTTCTGCACACACTTAATAGGGCTACGTGTTTATGGACTGAGAGTAAAACACATTTTGAACTTGGCTGCTGGCCATCTGCCTGTAGAGGATTAGGGAGTTTCACTGGCAGGATCCCAGAGAAAAGCAAGGGCACATAAGGATGTTAGAGACAGGTATCCTGGCTGGAAGAGATGTGTAAGAGTACAAGAAGCTTTTCACTGGGGTGAGTGGGTGGGTGAGACCAGCCAAGAAGAAATGATTTAGAAAAGGGCAGGGTCTTGGATGGAGGCAGGAGGCTTCATCTGGGCACCTAATAAAACTGCAGTTCCAATTCCAATCACTTTCAGGGCTCCAGTGCATCATCCTGTATTCTCTGACCAAGAGAAACATCTATTCCATCTTGAGCCCTTGTCACCTCTTCCTCCTCTTGTGAGGTCTGAACCCACAATTTCTAGTCTTGTTCAAAAGACACTGTCTCCAAGTCTGTAAAGCCAAGCAGGCTGCTACAGCAGCTTCCTCATCTCCTAGCAGTGGATGAAGTCCAGATCTCCATCTCCAATCACAACTTAAACTCAAGCATACTTTCTCAGACATCTCCTCCTTTTATTCTAGTTCCTCTTCCAGCAAATCTCTTTCCTAATTCTGCTTCTCCATTCTTCCTTATTTCCCTCACATTCCCATAAAAACTTCATCGGAAGTGCTTTACTCTCTACTGACACTTGGGCCCTTCCCCACCTGCTGTTCCTTTTTTTCTGTGCTTTCTTTCTATTTCTTTAAACGACTCAAAGATTAGAACAGGCTTTGGGGCAGGGTTTCATTACATTCTCAAGACATGGATGACCATCTTCATGGATTGAATTGTGTCTCTGAATTTCACACTCTCTCTACTGAAAAATACCTTGCCTAGGTAAAAAGGCTGCCCAGAATCAGGCTACAGCATTATATGGCCCTTAAAGTCGTGGCTGCTGCACATTATTTCTGAGGGCTTGAAGGGGACAGTGGTTGCTTTTATTTCCTTGGTTCCTTGCAACTTATTCTCCTTCACCCCTATGCCTCACATCACTATTCTTTATTATGAAGGACAGCTACTGGGCACCAACTAAAGCTTAAATGGTTTAAGAAAAATAAACAAACAAACAAAAACAAACCCAACAAAACCTACACCACAGAACAAATGGGAGTTGGTTGTCAACAGCAGGAAAAAAAATGCAACCAAGTAACAAAACAAAAAAAAATCCTGTTGCTGTGGAGTCAGCAGATAGCACAGAAGGGTGATAAAACAGCAGCCCTGCTATCACTCAACAGCTACTACTTCAGTT
>VWZY01005715.1:7719-28805 GCA_013399075.1 Chloroceryle aenea | reverse complement strand
CAGCTACTTCTTCTGTTCATTAAAAGGCACCATAGAAAAGCTTGAAAGACACCTTGTCTTCCACTTTGAAATCCAAACAGCATCCTTGGGATATTGAGCGAGGAGAACAAAAATACTTAAAGTAAGCAAAGAAAGGTAAAAGGTCATGATAAGCAGTACAGTGATCTATTCCATTCATAGCTATAGAAGCTAACTGCATATTATAATAAAAATAAAAACAAAACCAAACCAAATCCAAAAACATAGCTGCTTTTCTGCAGCAGACACTGTTTAAACACTTCTTTCTGACCCTGCCTGCTTAGCTACACACTCACACGGATGGCAAAAGGGGCTGAGCAAGTGGAGGAGTAGCAAGTGTAACGTGTTTCATCTCTGTGAGGAAGCCCTGCTCAGAGGGACAGAGCAGGAAGGTCAGGCTCCTGCAGGTACGTTAGCAGCACCTACCCACTGGGCTCTAGGCAGTAATTTCTTTATACTGCCTAACTACAGCCATAGGTCCCATTTTTCTAGGCACCAGTGTGAAGCACCAAGAGTTAAAAAGAGATGGCTAATCACATTAAGGGTTGCAGTTTAGTCTCAATAAGGAAAATCTCTAGAGGTTGGCACAGACAACTGCTGCTAGCTCTCTGTCAAAGGAGTGAGGCAAGGCAAACGCAGATCCCAATTCTATCTGGCTTTACAAAAGACAGCCACAAAAGCATTTGTACAAAACTACCATTTTTAGTACAACAGATGCTGCTTCTTGCAAGCAAAGCTAAAACACCACGCTTGCAGCAAGCTTTTTAAACAAGGTCTGTGGGAAGAGAGGACATATGTTTCTAATAACATCTTATAAACATTTACAGGAAGCAGCAGCTACATTCCATATAAAGGCATTTGGTGTATTTTGTGCAGCAGGGTGTGAGGGGGTAGGAGGGGAGCCTCAGTACAGATAATTAATTTCTTTATATTGAATGCTTACACAAATCCACAATAAAGGTTTTCGGGGCCTCTGCCGCTTCTCTACACAGAGATAGACTCACATGCAGGGATTTGTAACAATATCTGGTACAAAGTAGGTAGTATTATTTGGTTTTGCCATTTCGGATTTGATCTCTTCACTCAAAGCCAATCCTGAGTTGCAGAGTGGAGAAGCAGCACAGCAGAGTTAACTACACCAGCGCCAACAAAGCCGGTAGACATCTCCGACTGCTGCTGAATACACTCTGGCACCTTGCCAAGTAAGCAACAGCAGAAAAAAATCTGCAAAGATTCCAGGCCAGTAAATAACCTCTAAAATACCACCCAGCATACATGATTTGTCCAATTTGCTCAGGGAAGGTAAGATGAGCTTTTGAGAGTCTGATTTTCCATAAGCTGCTTCAAACACACTTCCCGCTTCTCCTACCAGTGCTTTGCAAAACCTCTTGTACACCATGAGGATGCCATATATATTTAGACCAAATTACAGCACCAAGTACCACTCAACCTTTCTCAGCCCAACCTTGTAAACCACATCAGATATGGTATGTTAACTCCAATATATTAAATTCAATACAAATTATGAGATAAGCAGAAGAGCAGACTTTCCACTTCAAGAATTTGCTGCTTCTCTTGGCAAGCATTATCCAAGAAAAGCAACCAAACAAAAAGAAACACAAAGCAGCCAGGCCTATTACACCACCAAGATTTAGTCATTCAGTGTGCAGGGAGCTTTTAGCCCCTTTCCCAGACTTCCTTGGTCTGAAGTTGCTTTGCTGCTCTGCTAATGGCCATCTGCCTAGCAACCATCTGGGCAGAAAGACAAAGCAGTGGTCTTCAGGTAGCCACAAAGAGATCTTATTGACACAGATAAATCTGAAGACGTCCAGTTTTAGTCTACAAGGAACTTTCTTATACACAGACCTGTGTCTGACCTATATCTTGTGTTTGCACTGAGATTGTCCCCATACCTACCAGTATTATTTCCAACAGATTACCTTTCCAAGTCAGTCCAAAAACACACTAAGCCCCTGCTACTCCCACTGATGAGACAGTTCCCACTTGAATAGGTGCTAAGCACTGCTTATCATTCCTGGTATTGTCACTATAAACTAAGAGTTTCTCATTGCTCGGTGTGAAACAGAGAGATCTAGGCAGGGTTTCCAATTTAAACCAGTATTTATCAATAAATGCCTGCAGGACACGGTAGAGCAGAGTGCCATGAATAAACAATGAGAACCACTCAGAAGTTGGGACTGCTCAGTTTTAAGTTCTGTGAAGTCTCAGAAAAATCAATTGCACTTAGGAGAACGATCACAATCCCAGAAGGAGAATATACAGAGTACCTGGGGTGTGCTTAAAGCAGCGAGAGGAGTTAACACACTGCGCGGGCTCAGGATGGGGTTTGCAAGTAATCACCACTCTGGTGCCTCGGAATTATCTTTTCCAAATGTTCACTGGGGGCTGTGCACATACTGAGCTGAAAGCAAATGTGATGGTTCTCAGTCCAATTCAAAATGTTTAGCAAATGACACAAAAATGACTGGACAAAGACTCAGAAGGCAACACTTAGCCTCATCTTTCCCTAGGAGGCCACCAGCAGACACAGCAGCATGTCAATTACTGAGGGAGATACCAGTTTTATCTGTAGCCCCTATTTCAGCTTTGTACTGAAATAATTAACATCTTCGGGAAGGAGGAAAAACAAGTGTAAAAGGACATATTGTACTGCCTACTCCAACAGATTTGTTTGTTTTCAGACTGAAGGAGGATTGCTATTAAACACTGCAAGCTAGTCATGTTTGGCAAAAGCAGATGGGGGCTTCCCCCCCCCCCTTCCTCATTTTCTTTTGTAAATCCTGGACTGCAACTCGAATCCCAAAGGTAAATCATATTAAATTAGATAAATATTTCTGCACTTCTCTGAACCTCTGAAAGACAGTTCTCTTCTTGAGGTTTTGCACCTAGTCTCTCCTGAGAAGGGATGCACACAGGAGTCAACTACAGGCAAGAGCTTGCTGATGTTTTCTTTAACAAGACTAAAATCCTTACTCCCCTCTCAAACACACTAGAATTGTAACACAGCTAACACAAAGCAGTCATTACCCAAAAAAACCCAAATAAAACAGAGAGCTTTCAAACAGAGCTACTTAACCTGGTGGCATAACTGTCTCAGTTTTGCCCTTGTGTAGTGGGCTTTTAAATTCTCACACTCACTTTTGAGTAAACTCTCTCAGAAATTGCTAAGGAGAAGTTAGAACAGTGTATAGAAATGAAGTGTGAATTATTTGTCTTAACTACTGACACGTATCACATTTCACTATGCACTACAGAGGTTTAAATTGATACCAACATTAACAGCAAACTATAACTTACTATTTCCTTAAGATGAACTTCTTATCTTTAACTGTCAAAGTAGTTAATGAGTCATAAACACTACACAGTAATCTATCTGCCCAATTATTTTAATCAGCATCAACCTAAGAGTTCCCTTTTCTTCATTTTCTTTTCTCCCCTTCCTTCCCCACAAGCCAAGTATTCTTCATGTGAAAGCAACATGCAAGAAAACTGAAAATGAAGGGCCAGTCCAGTGATACTCTTTCTTTACATCCAGAAACCAGGAAAAAGTTTAAATGGCCAAGAAACCCAATTCCTTAAAAAGCTACCGGATATTCCTGTTCCTACAGCAAGGCCACTCTGTGCCTTGGTGCTCCCAGCCAGCAAAGGGCCAGCTCTGACCTCACATACCTAAGGGTATATAGGGCTGATGGTCTCCTAACAAGCACTAACTTCTAGACAAGCCACCTCCCTCAGTTCTCATGATTCCCAGTAACACTGTATTTGAGGAGGCAAACCTCTGCCACTTAAGAGAAAAGCTCTCCTTTACCTGTGCTGTGAAAAGCTAACTCCCTGCAGCTTTACAAAAATCTCTATCATCTTCTCATCCAACAGTCTGCAAGCAGAATTACAGCTCGTGCTTTCACACTGACACATTTTCATATGTGAATTCCATTTGGACACCAGAAGCGTGGTCACAAGGAGGACAAGTCTGGACAGGATATTTCCCCCTGCAAAGCAAGTCATCAACAAGGCTGATACCAGGGTGAGCTGCATCAGCAGTTTACTTTGCACATTTTCAGGCTAAAAGGTGAAACCTAATCATTCATATTAGGCAACAAACCTCGAAGTAACCCAGCTACAAGTGACAAAACACTGGAAATGTACAGCCCTTTTCAGAACACAACACAATGCAAAAATAAAAGGAACAAACACTTTCAGCAAGGAAAACAGCAGTGTGCTACATAATCTATTACGTGGGAGATAAACCTGCAATTTTAAGAGGTCATTTGCTAAAGCAGTTGTGTTTCAGAAGTCAAAAGACTTGCTGCATGACAGGGCTTGAAAATCCAAGTGAACCTTTTCAAAAGCTTCATGTGAAGGCTCACCTATCCTCCTTGAAGGAAGCACCACCTGCACCACAAAGCTGCTGTCTGCCTGTTCTGTCCTGGGTGGCCCAAACTCAGGCATCATCCTACTGTGCAAGATGCTGACATAATTTGGATTAAGATAACAATACTTGCCGTGAATTTTCTGAGCTTCTGGGTCATCCACACCAATAGCAATTATCTTCCAGTCTGTCTCTCCTTCATCAACAAGAGCTAAAGCACCCAAGACCTTCACCTGAACAATCTCACCAGAAGAACGAATCTGAAATAGAACATAATGTCACAAAGATTTGAAAAGTACTATAGAGAATTTCTCTTTAACTTTACAGACAAAATATTTTTACTGTCTTTTTGACCAGCAGCTAACAGAACTGCAAGACAGATCTGTAAACATCTATTTAACATTACCAGCCTTTCTCCCACCATTGCTATTCTCCAACCCTCAATTCTCCAGTCAGCATTTAAGCAGACTACAAGCTAGAAAATTTCTCCTTCTCTGCTACCCTACTTCTCCCCAACACACCTTCTTCATTGTCACCCCAAACTGCAGGTCAAAAGTATCTCCTATTCATTTTTTAAACTCATGGCTGCCTCTTGACTTGCTACTTTCTCAACTCTTGGTCTTAGTCTATCTCTTGCTGTTCCCTCCTCTAGACTCCAATACCCCTATATAAACACATACCCCTCCCCAGAAATGCCAGCACAACTCTTTTTGTCATTTTCTCGGGAACCTTCTCCCTAATATTCCTTTTATTAGCTCTTTCAGGATCCCTTGACATTCAGCTTTAGGTTCCTTTCCTCAAAAAAAGCCACCTTTGCTAGGTCACCAATTCAATTTTCCCTTGAATAAAATATCCCAGGAGACCCCTTGTCCAAACTCACTCATTTCATAACCCTAGCTTTGATACCACAGATGACTGCTCTATTCTTTGCTGCCTCCATATATGTACATTTTTCTTTCAATGAACTAAAACTTTACCTCGTAGCTACTACTGGTGTTTGTATCTTCCCTTTTATCCAGTACATAGGCTTGACCAAATCCTGGTCTTCTTCTTTTTCAAAAATCCACCACTTCATGACCTATTCCCTCCTGAGAGCCTCTATTTCTACTTTTGCTACCCCTGAGACATCTTTTCTCATTTTCCATCTGTCCTTCCCTTCCAGTTACCAAATTATGAAACTGTTACCAAATTATTAACCTTGATAAATTAATCTTGATAAAGACAAACCTTTGAACCTATTTCACAAACATCAATAGGATCATTATCCCCACAACATCCTGTAATGTCATCTGTATGGTTTGGATCCTTCCAGGTCTGTAAAAGGAAAGAGAGTTATCCATTACCAGCTGATCCACAATTACAACTTGTCTTAACCACTAAATTACTAAGATTAATAAAAATACCAATAAAAGCATCAGCTGTCTGAGAACAGCCTTGCTCAATGGGAAAAGAAAACAAACAAAGAAACAGCCAATGGACTGGTGTTGAGTAACTCATACTCAGGACAAATAACATGAGGATTACTGAGGACATAGTTAAAAAATATTAACTGCATCTGTGACTCAACAGACACACTTCATCAAATTGCAGTGATTGAGGGATCAGAGGACCCTGAACATGTATTTTTCTGGTTATTAGTGGCTGTGGGATTAAGGTAGGACATCCTGCAATTACATTCTTATTATATACTCTTTAAATACCATGGCACTTACATAACTTGATTTCAAAAACATCTTGGCTTTGAGCTAACCAAACTCCTAGTTATGGATTTCTCAGCAGCTAACTAGCTTTTTAAAGTTTTTAGATTTAGGTATGTTTCTGAGTATTGAGATGTGTACATTCCCAAGAGCAGCTAACACCTTAAGACCAAAGAAGCTTTTACAGGAGGCAAGTTCAATTCCTGCTCTTGAGCTCTGTACACCAACTTAATTACTAGACCAGTGTGGTCTCGTTGCTTTCTGGCTAGTAACAGTAACTCATTCTAAAGTTGAGCAGTTTTCCTGATAAGAATTTTGAGTCCAGTGAAGTTTTGTTGGAAAGGTGTTACAAAACTTTCTTCCCCAAGAAGCTATTCTGTTAGCTCCTGCTGTCCATGGTCAAACCTCCACCCCAAACTTAGTCTTGAGAACTTGACTGCTACTAAAAGCCAAAATGGTGAAAAGCAAATGCTCAGGTGTTTAGGGAACAGAATCATCACTAAAAAAAATTGCTGGAGTTGAGACTATTCCAACTGAAAAACTTCTAAAATGCCTTTTATTTAAGTCTGCATTATACCAGCTCTATTTTCATGCCCAGTTGTACCTCTCCACCTGAAGGTTAAAAGGAAAGCTCACTAGGCACAGTATTGTCCTCTTCACAATACAGCAGCTCCTGCAATAATGACAATCCTGGTCTCCCTTTTCTCTTTTCTGCTACACAGCATAAACCAGCAGCCACAAATACCTATCTTTTAGGCCATGTACTACATTGAACAGGCAACTGTTCATCCTGATGATCCTGTGATAGTGGAGACACTGAACTGGATTTAGTTTGTTACAGCTGCTTGTAGGAATCTGGACTACCATCTACACTTCAACCATCAGAAGTGTAAGGGTCCAAATGACATTTTAAATACAGAAAATAAAAATGACAATTATCTCCATCCCTCTCTGACTCACAAAGTAACAAGGAGAGCTGAACATTTTTCCTGGGGAAAGTGTCATCAGTCCAAAATAACGTACTTTCTGCAGTAAAATCTTAAAATGTTTAAATTTAGCTTTGTACTACAGCCTATGTGAATTTCAAAACATTAAATGGAACTGCTGCTTCCCAACCAGATCTACTTGGAAACTTGGGCTACTGCGACTGCTGGCTGGCTAAGAACTTTGTTGCTATGCTCCAGCACTTTCTCAGTATCTCCTCTTTGGGGATCAAATACATAAGCAGATTTTAATGACTAAACTTTTATTGTTTATACAGTTAACTGTAGAGAAAAAAGAAATTACACCATGTTCTTCAGTTCTAATTTGAGTCCAAGACATTATTCACGGAAGTGAATAAAGTTTTAAAAAACCCCTTTTCATTACACTCAAACTTTCAGCCATTAGCTGGGCTTTTTCAAGGCTCAAAAGTTTTTAATGTGTCAGGATCAGTGGAGTCTCACAGTTCAAAGAAAAGTTAACTAAGGCAGTTGAGGTTTAATCTAAAAAAGAACAGCCCTTCCGATCCTTTACTTTTTAAGGATATTAAGAAATCCCAATTAAAATAGAAAATACAACACATGAAAATCCTGAATTAGGTTGGTTTTTTTTTTAAATGCCTTGTTCAAGCAGAAAAGGGCCACTTGACAAAATACTCTTAAATGGCATACCCTGACAGTTTAATTCTGTCACTGCAGTACAGAGATGCAGACCAAAGAGTTGAGACTTCTCAATCATTTAACTCCTTCCTGAAACACAGCACATATTTATACCCACACCCAGAATTTATGGACACAATAAAGCTCAAATATATATATACATAAAAAAAATCCCAATTTACAAATGTATCAAAGCAAAACATCCCTCTTGCAACCGATTTGCATTCAGGCAGTAACCAAGATTTACAAGGCAATTTACAAAGACGACAGAAAACTTTCACCATTAGAACAAAAATGTTACCTGTGGGAGGGCACCATAATTCCAGATATAACCCTTGTGAGGAAAGATATTTGCCACATATCGAAGCTTGCCTTTCTTTAGATCTTGTTTAATGGGATTCAACGGCTCCTCGGTGGCAATCTACGCAGATCGTGACAAAGAAAGAGAGAGAAGGAGAATGGTAAATTGGAAAGCAATTAATTCTGTATCCAACCAGTTAGAAAGATTCATCTGGAAGCATGTGCTTGTGGTTTGAGAAGTATTAAAAGTATGATGGCCTCAAATGAAGTCTCAAGGGTCAGGTTCCAAAAGCAGCTTATTAGTGTTTTAAATAACATCGTGAAGTATGCAAGAAAAAATTAACCTAGAAGAAAAAGGCATACATTTACAAGGAGGTAGTCCCTGATCAAACATAAATACTGGAACTTAATACTAACTTAAGTTAGAAGCTCTTGCACTTTACAGTACAAGTTCAGCAGACATGCAAACAGCGGCACAAGTTCTTCTGACAACAGAGGCTTTGACAGCAAAGGGGAAATGTTTCATCTTCTTCTCACCCTCTGTTCGTTGGTTTTCTGTTGCATACACCCCTTCTCTCCACCACCTCTCAGCATACTAATGGCTTTTTAGCAAGCACAAGTTCTGCAGTCACCAAATGCCAACTTAATGCAGACTGGGAACACGTTAAGCTTGCATCAGAAGAAGGCTTTCTTATTCTCAAAGAAGCACTCACAGAAGGACTGAACTAATTAAAGCCAAACAGTTTCTGACTGTCATCATCCTCACCCAAATCTCAAATACAAACCCACTGCCATGTTACCTGCCACGCATCACTGTACCCACTCTTTTAACACCCCACACCACAATCCCATCCGCGTTATCTTGGCTCTTGCTTACAAACATTCACCTCAATGGCATCACATTTGTTGGAGGCTCAAGTGGCTACCCTGGCTCAGGGGGTCCATAGCTTGCACTCATAATCACACAGCCCTCAGTCCATATTCATTTTACAACACCCTTGTACCTAAAGCACCACCACCCAAGTCATCCCAAAGGAACTCCACCTTGTCGAGCCAGAACAAGCTGTTCACAGGATGCACTTATTCCACAAGTAAACCCACTAGGCTCTACTTTTAAAACACCTCCCTGCAGGATTAGATACTTGCAGTCACTGAGGTCCCCAAATATTATTTTTTTGGTCACAATTAAATGCTTTTTCATTTGCAACTCCATTTGTCAGGATTTGGCCGAGCACACTACAGCTGAAATGAATTCAAGACTCTGAGGGGAATGTTCTACGAGCAAGCAAGAGTAAGACTAGCTGTTGGACAAGGTCTTGCAAGGCAGTGCTCTAGGCCTCTGTTGCAGGTATGCTGCACCCTGCTGTCAGAAGGCTGTCAAGAAGCTGCTCACCTGTGGAAGGGAAGCAAAAATTAGAACCTCAACAGTTTTTATAATTGCAAGGTAAGCTTCAAATTGATTTTTTTTTTAAACAGAGAACATTTTATGTGTAAAGAGCAGTCCCTGTGCAGAAGGCAACTGCACTGTCATAACTTTCATAAATACCAAGGTACTTTCCTTAATTACCTCCATTTTTGCATTTGTCCAGCGGGGTACTTCTACAATCATATTAAACAGGACCTAAAACAGAAAAAAACAATGACAGGACTGAAAATAAAATCCACTTAACAATTAGCATTTTATAGCAGGACAAATCCTCTCCTCTGTATTCAGCAGCAGCACACCTCACTCCTCTCTGTTCCAGCTGCTACTACATTAGGTACAATACAGGAGTTCCACACAGGGATATTAAACCTTGCTGGCTCGTCCTTTGATAGCGAACAGCTACAAGTAGTGGAAATTCACATGATGTTTTTTCATTCCCATAGCAGTATTACTCCTCACAAGATGGTGAGGAAGTCCATGGAATGGTTTGCCACAAGACAGTGGTTCAGTCTACTAGTCAAAGAGGACTGCATACTCTACAGGACAAAGTTAGCTTTCCTCAAGCACTGGAAGGGACAATATTTTTGGTTTTTTTCCTATGGATTTATTTCTTCAGGTCCTCCTCTTTCACCACATTCATTTTTTTCAGAAACCCTTGCAAATGCAACAGCCACTGACATTCCTGATTCTGTCAAATCTGGTTGAAGTGAGGCAAAATGAACCCAAAAGCAATAGCAGAAGAGGACATGGACACAGACACCTCAAGTTTGCATTAGCTTTCTTCCTAATAGAAACAAGGCTGTTTGAAGAAGGGGAGTGTTGGTGGAATAAAACTAAACCTGCTTTTAGAAGAACAGAAAGCAGTCTGCACCCTTCTTACTGAGGAGGTACAACTGATACTTTCCAAAGAGAAAAGCTAACTGCAGCAAAGTTTCTTCTGAAGCTGTCAAAATTAAGCATTACCAAGGAGTAGAATATTAATAGAAATGGTTAACTAGACCAAACTACCACCCAGCAACATCTACAATCTAATTTCTCATAGATTACTAAAATAACCCCAAAATATCACATTGTCTGGGACATCTCCTCATAGCCAAAGACAACCTACATTACTATTAAAAATCACTACAGCTTCAGGAAGGACAAAGTATGTCTTTGCAGAAATTTGTACCAGAAAAAAAAGTTAAACCAAGGGAAGACTTGTACTGACTCTTTAACTACACTGCAGACTGTTGTGTATTTGTATTTTTGAAACTTGCATGCTGCAGCTGCAACAAACAAAGACCATTACCAGGGTCAAATCACAGTCTGATTAAAGTAATACCAATGGTTCTATGATTTCCTCCCAAACAAACTCAAAATGTGGAAAAAAAAGGAAAATCCCAACTGTCACTCAGCACTTCTCCCATGAGATCACAAGCCATACACGATCCTGACAGCAAATGCCAAGTACATTTAATTTAAAATCTGCAATCCATAAGTATTGTGCCTATATTGAAATGAGTGCCATGTCAGATGGCATCACTCTTCCCAATCAGGTCATAAACAAATAAAACAAAATAGCAAAAGGTGCTTCAAATCAGGTTCATAAAGTGCACCTTAAGTATATAAGAACAGTCGTAACAGAGAAGTAATCAGAAAGAGAGCTCAAATATGTTGTTACTAAGGAAGCAGACAGAACAAAGCAATATACATGCAGCAGCAGGTAAGGGAAGGGTTGGAAGACAGCCAAATAACTACACTTCATCCACCTGGGAAACACTTGGAAAAAAAGAAATGCACAGCATGAAAGCCAGTGCTGACAAGAAACTCTTAGGGAACTGCCAAGCAGGTCAAAGAATTGTTCTGACTGGTAGATACAGGCAGCAAACTTACAGACTACTCCTGGAATTATACACAATGTCTTCCCCTCCACCACAATCCTGCACCTTTGCTGTTTAGATGCCACTGTAGGTTTTCCTGACCATGACTAATACTACAGCTTCAGCAGCCTGTCAGTCTTGGGTTTGAGCTTTTTCCAGGTCTTCACCAAAACAACTCTCAGGGCTGGACAACAGCTGGACTGAAATGAACATAATATTGCTCTCAAAAACCAACCAACCACCCACCCATTTGGATTTAACTCAGGCCTCCATAATTTGTGGTATCAGTCAAATGTGAATTGTCAAGAGTCTTAAATATGACAGCCTGACAGATTAATTTGTATGCAAAAAAAAATCCCCAGAAGTACTCTCTAATGCTAAGCTGCCACAAGCATTTACAAGAGATTAATAACTTCATGCAGTGCTTACATTTAAAAATAAAAAAGTTTTATTTATAGGTGATGAGACAGGATTCACTGGTGTGGAAAGGAGAGCACATACTAGAGAGCTTGACACGTAGAGAGAAGCACAGTTCTCTGGATTCTTTTAGGGTTTTTTCCTTCTTCTTTCCTACTTTGTTTCCCTCCTCGTCTAAATATCACTCAGGAATTTTTCCATCATTCTTATTTTCCTAGATCAATTACCTACTCCTCACCATTTCAATGTTCTCCCCCATCCCTTGCTGCAAACCCATCCCTGTCTGAGCTGCAGACAGATATGCCAGTGTCAGACACCACTTGTGTTCAGATTACCACCTGCATATGCCTTTCAGTGGTTAGTTTGGGATGGTGAATGCATCTAGTAATGGATATTTTTATTTTTATTTTAAATAAGTTAAAAAAAAAAATTTACACCCCAAACAGAGCACTTCACTCCCTCAAGCAATGGCGGGAAGATTTCAACAGCCCACCTGACACACCCTTCAGTGACAGAAAAAAGATGTGTCATGAAATGAAAACTATTACTTGGGAAAGTTTACCATTTAACTGCCATTAGTACCACAGCAGCCAACCAGTCTGCCTACGAGCTCGCTGCTTGCCACAGTCCAGATTTAATCCAGCTCTGCAAGTGCCTAATGCAGAAGGGACTCCGCTTGTCGACAGCGCTGTCCAACGGGCCAGATGGAGCAGTTCCTGCAGGCTAGCCTCGTGCCAACTCTGCTGGCTGACAGCTTCTTCTGAACAATCATCTCCTGGAACATGCAAGAAGAGGACGAAACAGTTTCCTAGATTCAGAACAAGGGACAGAACCCATCTGCTATGGGAATGAGCTGACAGAGCCCGGAGGGACTTTCAGTCCAGGGTATTACGTAGCTTGTTTGACCGGGTTAATGTGAACAAAAGACATTTGTACTCAGGCTCTATTACACCTTCAAGAGTTGATGGGCATAAAAACATAAATAAATACACTACCCATTTGCTCAACAGAGAAGGCAAAAGTGCATCTCCTAATTCCTAAAACTGAAAATCAGCAGAAAATGACATCAGAAGGAACAACCAGTATGTCCAAGTGATACCCTGTATTTCCTAAGGACGACGCAGTATGTGTGTTACATGGGAACTCAGGCAGGATGTAAAGAAGTGTTTGCTTTTTGGGGTGTTTTCTTTACCACTGCTTGGCAACTCACTGCATTCCATTTCACTTGAACATCATTTTTAATGTATCATGGTATTGCTTCTGCCGAGTCGAGCAAAAATGTCTCACACAGAGAAGAGGAATGGTTGTTCTTTTGTGAAATAAGAAAACCATAGAAAGATAAAAAGATACACAAATATGCTTCAACATATTCATACAGCAAGTATGAGAAAAGCAAGGGAAATACAGACTGTTGTACCCAGCTGAGTCAGCATTCTCTCTGCTGAGACTGATCATCAAAAATAACTACGAGCTCTGGCTGTACAGATTCTTAGAGAAGATAATGAATTTTGATCAGGGTTTGCTACAATGAACCTGAGTATCACAGGAAGGAAAAAAATAATTAAGCATAGTTCTGGCACTGTCTTTACAACCTGCCCCTCTGGATTCCTGTACACCCTTCTTGGAAACAATTCTTCCTTTCCTACCTTTCCCTTTCTTGTTCGATCATTTCCTTTCCCAGTGTTCCCAAGGTCCTTAGCTGGCACATTGGAGGGAAAGGGTTTCAACAGGTATGACTTTGCCCAAGGGTTGCAACACTTAATGCTCAACTCTGAAAGTTCAGCTAATTTGAAGCAGAAGTGGAACAACCCATGCAGAGTGAGTAAAGTGACAGCAGAGGTAAAGAGAGGAACAGTATAATTTCATAAAATGACAAACATCACCACTTTTTAATGCCTGACTGCCATTCACTGTCACTGCTGAATGACAGGGAGAAGAGATATACTAAAGCTTGTAATTACTTTAGTTGTTTTTATAGTAGAATACCTAAAAAAAAAAATCTGAAAGCATTAGAGGCAGCATTTGGGGGCTGCTGACCCTTCCTCACAGAGAAGCTCGTAAGACAGAGGAAAAAGCAGATATCATTTCCATTTCTCTTCTGTCTGCTCATTTGCAATCTTGCAGGGCTTCTCTTCAGGCATCATCTGAACGAGGCAGCATCCATCTCAAGACTAACAAGAATAAAAAAGATGAGCTGCAGTCCAGCAGCAGTGCAAACAAAGGATGATGCTTAAAAGGAAAAGAGACTGGGGGAAGGAGAAGAAAATCAGGACTTTCACAAAATACATCCAGAAATAAATGAAGAGGAGCTTGCTTCTAAAAGCAGTACCCATGCTATAAGCATTCCCAGTGTAACACTTGCTACAAGATATTTGCCAATGAAAACAACAAACTAGATGCCAACATCTGGAGACCAAATATACTACAGCTAAATGAGAAGTCAGTGGAACTTTTCCAACAGAAAATAACATGCCAAATAGCTAAATAGGAATGCAACACCCAGGAGAAATGCAAAGTGCCTGCACTCTCTTTACAGTGCACTTCTCTTGTGTTACAGTGAACAGGGAATCACAAACACTATGGGAGTTTTTACCTACAGTGGTATGGGGCATAGTCTCTGATGAACTAGACACTGGACATGCTCACCTGCAATACCCCTCTGTGTCCAACCGAGACATGAATGAACATGAAACACTGCCTTGATCTCAAGTTTAAGAAATCATTTATTTGAAGTTAAGCACAATCAAATTACTGATGCAACTCTCTCAGCAAACCAACTCTACTCCAGAAGGTTTTAACTGGACCCCTGATGGAAGATTAACAAATCCTGAGAACAGAAGTAATTTATGTGGACACGAAGTGAGGCTTGCAGCTATTGGACATATCCAAAGAAGAAGGCTGGGCAAGGTCAAGCATCAAGACAACAGCTTCACTGATAATCTAGAATTTGGAACATGCAAAATGGATGCACTCCAGTGCAGGTTACACAGACTGGAAAAACATCTAACGTGACCCCGAAGTTACAGAGGCTGTGGTTGAAGACAGAATACAAAGTCTGTACAAAGTCTGCACCTGCACTGCATACTGGAATGACAGCTTTTTCTTTTTCATGAACCATACCAACTGACACTGGGCAACTCTGACACCAGTTCTGAACACTGTTCTTCTGAACACTGTTCCAAGCATGAGGCCCACTACCAGATCCCCCAGTTCCGGCTGCATGACCACCTCCTACACCTCACCTGACCAGTTAATCTGCCTGGTAGGAGCAATTCAGCTGAAGTCCTGAGGGGCATTCTGGCAACACACCACCCGAAGGATGCAACAACCCAAAAGCTGTTTCATTTCTTTGTATTTATCTTCCTCAAATTCTCTTGTGGGCTCCTGCAAGTTAGAGGACTATAATCTTCTACATGATTGGACAGGTTCCTTATTAAGGCAAACACTTGAAATAAAACTTTGTGTTCAAGAACACCCGAGTCCTCCAAATGAGATATGAGAATACTTTACCAAAGACATACAATGACAGGTAGATTAGAAACCCTTTCACTAGAGCAGGGAAACAAGATGTCACATTTGTCTCAAAAAAAGAAAACAATGACCTCTTCAAACCTTCTTCCTGCTAGACATAGAATACCATATTCAACAATCAGCCTCTGACAGTTTTGACTGTAACCACAGTGGGAACATCCAATCTTCAGACAGATGTGAAATTTTTCATACCTTTCACAGAGATATATTTGGGTGGGAGTGGATTTCAAGTGCTTGCCATGTTTAAAACAATGCAGAAGTTCAGACTGCAAGCCAGTAGTAACTTTGACACTGAAGCTGAGTATGATTTATTTTGGCATAGTTTCTCCCTCAAAGTAACTCCTCTGGAGTCTTCAAACAGCCAAAAAAACCATCCATGAAAGCAAAAAGATCAGTTGCCAACAGTGGCTGCAAAGCTACATTTAACAGAGATTTGGGAAGGTCTAAAATGTTGCAAGAAATGAACTTCTCAGTAGTGCAGCCACACAGAAACACCACCGTGCTTCCTTTAGGACTACAAACTAAGGCTGCACAACAGCAAACAGACTTGGACCATGTGATTTCCCCTATCCAATGCATGTTGAAAGCTCAAACTCCTCCGTTTCGAGACCTTCTTTTCTGCCCTCAGGAATGCCAAGAACAGTTTGCAGTAGCTAGACAAGACTGAAGAGGCTTGTGAAGAATTATCTTCATTTTTCATAGCTAAACTGCCATCTGATGAATACCAGTTCAGCATAATTTAACATACACTCCTAAAAGGGCTTGCCCTTGTCAAGGGTAATAAATAACTGCCACACTAAAAGCACAAGTTTTAAAGATGCCACTGTGTTTCCAGGGCAAGAGGAAATAACCACCTTTGAATTCTGGCCAAATTCAGTGCAAGGATCAAATAAACACCACGTATCACTAGTAGCCTTTGCATCCCTAGAGAAGAGTAAGGACTACAGTGCTTCCAAGGTCTTCAGGAATCAGTACATGGTATTAAATACCTCATTTTCCCATTATCCTGATGAAGTTATGCTTTCCCTACATACAAGCATCCAGGGTTGCATTTGTCACCAGGCCAAGGTGAAGAGAGCTGCTGAAGATCCCAGTTAAGCAGCAGCTGCTTTTCTGAACACAAAGATCTCTCCACCTTCTCTTCTCCCCCACTTCCAAAGATGGTAAAAAAGGGTTTCCTAAATAATTTGCTTTCTCACAGTTCACCATCTAAGGAAAGACCAAGCATATCTGGCAAGCCTGCAGGTTTGTTTGCTTGCTCACATCAGAAGCCCATTAAGACCAGAAGGTACATTTGCCTTTGCTCATTTTCTGCTGTCTATTAAACCACAATCCAGAGCTCTCTTATAGCAGGAGTTAGTGAAGCAGCTCTGGAGCCTACACTGGCCCAGGAAGCAAGAGCTGCTTGGCCTCACTGGCTTTTTTACCTGTCCCTCCATAGGCTCTTCCAGAGATCAAAAAAAGGGTGCTAGAAACATTGTTGTCAGCAAGCTCTTAGGCTTCCCAAACTACGCAGACAAATGCAGCTTTGAACTGTTTCAGACACTGCACAGAACAGGCTTTGCACCTTCACAACTGGCAGGTATTGTCACAGGATTCACAAGCAGGTAATAAAACAGTTGACTTCAGCAAGAGCACTAAGTCATTTCACAAGACAGTGATTTTTGAGAAAGGCTACTGGCACATACTCTTCCTCCTCAACAGTTCATCTTTCAGGCCTGATTCTACATCTACTAAATAGTGCTTAAATGGGCATTGAGCAACTGGAAATCTAAAAAACATCACCAAGGCATCATAGCTTGAATGAATCACAGGGCAAAGCAAGAGGAAATAGACAGAACTGGATTGTGTGGGACTCTCGTACAGGAGAAGAACAAGCGTACCACACGTCAGTTGCAAAACAATGAGAACCCAGACAGTTAGGGCAATTCTTTCACGTCAGATGGGTAGTTACAGTTTTGCAGTATGACTGGCCAAACAGATATAAGATAAAGATCAGGACACACACTCACACACATCATGGCTTTAAAGTATAATTTGTTCCCCATTTTTTCTTTCATTTTCTAATTTTGAGGTACTTCTACGTCAGGGTAAGAACTGCAAAAACTGCTACATTTTGGAAAAGACTCCTGCATCAATAAATCTTGTTTCACAGAAAAAGCCTGAGCAGACCCATGTTTTCATTTAGGCTTCTGTTAGGCTTAACTTCAGGGCTGGTTAATGCTGAACCATTACCAGATATGATGTTTCTCTCTTTGGGCTTCCCATGTGAATATAGAAAACAACATAAACTCAGGCCTAAAAAGCAGATGCCAAGTCTAATTTCTGCTCTAACACACTGGATTTCTGAAGTTTTGTTCACATACCAAAGATTACCCAGTCAGAACATAATGAATATTTCATTAACAGAGGTCTTCTTGCAAATGTTTCTGAATGCAATAGCAAAAAAAGATAACATATCTATGCTGCAATAGTCATAATGAACCTTTCAAAGAGTGGTATAAAAGTGTTTGCCTTTGAGAACATCTCAATGAATAAAAGAATGCTGACATTTCTGGCCCATTCAAAGAAGAGAATATTAAATCCCTCTAAGCCTTCTCCTAAAAGACGCGCATGTGAAGATATGTCAACTAGATTCAGTGAGAGCAAGTTCACTTGGCAGAATAGCAAAGTGATGCTGGAAAGGAAATAGAGAGAATAGTTAACAAAAAAAAAAGGCTTATCAGTACCTCATTTCCAGTAGTCTTTAACTTCTTTGCAGGAATCTCGTTATCCTATAGTGAAAGAGTGAAATAAAGAAGAGTATAAAGAGTGTACAACAGGCAGACATCCAGTACATACAGCCAACAGTAGTTTCAATGCAACTGCAACATCCCTTTGTGAGCATAAAGGCCTGAACTGTAACTTTTAAAAGTACTCAGTTCTGTTTCACTGTGAAATTAATACCTTCCAGATGTTAATAGAGGAAGATAAAAAAATGCAGTAGGAGACCTCTACTTTCTCCCAGCTTCTAAAAAATTTAAGCAGCAATTTAGGTCTGTCCTCAACTGATTAAAAACACATCCTTCTGTTGAGTCAAAAAAGATTTAAAAAAAAAACAACCAAAAAAAAACCCCACACCAACCAACAAGCAAAAGAAACAACAAACTAAACCAGACTGGAAAATAAGGCTGCAGTTATCCATCATAAAGTAAAGCCCACAAAGCTTAGACTGGGGGAAGGAAAGAATCTAACCTCCAACTCCTTATGTCCTCCTTTTACAAAAGCAAAATTAACAGAGACCTTCACAGTGACTCCCTTTCTGGCTGCTCTCTCAGGCCCCTATATCCTGTGGAATGCTATTTGCTAATTGCTCACACACCAAAATGAAAGCCTCTCCACATTGATCAGGCATAGCTGTACTTAATTTAACCTAAAAAAAATAAAATCACAGACTATAGTCCACCCCTCTAAACCTCAAACTCTAGATGCAGGGGCAGCAAGGTCCCCAGGGAACATGTGGTGAAAACACACATTGCTTTTCCAGCACTGAACAGAGCATCTTAGTAACAACTCTCTAAATGAGACTTACCCCTTCCACTGACTACCGCGTTTAGGGTCCACTGATCAAAGAAGATTTCATGTATATTTTTAATCTCTCGGTTTAAATAATTCAAGAGATTGGCTCACTAGTTCTGAAGTCTCAATCTGAACACCTTACAACTGCTGACCTTTCTCACCACTCATATCATCCACAGTGACTCAGCACCGACTCCAGAAAACGGCTGAAACCCTCCCAAGCTGTTGGTGTAAAAAGCAGACCATAATAAGCAAACCTGAGTCTAAACCAAAGACTAAACTGGCAGTTCCCACCGGTGACACATAAACCAGGCATTTCATTATTGCTCTAATGAAACTCCAGGGAGTGTGGCTAACAAGACGTGAAAGTGCTCAGCTGCACCTCACGCCTTGTAATTCTCCAAAGGTGCGATTACCGCTTCTCTCTCGGGCATTACTGTTGGCTGCCAATTGTAACGCTCCTTGGGGAATGAGAGAAATACACCCTAAGTTACGTAAGCCTACGCTGCGCATCTCCCACGTCTAACTGCAGGTGGAGAAAAGTGCCAATTTAAGAGGAACAGCAGAAAATGAATTCAAGCACACATAAAGACAAAGCATAAACAGAGAATTAAGAGGAGGTGGTGAAGGTTCCTCCGGCCCGCAATCACTTGGAGACCTAGAGAGACACCTAGGCTTGTCTACACACAGTCATTGTGTGTCACTGCAAGTTACTGGACTTGGCAGAGGAAATTTAGTAGTTATTTTGCCTGCATTACTTAAGGGATCAACTTGGGATAAACTGGTCCTTTCTGGTGCTATACATTTGTCTAGTAATTGCTAAAAATAACCAACTTTTTAAAAACTGTGCATTTTTACTACAGGGTACCAACAAAACTGTTACCATTTTGAAATTAAATGTGGTTCAAGGCATAAATACATACCTCTTTAAATCCAGCAAACAGTGGAATGTCATGAAATGGGGAAATATATTTACCATCTGCATTCTCTGGAGAAAAAAAAATAATTAAAATAATTACATTTTAAAGATTTGTCTTAAGATGTTGGGATGCTGGTAGTGGTAACTCGTAGGCGTTACAGAAATGTATGGCATGCCACAATTACTAATGAGTTAAACTTTTTCTGAAGCTTAATTCCAAGGACTAAAAATTAACTGACACGCAAGACGAGCAATGGGATTGTTTGACAGTGATTCATTAGAATCAAAATTAATGCTTTAGTATTCAATACTACTCTTCTGACTACCTGGCAATACAAGCTATGTAAGATGAGATCCTTTCATTCTTTCTTCTCCTCCTCCCTGGCAATACACAACCGTTAATGGGGAAAAAAATACCAAGAGAACATTTTCCTGAACAATTAGTGCATTCCTCTGGCTTTCCAGCAATGCTGCCCCTGGGATTTCACTGTATTTCTAATAAACTGAACTTCGTGACCACAAAATCCCCCTGCATAGTAGGCCAAAGTCTGACCAAAAGAATAAGCGAGGGATGAGATAATTGCCCAGGCCCTGGACAGGAAACATCAGACCTTGAAAGCAGCGAAACTGACACTACTTTCGTGGGGGCCCAACCTGTACCTCAGCCTTGTAGAAAGGAACAAAATTCACTGCAGTGGATGTTTAAACTTTGCAAACTACTCAGAGATTTGTCAACATACTAAAGGCCCAAACAGAAACAGCAACAACAGTACAAGGTGCTAACACAGATCCCAAGGAATTCCTCCTCTGCTTGCAGACTCATTTGCAGTAAAGGGTAAAGCAGACAAGGAACTTCATTTAGCTTTGGACCGTATTTTGACTACCTCAGCAGAGAGGAGTAAACGGTCACTGGTTTTGTAACTTCTGGAAGCCTCCCAGGTGTTCCTCCTAAATGAAACCATTTAGTGGTAGCCTGCTTATCCCAGTAACTAAAGTGACTTTCTCTAGACGAGCTCCTGCGCTGGCAGCCCCTCGGGGACCGAGCACAAGGCGTTCTGACAGGGTACTGCCAACAGGGTACACAACGCCTCCGCTTCTCTCACACCAGCCGACGTCAGAATTAGCTTCTTGTAAGTCAAGGGACCAAAAATACAAACCCACTGCTAAAGAAGTCGCAGACAAACAAACGACGTTGCTACTCCAAGTGCGTAATACCGAGACTGCGTACCACGAGGGTTCTGAGAAGCGTCCTCATGCCACTTGCTGCTGCCGGACCCACAGGTCCCCCGGGAAGGGCCTGGAGCCCCGCTCTGGATGCCAAACTCCCG
>VWZY01005712.1:137429-207752 GCA_013399075.1 Chloroceryle aenea | reverse complement strand
CCAGTGCAGCCGCCAGGTACTAGGCACGGCCTCAGCACGCGTCTGGCCGACTGCCGGGCAAATGCTCTTGCTCCTACAACGCATAGAGATGCGAACATCCGAACCGCTTCTTTAGCATCTCCCGTGCCTCAGGCTACTGGCGGGTGAAGCCTGAGCCCAGTGACCCCCCACAGCCCCCATCCTGCCGCCCCGGCTGGGAGCCTTTTTCTGTCCGAGGAGAGCGGTCTTGTTGGGATGCCGAGAGCTGGTGGTCGGGGAGGCGCGGAGTGGGAGGTGGAAGTGGAGATGGTGCCATTGGGGAACAGAAGGTGCTTTCCTTTGGGGAAATAATGTAGTGATGTGCTGGCAGAACGCGGTGTTGCGTTAAAGGAAAGGCAGGTAACAGCTTTTAGGAGGGTAATTCCCGTTGCTCTGAGTAATAGTCATTTGCTGCGTTCGTGAAAACAGGCGGTATCGGATGTGGAGTTAGACCTCAAGTATCAGGGGTTCAAAGTTAGGCTGCACATCTTTGTGTTTTGTTGCTCCTCTGCTTCTCACGGGGTTGCTTACTGTCCAGTTTCAGGGTGAACTCTGTGTTCTCTGAAAGATCATGATGCCTTGTTCTTCAAACCGATCTTCTGTGACTGGCTGGGGTCATGCTAAATAAAGCCACTGAGACCTTTTCATTTGTGCACTGGTTATGCCTTAGAGAGTGGTTTTCATAATGATTACCTTAGCTATACTTTGCTCCAGCATATTGTTTACTTTGCTTTCAAATTTCCTTAAAATGTGACATTTATTAGAGCACAACTATTAGGAGTCTATATTTCTGTGTGGTAAGTTCTAAGCTTCTTAAACTTTGGCCTCCTTTGATCTCTGTGACTCACTGTTTGAGAAATGGTAACCAGTTTGAACAGCAAACTGCAGATACTGAAAACTGACTGGCAGCAGTCGTTAAAGATAATTGTGCATCAGATGTATTACTCTTTTTGTAATATATTTCCTGTAAATTGTTTAAAGAGTCTGTTTAAAAAAACAAAAAAGAAACTGAAGTCGTCTTGAAGTTCTGTGTTGTCTCATAGCTGGTTGTAGTTGGTTAAAGAAGGGGGAGCCCAGACATCTTAACACAATCAGTTGCAGTTCTGGCACTGACACTTGCATCACTGGGTTTGGGCAAACCAACAAATTTGGTTTGTGTTACCATTTTTATCTTTAGGAGAAAGCAGTGAGTGTAGAAAGTGCTTAAAAACTAATGCTATGTTTACATTTAACATAATTTTAAGAAAAGAAGTGCCTAGCTATATAGGTCTAAGTGAGCTGTGAATCTGATGAACAGCTAGACAGCTTTTCTTTACTTATTGGACAACTAAGTTTATTGTAAGGGAAGATTCTATGTGTATGGCTAGGATTCTTACTAAGAAAACAGTTATTGTTTACTATGTCTTGAAGGCTGATAACTTGTTTCTTCTTTAAGGTAGCTTAACAAAGGTGTTCTCAGCTTAATGAAATATGGGATGATTGAGTAATTTTTGTTGCTGTGTTTGTAGTCTGCTGTTTAAAAGGAACTGTTTAAGAAAAAATTGAGGCACCGATTCCATATTGATAAAGGGATCTCAGATTCACCTAATGAGAGTAATATACTTGTTCTGTAAAACTCGGACACCTTCTGTGTTCATCTTGGATATGATTAGGAGACAAATTGAGCTGGCTGTTTTCTTGCTCTTTAAAAGAGATTGCTTTTTCAAGCAGTGTCTTAGCTTACTATTCCAAACATTTCCAGACCTTGCACTGGAGTATCTCAAACCCTCTGCTGTTGAAAAAAAAAGTTCAGAATCTGTTTGACCTGCTCACTCTGTCTGCTTTCGATTAACAAGCCAGTAGATTAACTTAGGTGTTGGGAGGGGCAAAACTGTAGCTTGCTGGTCTTCATTGGCCAAACAGAAATTCATATTAGAGAGTTTTAAATCCTCTGTCTGAAGGATAGCATTGCCACTTGGCTTTAATTTCAGTTGCCGTGTCAGTGTTGTAATTGGAAAGTCTTGAACTCTTAATTTCTGCATTGTTGGTGGACTATGTAATGTGATAAGTTGTGAAGTATTTAACTTCTTCCTAAGAAGATAATCATCAACTTTATTCACATGAGCAGTAAAGAAACTTTAAATAGTAAATGGAAGGCCTTGTGTTGCACAAGTGTTCTCATGTACAACAAATACCGGCTTTTAAATTTTATTTGCTTGGAAATGTAATCTTTAAAGGGTTTAATGCTAGTGGGAGAGAAGCTCTTTCACAAGTGAAACCAGGGGTCAACAGATGACCAAATTGGGGGGGGGGGAAATGACACAAGAAAACAGAATTGCTGAAAGAACACTCAGGGGACTATTTAGACTTTTTAAAAAAAAAACAAAAACAAAAAACCCCAAACCCATGGCTTTGTTTTATTTCTGGATAGATGGGTCCTTCCTTCTTTAGTGACACTAAGCCTAAAATATATTATTTTTATCACCTCCCATCGTGCATTTTAAAGCTTGCCTAAAGAAGCTGGTCCAATGCAGAAATATCAATTGTTAAAAAGCAAGTGAGGTGGGAAAGATAGATCGCATCCTGTAAGTTAAAAATGTAGCTGTGTATTAGAAAATGTACAAAAACCCTGGAATCTCGAGTTTAAGATTTGTTAGCTGGTGTCTTTTTGATGAAGGCAATGTGTGATGCTCTTTGGGAGTGCAGGATCAGAGAGTTACAGGTACCTGAGGCTTTCTGAAGCTGAAAGAAGCACAACTGTCTAAGTGAGGGAGGTTGTTCCAAGGAGTTCGAAAGGGTGGGATGGCTGCATGGCTGCAGAGAAACATTTTGGAGGTAAGGCTTAGGAATGTAGTGCTCTAAAAATAATACGCATCTGTGCAGATTGGCGCTTTGACTATGTATGACAAATGACTCCTGCTGCCCTGAATTTACCAAGTTGGGTTTTTTAATGCTTCAGTTAATCTCTTTGTGTGGATGGTCATAATGTAAAAAAAAATAAATATATATTTAAAACTTGTAGTGCTCTGTAGTTTGGCAGTATACAGAGCTGAGTAAGTGGAGTAGGTTTAGCAGTTTATTGTGCCTACAGGATAGTAGTACTATCTGAATTGAGTCTAGCTGTGACAGTTGTTTGGGGAGTAACTTGTGTAAATTGTTCTGACATTAGCTTTTGCCTACCGTAAGCTGTACTTGCAAAATCTTAGCCATGGGTTCAATACAGAAATTGTGCAGACATTCATTCGTCTTTCTATGATTCATTCTGTCCCAAAAAATGCTTTGCACATCCTGATCTATGTGGCTTTTATGAACTCTTTTTATCATCCTCTGTTTTACAACTATGAGTAAAAAGGAAGATGGAGATACGTGCATGTGCACATCAGGATTGTTTAGCTGTTAACGCTGAGTGTGCCGCATCAGCGAAGTAAGGCTTGTATGAAAGTGGCTGAGCAGCAGGTTGTGCTGTTTGTGCTGGAAAAGCACTGTTCTAGCCTGAAATTGTAAAGGTCAGATTGGGTCAGTGGCATAGCCAGGAATAAAGCCTAGATAAATGTACACTGGAAGAGGGTAGATTTTGACATTGCTTTGTACTCCTATCAATGTGAAGATTTATGTGAATTTTAATAAGAAAAAATATTTCCAGTTTTGGTTTGCATTAGTCTTGTACATTTTTGAACATGTACTTGTTGAAGGCTTCTGAAAAAAGACCTGAAAGAATTTTATACTGGCAGCATGATAATGTTGCTGGTGTTTATTTTGTCGCTCTTGTCCTGCACAGGCAAAAGCCGTGCAAGTGAGTTTAGAGATCACAGAGGTAGAGGTTTAGGTAATTGATCATTTATTGGTCCCATTACTGACTTTTGGCTTAAACCTTGTGCTTGCATGTGTTAATAACAGAAAGGCGTTGAGTGGTGGAGTTGGGTAGTGAGAGGCCTGTGTTCCAGTGTAGCATGCCTCTTACCATAGAAATCCTCTTCCCTGCAGAGTAGTGTTTGCAGGAGGGTGCTGTAACTATATGGATAGAACTACTTGTGTAACTTGCTTGTAATGGGCTTACAGTTTTTATCTGGTGATTTTCCTCTTGTGCAGTAATTTAAATCTCTTTAGAAGGCTGTTAGTGAAGTAAGCACCATGTGTTGTGTGCATTTTACAGCAGGAAGAGACAATGTGACACAGGCACTGCTGATATGATCAGAACTGTTCAAGGCATCTCATTTCAGAATGAAAGCTTCTTGGATATGGAGTATCTTGTTTGGAAGTGTTTTTGTGTAGTTAAGATTGGGACAAAAGCTGCACTGGAACTCTTGGACTCTTCAGTGACATTTGAGTACGCCTAGCTCATAGCCTGCTCAAGTGGAGGGTGTTGTACACAAGCAGGGGCTCTGGTGTCTTATGCAGAACAAATGCTTACCTCAATCAATTATTGAGTATTTACCTCCTAAAATTATTTGAAAGTGTGTGGTGCTTTCATGCAGTATCTTCTAAAAGATTTGTCCTAGAAACTTCAAGTTTGTTTGTTATGCAAGCGGTGCCCTAAATTCCTATGTACATGCATGAGGTTGCTATGTTGATGTGCAAGACCCAGCCTATGGCAATGAGATGTTTGCAATTGAGGCACTAAATTTAAACTTTTTTAGAAATGTCTTTTTCTAACCTGTTGGTCTTTTCAATGTTCTTATCACTGTAAGTATTGTATATAAGACTTTTTGGCTTTTTCATTTTCTTGTTTTCGTTACTAATCTAGCTATCAGTAAAACCTGTGCTGCTTTTAAGAGGAGGATGTGCAGTGCCTTTTAAAGTTAATGCTTAGAGGTGGCACAGCCCTCTGCCTGAAGAAGGTATTAGTTCTGTCCAGTGAACTGCAAGTCTAAAAGCTTTTTTGTAATTCTTAGTGAAAATACTGAGCTGGTATAAAGACAGACTGATCCTAATGCCAATGCAAAGAAATTTTGCTCAATGAGTGGAAAATATTGGTATAAATGACTTAAACTGGATTAGAATATCTGCAAAAGGTCCCAACAGTGCAAAATTAGTTTAGATGCTCAAAGGAACCTTCTTGGCTTGGCTGAATTTTGGAATGAAAGTAAAGATATTGCTGAAATCCTTTAAAGGTAAGAAGTCTATTAAAAATACATTGCAAAATGCCTGGGAGTTGGGTGATAGCAGCTTTACAATGAGCCAGGCCAAAATTCTTGTTGCTAAATTTATGCTAAAATTCCACTTCTTGATGCTATGTTCAGCTGTGTTGTGTTTACAGTGGGTTTTGAGCATGGGGAGTTGGTGCAGCTGCTGCTGCTGATTCTGAGCCTGCTGTTGCAGTATTGTGCCTTGAATTTAAGCAATGAGGGAAATCTTCAAAGTTTTGTGAGTTAGATTTTACTACAGACTCATAAAAGCCTTAATCACAGTTCATGGATCTTCTGCCGTTTTCCTGTAGGTTTTGTGGTCAGTTTCAGGTTTTATTGTGTTTGCATAATGTATTCTTCTTCCCCCAAACTCTTGTGTTAAAGACAATAACTAGAGTTTGACAATGCAGGGAGATTCCTTAAAGCTGAAATCTTCAGTGCAGTGTTCCGGAAGCCTGTTAAAAGAATCACTAGGAACTATCTGTTCCTTGAAATAGACACCTCTTGAAAGGTAGCGTAGGTAACTTCTGTCTTGCTTTAAGTGCCTGAAATAGGGTACCTGGATACTCCTTTGAAGGAAGGAGTGAGGTGTGTGTTCAGTGGTATTTTGCAGCTTACATCTAACATAGATTGCTGTCTGTTGTGGGCACTGTGTCAGAGCAATACAAAATTACAATGCTGTGAAGGTGTCTGTTACCTCAGCAGCCTTTCCTAGGAAATGATGAGAGCATACCAGTAGCACTGTAAGAAAGGAATGAAGAGGTTTTCTACTGTTAGTCCTTGACTTTGATTGCCATTTTTTAATTTAAGATTACAGTGGGCGGTCACGAACAAATGGTACATTCCCTCTCTGTTGTCTTGTGGTTTTTTATCTGAGCATACACTAGCTCAGCTCTACCCCCCGAAGTTACTGGCATTTGTTCATAAACTCAAGACAGCATTGGGAGTGCAGGGAAATTGTGGCTGAAGGTGGGATTGAGGACTACTCTTTCAGGCAGTAAATTGGGTAAATCTGATAAAGGATATGGTGCAGTTGTGGCCTTACTTATCAGCCTTTGCATGATAATGCATTTTAAATGCTGAAAGCTATATATTTAAACTGATGGTTGGAATCTTACTGTCTCGAGCAGTGAAATTCAGCATTGTCAGAAGTATCTTTGTGTTAGGCTCCTCTGAAGAAGTGAACTCCTGTTTGTGTTGCATTCCATTAGGAGACAGTTTGGAGAGCATTTCCTTTGCAGAGTAGGCAAAATAATAAAAACCTAAATCCATTGCAAAATACAATGGATTGGTATAGGATTTACAAAAAAAGCTCTAATTTTGGGGGGGTTGGGGTGTTTTTTTAGTACATGAATCAATTTAGTGGATAGTTGTAGGAAATTAGGTGGTATTGGTGTCTTGCTATCAGCATTCTTGCTTAATCTAGATCTGTAGATATTAGCATCTTTTTCTCCCTTAAAGGTCCATCATAACTTTTAAAATTATCTTAGTAATGCATGCTGCTCTTCTGTGGTAATAAATGACTTCTAAATGAATGGTGTGTTTGGTTTAGTTTTTTTAATGGCACTTCATTGCATTTATCAAGGTTCATTTCCACTTTGCATGCAGAAATGAGCATTGTGTCTGGGGAGATTGTGCTAACACAAGTCAGTGCCTCGCAAACAGCTTTCCTCCTGGCTGGTTGAAATAATGCCACTGTCCTAAAAGCCCAGTCTTAATTTTCTGAGATATTTACTTTGTTCTGCAGGCCCTTTTAAATGCAAGTCTCTCTTGCTGAACTGTTCTGAGAGAAAGATTGATTCCATTAAATTACTGGGGCGAGGGTGAGGTTTCCCTCCTTTTGCTGTTTTTTCTTCATTGCCAGTGGCTGGAAGGCAGATTACTGCTGACTCAAGAGTCTGGTTGTGGATCTGCTGAGCTTGTTCTTACAGAGCCTTCTTTCTTTTTGACAGGCTAGTGATGGCAGTCACAGACCTGTAAAATTTGTTCAGAGCAAAAGGTATTTTCCTACTTTCCTTACCCTCTCACAGCTTCTCTCGTTTTAACTACTTAATCCAAACCAAAAAATTCTGTAACCAATGTGGTAAGCTTCAACCACCAAATAGGTGCCTTTCTCCCATTCACAGGCCTGCTTTGGGGGCCCTCTAGGGCCAAAACTCACCTTGTCTTGCCCAGGCCTATTCTGAGCTGACCCTATGAATATTTTCAGTATAGAAGTGACATCTTTCTTCTCCCTCTTTACTGCTGGCTAAAGAGGCCCATCATTGGCACATCTACACCTGCTGGTAACTCAAGCCTCAGAGAGGTGCAGAAAATGTCAGTGATTGTTCTGTGGATGCCTGTTCCCTGGACATTCAAGGAGAGCTTGGCAATTGGTACATGGGTGATAGCTTCCTTTTATTTTCCTGTTGCTTAAAATTACTGTCTCGCAGGTGTCAACTGTAAACTCTTTTGAACTGCTTCACTTTCCCGTCTCCAGAAATAGGTGTCTCTTGTGGAGAACTTAACTCTTGAATCATTTAGAGGATAGATGTGTTTGAACTGAATCTTGCGTGTCAGTGTTTTCGTAGAAAGTCTTTGCAAAGGAAAGCTTAGGGTTGTTTTTTTTTTTTCCTCTGGAAAGATCAAATTGTGGAAAAACTCATTTTCAGATTTTGTTAATTTGGATTTTTTTTGTCAGCTGTAACTTGTATGATTAATTTTTCTTACCAGTTATTTACTTTCCACTTTATTTTTATGCTTGTCAAAACTGTTACCAGTAGCTTTACCATCTCTGATAGTCTTTTTGCACCCTGCCTTGAAATTAAAGGGTTTGAGCCAAATTAGAACTGGATGGTTGTTCACATGAAACCTACATCACAATTTCAAAACCTCCTGCACTTCTAATTGCAGCACATTTCTTTTCAAAAGCCAAACAGCCATCAGTAGACCATAGCTAATTGTACAGCAGTAATTGTACCATACCATTCAGATAGGGATGAGCAGACTTTCTGCTTCAGTAGAGAACTACAGTATGTGCCTGCCTTGTGAAGGGTAAAGACTGCACATACACATACCCACACACCCACTCCTGTGTCTGGGCTTGCAGCTCTTGCTTCTGTGTTTGTGCAGATCAAGCTGGAAAACTAGTGCTTTATTAGAGAAAATAGCTTTGAAATACGTTAATGAATACTTTAATGATGATACTATAAGACTCTAAGAAAGTTTTTTCTTTGAGATTTAACAGCATCTTCTGTTTTCAGTCACCCATAGCAGAAATTGAACTACAGACAACTTCTGTAAGTCACTATCTGTTGGCTGTGTGTTTGGAACAATCTCTTGTATTTTTATGCTGTTACATTATTTGAAGATACACCTTGTACCTGAGACATATCTAGTGACTAATCTCCAGTACCATTTGGGCATTAGATCATTCTAATGCTTCCAAGTCAGCAGTAGAATGCTACTCTTTTGTCATGAGAAAGGGAAGGTTCTATTAATATATACAGATGCAGGAGCTGATGTGCCTTCACTGGATGTACTGTGCAGGTTTACTAAACTCAAGAATTCTCTTTCCTGTAAATTAACATGTACATTTTCATGTTTCTTGTCTTTCTGCAATGTGTCAGGCAAGAGGTGCTATGCTATTTGGCACATGTTTTTTCATTATGAGCTATGTAATTTATCCTGTCGCTGAGGAAGCCTGTTGAATGAATATGCAGAATGCTGAGAAACCTAAGAAAAAGAGTAGCAGTGGTCCTGATAAGGTGATTAACTTCTCACAGAATGTCTGTTCTCATGCAGCCTTGTGTTTGTGGATCTTGGTGCTTTGTCAGAGTTTGATGGCAGCAGCTGAAGGATACATTCTGTTGCTGCATCTTGTGTTGTGATAGCATTCAGGTTGTCCTGTGGGTGCCTGTGCGCACCCACCCGTGTACAAAATGAATTGTCAGTCCCCTCCCTTGCTTAAAGGGCTCTTGAAAAACTTGAGGCATCATGTCTGAATTAGGGAAAAGACTGAAAAAAAAATCTGAAAATAAACAAATTGTATATTAGACACTGGTTGTGTCAGAATAGCTTAAACCTGAGCTGTCAGACTGCATTCTTCTAAAAGCTGCACTCATGCTGTAATGAAGCATGATATGTTGCATTAAAAGTATCAATATATTAAGGCAAGAAATGTATGTCTTTCGTGCTAAGTGCTTTTTGTGACTGCAAGTGCTAGAGTAGTTATTAATGTGGTTGTGAAAATACACCTTGTGGTTTAAAATGCTAATACACAGTCAATGATGCCTTTCTTTTTCTGTGTTAAGAAACTTAATGTTGCTCTCTATAGTTCACTGAAGATCCACTCTATAGCATAAGCAAACTAGGAAATAACATATGTGCATGTGTAAAAGGGGGGTGGAATGAACTACAGTATGCTTTATATAATTTTTGATCTTTCTGTTCTGAAGAAAAGGGAGTCATAACTGGGAGAGACCAGAGGTACTGGAATTAAGAGCATGAGGAAATTTCCCTATGAAACGGCTGAAACCAGTTTTCAGAAAAATAACTAAGTATCTGCATAACTAATTTTTCTAAGCCAGAGCTTAGAGTAAGGCCATCAAAGTCTGTAACATTTCATTCCAGGCCTTAAAAGTACATCCTGTGCTTGGGATAAGACCAGAGGTTCTATGGAAAACTTAACAGATAAGTAACTATATGATGGGATGGGAATTTAAGATGTGAGAATGCATACGCCTCATTTTCAACTTAACTGAGATGTGAGGCTTTGTACCCACTCCTATATGTGGTTATAAATATTTTCATAACCTTACATCCAGTGCTTCAGTTTGCTGTAGCTGTTTCTGCTTGACTTGAGGACTTCCATTTAGTTTAGAGAAGCTGTTACCCCAAAGATCAGAGGAATACTGAGGTACAGTGGGGCTGACACAGACCTGGGACACTTTATTTGTCCATCTCCAGAATAGTATGTCATTCACAAGTTCTTAGTGTGCTGTCTTTTGCTTTTTTGAATGTTAGAGGCCTGGATTTAGAGCAGCTAGTGCCTTGCTAACACTCTGCTGATGTGGGTGGAAGAGGAGCAATAGGTTTATAGCTATACAACAAAAGCCCTGCAGTCTGGAGTAGTGGTGCTCCCTTTGTGTGTGTGTATGTATATATATTCATGGAAGTGTTTCTGAAATTTAGTAATTAACTGTGGTGAATTGCAGCATGGTTTCCTTCTTGGTGAAGGAATCTACACTCTGTGTTTTCTGATAATCTTCAAGCTCTTAAGACGAGCGGTAATTCCGATTCTAGACACTAGGCTGATCCTGGTTGTGTAATCGAATCCTGACCTACTAATAGTCTTGCTATTATGACCGACCATTAAGGTTCTGGTTTAGTTTTCAAAACTCAGGGGAGAAGGTTGCTGTATCCAGATTTCTTGTATGCTTGAAGGCTTGCTATAGACCTGTCTCCTTTTAGGAGGAGGAGGAAGACTCCCTTTTTTCAGGGTGCAGTGATGTTTGTCTGAATTACATGGGGTCATGCTGATCACCTGGCTGTCGTGGTCTTGTAAACAGTATTTCTCAGAGGAGTGTTTGGCTTTGAAGTGGCAGAAGACACTGATGTCCACTGAAAGTGCAGTTTGCATAGCATTTTGCTGGGCTTATTCAAAATCTTCATGGAGACCTTTGCTGGCCTTTTGACCTCCAAGCCTACAAGTTTGCTGTTAGGTATTATCCAGGCTGTTACTGGGCTGTGTGCTATCGGCAAAAAAAGATGCTGTTCTGGTGGAAGTGTTTGTATAGGTGTTGGCTGCTTTTCTATGGAAATAAATGCATTTCTACAGAGAAAGAAATCTGTTCAGAACTGAAAGGATAAAACAAATCTCTATGGAGGTTGCAACTAAAGCCTGTACCTGGTTTGCCATTCATTTCTGCATTTTCATTGTGGTTTTGTATGGACCTTTTGTTTAATATAGTAGTTTTCTCTAATGTCTTAATATACTTGATGATGCTGACCATACAGAATTTTGAGGTATGATCTGTACAGGGCAACAAGGAGCTTTAATTTTTCAGCCTGTGGCTTTAGTTTTTGCTTAGTAACAATTATGGTTAGAAATATCCCATTACTATATGGCAAAAGATACAGTTGCTTCAAATTCTTTCTGATTTGCAGTAATTTAAGTAATTTGTGTCAGCCTCCACTTTGACATCTCATCACCCCAAAAACTGTTTCTCTGATACTTTTGTCTTACGGAAGTAGTAAATTGTTTTGCATTTTCTGTTACTAATTTCTTAAAGTTAAGTCAAATAGTTTTGATAAGTGGGTATCTATGAAATGTACATGCATGTTCTTATATTTTAGGCACCTCATGAGAACAACTGAAAAAAGATTGAGGGAGACAATGCTGAGGGAATTTTTAAAATATTTATTCATTTTAAATCAAGACTGACTTTTTTTTTTCCTTTTTTTAAATAGCCTTCCTATTTGGCATGTCTTTTGTAAAGACAGTCTTTCATCGGCAGTGCAATATGTTTCAGGTGATGCTTGTGCCCTGGCAAATGATGATGAAAATGTCCAGGAAAAGGTATGCCGAATAAATCATTAACTAGTTACTCAGTCTGACTTGATATTAAATTAATAAAAATGATTTGTACACTTTGATTCATAGTCTTCTTGGCCAGAATGTTTAATGTACTGTGAACCATGATGTTAACTTCCCAAGTTTTTATTTTCCTTTGCTTGAAGTGTGTTGCAGTTATGTGACAATGCAGATGGACTTTTTGGGAGGGGGAAACAAATACTGAAGTTAGTAATGGTGGCTTTTGTTTGTTTGTTTGGATTTTTGTTGTTGTTGTTTTGGTGGATTTTTTTGTATATTTTTTTTTTTATTTGGGTGCCAGCTGTTAGAAGTGGTTGTTGGGGGCAGTCTGTGGGTCTGTAGAGACCATGATAAGAGGTGATGGCCTGGATAAGTTTAGGCCAAAGTATGTCACTTGCATCTGTGTTAAAAACAGTGCACAAATGATGGCTACCCTAAATGAAACATTTAAGATTATTTTTTTATTCAGTATTTATCACTTTGTTTTCCTCCTGTTTAATAAAGTACTAAAGCTAAAATCCATGTGTGAAACACTAATAGAAAAAAATCTGTCCTTCTCTCATTTACATTACTCAGCACTTTTGGTTAAATGGAGCGCAGTCGTTCCACCCTAACTCATTACAGGTTTCTGCATATTGCAGTTTCATAGCGAGTTCCCAAACTGTTGAGTCATCAGAACATCATGATAATGTCATGTGTCTAGTTACACAGGTTAAGAATCAGTCCTGTGATAGGCATGGGTTGATGGTATTGGTAGTCTCATTTTCTCAATCAGTCAGTAGTAGTGCTCATCATGTTCTTCATTCCAAGAAAGTTATGTGCCACATTAAACCTGGAAAATGTGCCGAACATTCTAGCTGTCTCAAGTGGAGAGCTGTCTGACTAGAAAAAATACTCAAGATATTATAGGTTTGTTAAGCATTTTAACATTTAGGGTAGTTGTGGGTTTTTTGCCAACTTGTGTGGCCAAATAACGTTCAGTTCTGTTCTTTGGGCTGCCTGAAGGAAGTCCTGCTCGAGTTTGACTGATGTAATAAAAATGGAAACATAAGTAAGCTTTGAGACTGGGAAAGCCACTGGTGTGTGTATTCCTACTTTTTTTAACATTCTTCCCTTCATTCTATTAACCTGGCTGCGTTGTTAATCAGATTTCTCAACTTAAACCCAAAGATGTGAAAGCTCATACATTACTTTTACTCATTAAAGAAAAAAATCTCTTGGGTGTATGAGAAGTCCTAAGCATGTGTTTACTCCTAACTAGGCTGCTGGAGCTGTCCTACTCAGAGAGCAAGCATCCTTGCAGCCCCTTGATCAGTTTTCTTAGATCACTTGTCTCTACATGGCATTGATGCTTTTTAATCTTAGGGACTAGGATGTCAGCTAATAATACTTAGGGGAAAATGTTGCCTGGCTGTTGTCTCTTAAGATTTGCCTGCTCAAATTTGTACATCCTACTCTCCCAGTGTGTGCCTTAAGTATCTCAAGTTATTATGATAGTGTCATCTTGTGTAGCATAGCAGCCCATTTTTGGATCCTAACACTAGCACTTCCAGTATTTGACCTCAGGATTTTACATAGCCCTTATAAAACTAGGTGTGTGTAAATTTCTGCCAGATTTCTTGCTGTATTAAAGAATTGCTCAAAAACAACTTGCATATGTTGTAGTCACAACTTAGAAAGTTTGAGCAGCAAGTAAATTCTTTTTAGTTCTACAGTCTCATGTTTTTAAAACTTGCTTTTTAGTCTGTGTTCTTGTTTGCTTTGTGCATTCACTGCACTCGAATGTAAGTCTTTAAAGCAGTTCTTTTACAACAAAAGGGTTAAAGCAGACATGTGAAATTATTCTGTTCTGCTGGTGAGACTGCTACAGCTGAAATATTCCAGGTGTTAATTTTTAATGATTATCTGTTGCAAGTCATTTTAGGATAGGATTTTCTTTGCTCCTCCTGTTTTGAGCAGCAAGGAGATGAAGTGGAATTTGTCAACATGGGAAGTCACAGCAGAATCATTAACTTTCTTTAGTGCACAAGCTGAATGATATAAAACAATGTTAAAATGGTCTTTCCTGTGAAGATCTAACTGAATTGTTTTAACTTTCTGTAATCCTTTTACAGAAGAGATTTCAATATGTGGGCAGTGACTCTGAAGATTAATGTAGCTTAACTTTTTGTTGATATTTTGGTTGTTGTAAAGGTTGTGTTATTAACTCTGTACCAAAGGTAACTCCCCTTACTAGAGCAGAAGGCCCATGTTTCTGCATCCTTACTGTTGGCTTACCTTTAATACACCAGGGGGAAGAGGGTGGTCCCAGACTGGAGCCTGAGCACACAGACTCAAGTACACGGAGTTACTCGACAGAAGAGCTACCTGATGACTTTACAAAATCTGAGCAGGCAAGACTTGTTTCAGTCACTGTCTCCGCATACTCTTCAAATGCTGCTTGGATTTCTGAGTCTTTATTTTGGTTATCTAAAGCCCCTAGTAACCAACTAGTGCATTTTACTTGCACACAGGGTTGCTGTCAGACTGATCCTTCCAGAGAAGGAGAAAATCTGTCAGCTGACAGGTCTTGCATTTCCTATGTGCATAACTAATATGAGTAATTTAATATTTGTAAGTACTAAATAAATCTTTTAAGATAAACTAAAATTGGATGTTACAGGTATGGATGTCTTAGAGTAATCCAGCTATTAAAAAGAGGCTTTTGTTTAATAGTAGCTTCTGTTGCTGCAAGAGATAATCTGACCTGTTTTGGTGGTTATGTACTCTTCCAGATTTAGCCTTATTTTGATTATGCTTTGCAAGGGCTTATAAAAATTGAAGAGCTAGAATTAAACAAGACTCAAGACTACTAGGGTCTCAGAAGTGATAAGTGATTTATGTTTTTATTCTGTTGCAAAGTGGAATAGACTTCTAAATCATTTCAGACCTCCATTGGAGTCATAAAATTGACAACTGTTCTCAAAATTAAGCTTAAGATGAAAATAGTAAATGTAAATTTTATTGTAATGGAATGTGCAAATAGAACCATTTGTTTGAGTTGTTGAAATACCCAAGCTTGTTTTCTTGCAGCTGTCTCTATTGAAATGCATGGTTAAGGAAGCTGTTGCACGTGTTTTCCACTGTTAATTGCAGACGTTGAAGAGTGTTGCAACTACCCCAAAGAATTCAGTAGCACTGAATGCCAGTCTGTGTTTATGAAGAAAACATTGTCTGTTTTGCTGTCTGATTTTCAGGTTCAAGAACTACTGAACAGTTAAATCTCTGTACGGAATGTTGTTTTATGAATGCTTTTCCTATTGAAGTTTTGAAAAACATACATTCATCTGTAATGTTTTCACAGACTACAGAAATGAGTGAAGCAAGCCAGCCTGAAGCTGAGACTCCATCTTCAGCAGATTTAAATGAAGCTTCTTCTAGCATAGTTGCAATCACTGAAAACATTTCCAGTTCACCTACCTCAGAGATACCTCCAGTCTCACAACCCAAGTAAGTTTTTAGTGTTTGAGAGAATGTCACTTAATTGTGATGATGTTAAAAGGATTACCTCTTCAGGTGCAGGAAGGATAGGGCAAGACTTCTACACATGATGATTTTGCTGTACTTTTGGTTTACGGTGTCAATGCTAATGGAACATACCACTGTTTACTCATTGTGTGTGGATTAAGAGTTGTGTACTCCTGTGAAGGTCTGTTATTACCATTATTAGTTTCTAAGTGATAATGGCAATAATTCTGGTGCTTAGTGTATTGCAGAACTATCTCTGCTGCCCACAGTCTTCAAGAGTTCCGCATAATTTTGTTTTACTTTTTTTATGTAATGCTGAGCTATCAAATATGAATTGTAGAATGGGAATTCATCTGTGTATACTTTTAGATACTTTGACACCATTCTCCTGTTTTTTTAATGTGTGCTAAGGGGCATATATTCTTCGGAGTGTCTGCTGATAAAGATCTTACATTTTCATAGATAAAAATCGAACACATTAAAGAGAAGCCTACTTCTTTTTTAGTGTTTTAATTTTTTTAAGAGTCCAGTTTTTCTTGTTTACCCAATTTAGTTTCTTTACCATAGAAAAGGTTTGGAAATCCTGTCTGACTGATCTTGCCTTGTCTACTAGGCCTAACACTGAAGCGCTTTATGATACTTGATAGGTGTCTTCAATTGCAAGTCTTCAAAATCAAACTTCCCAAATCTGCAGTTGTTATGAAGCAAAAATGGAATGTATTTCAGCTGGTTTCTTTTTATAGCTTTTGTTGACTTCTGTACTGATTTTTTTGTGTAATGTATTGTAAATCTTACTGTTGTCATTCTGAACTACCTTGTAATGAATCTTTTTTTTTAGTGTAGTGTTGATTGCAGCTTTTCTATCCAGAACTAATCTGGGGAAAATTTACTGAAAAATAATCTGAGCCTCTTTTCTGGCTGCAAATAAAAACAGTGGCAATGCAAATTGAGCTTCATAATATACTTCAGAAATTAAGGCAAAGCCACTAACAAATGAAAGTACCCGAAGGAGGGGGAGAACTACAGCTTTTAGGCTTGTGCTACTTGCCTTGTGACAAAATTAGTTACTTGAGGCCAGTCAGGTATATCCTGATGTCAGGGTATTGTAAGTCCATACTTGTCCCATATTTTATTCAGTTGGTAATTATTTATGCTGTCATCTATATACTGAGGTCAAGAACTTGTGGAGGTTTTAAATTTTTAAGTGTATTGGTCAACCTTACTTCACTCAGTAACTGTGTAACATGCAGAGCTAAACTGTGTTTTAGGGTGTTCAGAGAAATTACTGCCTGTTTGTAGCTGCTAAATTCCTGTATTGAGTATTTGTTAGATTGTTGCTACCTAGCAAAAAGTGTTGAATACCTGTGAGATTTTTGTTCTATACTGTGGGAACCGTATATGAAAAGTACTATAACTGTGTCCCTGTTTTTATTGCAGCTGCTTCTGTTGATAATTGTAGCAGTTAAAGAACCAAAAAGATCCCCTTTTAAGTTGCCGCTGTGCTGATTGTGTTTTTGTGTAATGATATTGGATTAACCTAGTTAATGTTGCTGATGTTGTAGAAAGCCTATGCTGAAATTTAGGAGGCAGAATAAAGCTTTTACTTAGATGTGTTTTATAACCTTCTAGATCAGTATGAAGGTCATCCCTGTGCTGGAGAAGTGAGGACAGTCAGAAGTTGTCAATTGAAAGTTACTTGTTTTCTCCTCCCTACCCAGTCCATCATCCCTAAAGAACATATAGGGAGGCTTTTGTCACCGTTTTTGCCTTTGGATTTGTGTGAAGCAGTGTGTTCAGTCTTTTGGGAGAGAGGAAGTAAAGCAGTAGGCAGGTTAGCTAGTTCAGGCTCTTGATGCAACTCGGATAATGGTTTATTCGTTTACCTCATTTTTATTACACAAGGAAGAAAAAAAAACTATCCGGAAGTATGACTGGCTCTACTATATGTTGTTATGCCACCCCTTTTTTCCTGTAGCTTTAGCCAAGTTCTGTTCTGACTGCTGCCTGTTGACTTGAGAACATTAGGAGCTTTTAGTGATGGACTCTGTCTTGGGTTTGTTTCCTTTGAAAGAGACAATTACTGTCAGTCAGGCAACTCTAAATCTGTTCTTAATCTGTAGTGATGTTGAGAAAAATTATCCTTTGCAATGTTTGGTAATATGTTAGCTGACAGTTCTGGGAGAGGAGAGGCTAGCTTTGTGTTCCTTTGAGACAGTCTAGAAAAGGAAATTCCATTCTTGCATGGATACAGCTGAGAATGCTGTTCCACAAATATAGCATACTTCATTCCCCTTTGCTTAATTATTTCTGCAAGACTGTTGCTTTTTTAAAACATTCAAATGTCTTTAGTGTTACAGTTGATTAGCTGGGTTACTTGTGTTGTCAGAAGGGTAAAAAGCATGCTGTTTCTTTCCCTTCAGTGCAATAGAAAACTCCCATGCTGATATCCCTGTAATCAGCTCTAGTGAAGCTGAGCAGTCAGAACCTGACTGTGATATTGGTGGGACACTTGAAGTTGACCTTCAGAGTGAGCCTTCCTCTCTTGTCAGTCCACCAGAAAGGTGAGTATTAAAGTAGGTTGTGAGTCTGAATGAATTGAAGTGTTTGTTATTTGCTGTCCTGGCCTTGTAATGGACATTTGCACGTACTTGAATATCCACATATTTGTGTGTCTAGTATTGCCTATGGCTGAAAATGTGATCATTTTGTGGGTCCTAATACTCTTAAAACTTTCAGCCTTGCAGGTCAACATATAGAAAACATATCATCTTCACATGGCAAGGGAAAGAAGACAAAATCTGAGTTTGAGTCAAAAGTTTCAGCAGCTGAAAAGGGGACAGATGAGCAGAAATCTGCTCTGAATGCCTCGGAGAACTTAAAAAGGGAGGTAAGCAGTTCTGATATGCACTCTGTAAAGAGCTTACCAAGATTTTCTTTAACCTAATGCTTTAAAGACTGCAGTTTAAAGAATTATGCTGTCTGCTTGATGTCTTAGTTAAGCAAGTCCATGATTTGGCATTGCTTTGTCAGTGTTTTGTCTTACCGAAGTCATAGTCCAAGGAGGATCTTATCTCCTGATCTTTTTTTGGGAGAGGAAGATACAGGGTTTAAGGTCCTCTCACTTCTAAATATATGTGGGCATATATTTTGGGGTATAGCCCATCTAAAGTTCTGTTGTGGTCTAATCATGTGAAGAATTCTGTTGTGACTTCTGTCCAAATATGTGGATTTTGGCTATAGAGCTCTATGTGAAATAATTCTTGCTTTAAGTGTGAAGAAATTGTCAACCTACAAAGCAGTCATACCTGTAAAATCTAGTCACAAAATAACCTCTACACTTGAAATGTCTAGAAAAGCTTTTCACACGTCTGGTGGTGCACTAGAAATGTATGTGCAAAGGAGAAGTTAAGATTTGAAATATGGCATATGATTAATGTAAAGGGGTTGCTGCTTTGTCAGGCAAGTCCAAGCATTATTTCTTTGATCGTGAAACATTAAATCAAATATTCATAAATATTTCATTGTGCTGTTATTTGAGATGTTCGGGAACTGCAAGGGGGGGGCCTCTGGAATTCTGTTATGACCAACATTCATAGTTGAAGATCTCTGCTACAGGGAAATATTTTTCCCTTAGGAGGAGTAGAAGCCAAAATCTTGAAGGAAAAGTAGAATATTAGAGACAGAATACTTGCGTTGTACTTAATGTATTGGCCACAAAAATTACCAGCATCTCTGAAAAAAAATCTAATTCTGAGGGGAAATCATCACATGTTCGTTGATAAAATGGCTTGTTAGCTTACTTTAGCACTAACTTTAAGTGGGTTCAGATGATGTATCTGCTGTGGACTTGATGAGAGCATACTTGTTTTTTTTTTTTTTGTTTAAAAACCAACACATTGAATTCTGTCTTTATTTTCATTGTTGGTACTGAAAAATATTCACAGTTGGTGGCTTGTTCCTTTGCAGAAAGACTATAAGAAAACAGGAGAAATTGACCCTACGTCAGTGATGACTCCAAAGGACCCTGGAGACATTCCAACATTTGATGAATGGAAGAAGAAAGTAATGGAAGTGGAGAAAGAAAAGAGTAAGTTCAGGATTCATTGGTTTGGTCTAAATGCAGACTACTTTCATCTTCAGATTCATCTTATTTGAATAGTGAAATGGCCTCAATTTGGAATGCAGCCTGGAACTTAATTTTTCTACTGGAGCTACACAATAGCATTTATTGTATAAAAGCAGTGAGCAGAAGTTCCCTGAAAGAGAAAATACTGTTTTCTTTGTGTGGTTTGTCATAGGAGCAATATTTTCTTCTTCCTAGGTCAGTCAATGCACCCTTCTACTGTTGGTGGGCAGCATTCCACAAAAAAAGTTCAGAAAAACAGAAATAACTATGCCTCTGTAGAGTGTGGTGCCAAAATTTTGGCAGCGAATCCAGAGGCAAAGGTAAGCATTTACGAATTATTAGTGTGCATTATTTCAGTTTATTCTTATGCAAGTAGTAGTACAAAGTACACTTACAACTGAAAACTTATTTCTGATGTAATCTTTCATTTCTGTGTTTGGGTTTATTATGATTTTTGATTTTTATAAATGGGACAAACTATGAGCTGTCTGACAGATTGCCATAGAGAGGAATTGCTATAGAGAAGTTGATTTAAGTGAATTTGGAGGGGAGATCAGAGTCTACTCACAACAGAAACAGAATAATTTTGTATTAAACAGCTTACTGTAATGAATAATTTATGATTGCTCCAAAGTAGTATGGCATACTGTTTCCTCAGTCTTCCTCAGAATGTTGTGAAGCTTGGTATTAGTCTACATAACTGATATCAAACATGGTTTTGGACAGAGGGGAAAAACCCCTTGCTGCTGGGTTAATATCTACCAAATTCAAATACTAATTATCTTCCTTATATAGAGCACTTCGGCTATTTTGATGGAAAATATGGACCTTTATATGCTAAATCCTTGCAGTACTAAAATCTGGTAAGCTTCTGAGCTTTGCCTGTATGACAGGAGCGGTTGTAATTTTCTGTTGAGATGGGACTGTATGTATCCTGTGGGAGTGACTGGACCTTGGTGTGTCTGTCTGAAATGTATGTGTAAGGAACTTGGACGGATTTAGCATTAGATGCTTTATTATGTCCCCCTGGTATTTGTAGTTTTTGCGTAATTATGATGTTACAGAAGAGAAAGCACAGTGTCCAGGTTAAGATTTTAGGCTCTTCCCCAGTTGTCAAATAACTGTAGGACATATGATAAGAATTTACCATATACTAACTGGTATTTCAGATGTGTTTTAAATGATACTTGCTTTCCTTAGTTTTTAGTTCTGTTACTTGTTGCCCTTGAGTACAAGACAGAGGAAGCTTTGGTAGTTGCAGGTACCATCTAGAATTACTATGATAGATATGCAGGTAAATATCACTAGTGATTTTGAAAGGAGCAACAAGTGATGCCTCCTTATTGTGCAGCATTTTCACTGTGTCTTTATACCCCCTGGAGGATTTAGTAACGAGGTAAAGGACTGAGGACTGTAATTGTAGAAAGAAGAGTGCTTTTTTAATATTTCCTGTTTGTCCTCAAGGTTTGTTATTGAGCTCTGTGAACCAGTCCAAGTAAAACAGCTTGACATTGCAAATCATGAATTATTCTCTTCCACTCCGAAGGACTTTCTGGTGTCTATTAGTGACAGGTATGTTATCAAAACCCACCCTTCTGAATGAAAAATGAAGTAATAATTATTAAATGGATGGCTTCATAAAATGTGGTCTGTGTATGCCAGTTAACATGTAAAACATAATGCATTGTGAAATTGCATGAATTTTCTTTGTTTATATTATCACTTACTAACATATTTTTCCCCCATATGGAAAGAGCAACTATGAGATCCTAGAATACATAGCCTGAGTTTTTTCGTGCTTCCTGTATATTTGGTTTTTTTCTTTGCCACTTTAAAAATGAAAAGGAATAATTTGTTGACAAGTATCACTGAAGCAGCAGAAATTACTCAGAAGACAGGTATTGGATAGCAGATTATAAAATGAACATTACTTAACAAAATGCCATTGGAGTTATGGACTGTGTCCTCCCTTACCATTCAGACCATGTTTATGTGGCTTAAGCTGTCTTCAGTGATGAAACTGTCCAAATGGTCCCAAATAATTTAAGAAAAAAAAAAAAAAACAAACCAAAAAAAAGTACAACAACATTGAGGAATTGGAAGAGGTAAGAATACTACTGTTTGGCTGAACAGCTGGTTAAAGGGTGGATTTGTTGGTTTAGGCAATTGTCAGGGTGGCTTCTTAGACCTATATCGGATGCTCTCTGTTAACCCCCCCCCCCTTTCCCCAAGGGGGAGAGAAAGGNGAACTGAAAGACGACCTGAGCCAAGCCAAGCAAACCTGGTAAAGAAGGCCAGGAAGGGAGAGGAGCCAGAGACCCTCCAGATCCCTCATCTTTATATCAAATATGACACATATGGGATGGAATTCTTTGCTGGTCAGTTTGGGGTCACCTGCCCTGTCCGCTCCTCCTGCAGGTGCCACCTTTCACTTTCCTGCACCCCCAGTGTGGTATACAAGATCCAGCAGTGGCCTTGGTTTGCACACCACTCCTTGGTACTAACTCTAAACATGGGGTGTTATCCCTGCCAGCAGCAGACGCTGCCTGGGAAAACAGGCTGCTAACTTCAGACAGTGCAGTGAGTTAGAAGAACTGAGCTCTAAAGTAAAATCACTGAACAGAACCAGCTCTGTTCTCACTCAAACCAGGACAGCAGTTTTGTACCTCCACTGCTTTCCAGGAGTGAGCAGATTACTCTGGTATGTGTAAGAGGAGACCTTCACATAGTACATCAAAAGAACTCACTTTTAGTGCTTAAAGTGTGTATATTCTGATTTTCAACACTTGGTCTGTTGCCTAGTTCTAACTCTGCTTTGCTCAGTTTTTTTGTGCTACTTGCTTACAGTAATATTTACAACCTACCATCTATGTGTCATGTTCTTCAGTGTTATTCTGAGGTGACTTTTTTAGTTCAAGAAACCTTACTGTAGGCAGGATAAATTTCAGTAATTGGATCAAGTAAAGGGTTTTATTCTTCAAGGTCTTCAACACTGTTTTTCAGATGTAAAAAGGTACTAAAAGTTTTTGTTTGGACTAGCTTTATCTTGCAACTCTTTCCATAAAAGCATGTTGCTATCTTGCAACCGAAGAAAAAAATGAGTATTATGTGAAAAGGTGTTTTGGGAAACTTCAGCAAATATCTGTAAACAGTGGATGCTTGCCTTTCGTTATCTGACCTCAGTATATCTCTTCTAGGTACCCAACAAACAAATGGATTAAATTAGGTACTTTCCATGCCAGAGATGAGAGGAATGTTCAAAGCTTTCCTCTGGATGAGCAGATGTATGCAAAATACGTTAAGGTAACTTAATGTTGCAAAAAGCATCTAAGCTTTTCAGGAAAGGAAGAGTTTGCTGTTTTACCCTGTGTAACAGTGCATCCAGAGACATGTGTTAGCAGAGCATGCTTTAGAATTAATTGTTAGTGGCCCTAGTGTGATTGGCCAGATACTAAACCCTTGTCACACAAACACAAGTATATTACCTTCATCATAATGTAACTGAAAGCATCTGGGGAAGTACCTGTTACCTTGTACCTTGCACATCCTTGATTGATAAACTGAATTAAGAAAAATAATGGTTAAGAAGTGTTGGCCTACTTTTGTCTTTTGGCTGTACCTGCTTTATGGAGATTATATATAGATACATATGTATTACACTCCTTGGAGCACAGATTTGTTCTGTATTCTGCTATACAGTTTTAAGTGAATCTGAAGGAGTAAGCATTTGAATTCTAGTTCTATTCAATAGACTCGAAGCGCACTTCTGCAGTTATTCCATCGTAACTGCAACTCTAGCAAATTATTTTAGGCTTACTGCTGCTGGAGTGTTTGCTGTGATCTGCCCTCAAAATAGCTTGAAGTAAGCTATCTTTGCTCAGGAGGCTCAAAGAGAATAAAACTTCATAAATAATGTAGTATTTGAATTTGTGAAAATACTGGGAAGTAGCGGAGATTTAAATTAAAATAGAATACAGACCTTTCAGGTCCTTTCCAGTAATTTTTATCTTATTGTGCTACAAAAAAAAAAATTTGGTTTGTGCTACTGAATTATTTGTGGTTCCATGAAGTAGCAGCTATGAGTGATAGTTACCTAACTACCCAGAAATGCTGCATGAGTCACGGGATAAAGATTTCATTTATTTTTAATTCTGCTTTCTGGCTGAATTAATGCCTTAAGGTAGCTGGAATCTTGCTTGTCACTTAAGTTCCAGAATGACATTAGATGGTTCAGGACTTAATCCTTGGTGGATACAATGTTCTGCCTTGAATAACGTAGCATCCTAACATGCTCAAAGGGTTGTCTTGTAATGTTTTGACTTTATAGCAAAAGTAAAGCAAGTGTAAGTGTGCAAAAAAACTTAAAGCACTTAAAGCAAAAGTAAAGTGTGTCTAGTCTATAGAAAAGTCAACAGTTTTTGAGAAGCTTGATTTTTGAAGTGGCTTAATGAACTTGTATCAAAAATAATGAAAATTTTCTTGTAAGAGTGCACTTATGGGAGTAGTCATTATGATCTCACTTGCCGATCATTTATTGATAGTGTCCACATTGTGCTTTAGCAAATGCATTTTAAACTTGTAAATCAATTTAGATTACTTGTGTGTAGTCAAGTTCTCACTGGAACTAGGCAGATGACTGAAGTTTCCAAATGTATCATCAGATGCTGTGTACATTCTTCCAGTAGTGTTTCTACAAATTGAAGCATGTTGTATTGAACTTGAAGCAGCAGCAGTACATAGAATGCATGCTATCAGGGTGGTTTTTTCCTTTTGAGTTGCTTTCTGTAATTTGTGCTTTTTAAGGTTAAAAAAATCAATTAGTGCGTTTAACCCAGTTGAGTTTTCTGTCTGCAATCATACTGCCTGGAAAAATTGAATAACTTTAGTTAATTAATAAAATACTTGTTGCATGTTACTTTCCATCTGAAAGGTACAAGGGCTAAATGAAGTCTTGCTACCTAAGGCAGATGAAGTAGTATTGCAACTTTATTCTTGTCTTCTGAGGCATTTATAGTACTAAATTAAAACCAACAAAACTGTAGTTGCCTGTGGCATGTGTTCAGCCTTTATACTGACATCTTTTTTTTTTTCTCTTTTCCTTTCTCTTGCTTCAGATGTTCATCAAGTACATAAAGGTTAGCGACCTCTTTTTCTGGAATGATGAATGCATGGGGCTTGGGGTGTTTTCTGCTGCAAATCAGCACTTTAGTGCATGGCAAGAACAAATCTTTTGGAGTCTTTTCTGTTATGGGCAACTTACAAATCCCTTGAAAACAAAACTTGCAATTTTAAGATTGGTTGTGTATTTTAAATAAGTTCTTGACTGTATGGGTCTTTGGAGTTTTATTTTAAGCACCATTTATTCTGTAGGTGGAGTTGATATCGCACTTTGGATCAGAACATTTTTGTCCCTTAAGTCTTATAAGGTAATATCTTAAGTGTTTTGCTTTGTCATTCTCCCTCTGTGCATCAAGGATTAGTATGTTTTAATAATAGTTGGGCCACAAAATCTAGTTTTCAGGTTATTTGCAAATACTGTGAAGTAGCTGCCTAACTTACCTGCTGTATAATGTGCTTTATGTCTGTTTAAAGAAGCTTTAACTTTTTGAGTTTATTCTCCAGTATGTAAAAAAAAATTTGTATTTGTGGGTGGGGGCTGTTAGGAAACAGGAACATGAGCCTTTTGGGCAGCTGCTGTGTCGCATGCCACTCCAGGTAGAGACACTAATGCTTGGAATATCTAAACCAGAACAACTCTGTATGTAGTTGGGAAACTAATAACTGCACGTAAAGAAAAACAAACAAAACTAAACAAAGAAAAAAACCCAACATTTAAATTCTCCTGTCAAAGCTACGTCAAAATTCAAATCTGAGAGTTCTAGTGTTAAAAAACGATCTTTTCAGTTGACAAGACTGCTTTAAATTGGATTGATTTGACTTCATCAGAGCAGGTGAAAGAATATATGGTATATGAAGAGAGGTAGCCATGAACAGACAGACTTAAAGTTAGTCAAAGGTGAATCTGAAGAGGAAGCATAAGCACTCATGGAGAGCTTAAGACAAAGAAATCTAGGTATGAGTTCAAGTTAAAAAGGAGGAGAAGTCTCTTTGGAATTACTAGAATTAAAAACAGGATCTCTTTTGGTGTAGCACTTGAAGTGATGCCATGGACTTTGTGAATACAAGTTTGAGAAAATAAAATTAATTGAAGGCAACTATTGCTTATCTAATTTATTTGCTACTTATTATATAATGTTAATATTGCTATTTTATATAATGTTACTATTGCATATGTAATTAACAATTATGTCATGTAATTACATGACTAATACTAAGCTTTTATTTTAAATCTTTGTTCATAGGGTATTTGGTACAAGCATGGTTGAAGAGTATGAAGAAATAGCTGATTCTCAATATCAGTCTGAGCGACAAGAACTCTTTGATGAAGATTATGGTAAGCAAATAATATCTGCATTTTTAGCTATTCAGACATGTCTTGCACTAGTCAGGTGCCTTGTTGTATTCTGCATATGATAAATGATTTGACTACTAAATTTACTTTTAATCTTGTTGACAGTATTTCAGCACTTCTGGATTTAAGCAAGAATACTTTGCTGTTTTAAACAATTTGTTGTAACTCTTTGGAGAGTTACTTTAAAATGCTAGAAATAGATCTCTATTTCACTTGTCAGGCTAGGCAATAATATCTTCATGTGTTGACAGTAGTAAAGGATAGCTAAAATAACCAAAGCATCTCACACAGAACAGCTTTATTCTCATTGTCTGTAGCCCATTTTCTGAGATTGTTTGTATGACCAATGCTGCAAGCAATTGGGAAGGTGCTTATTTTGACTTGCAGACTTTGTGTTTAAATAAAAAAACAGCCCTCGTGAAGCTGAGGAGGAGGGAGGGAAAATCCCTCTACAGAACTCAGCGAGCTGTTTGCTGAATCTGTCATGAATCCTGGGGAAACTGAACCTTGAACCCAGAATCTCTTTGGCTTTCTCATTGTCTGGAGCTTGATATTTCCATATGTAATTGCTGACTTTTATTTCTGTGCCTTAATTTCACACTATCAAACTGACAACAGCTAAATGACATGTTAAATCCTGAGGTTTATTTTCTTTGCCTATGACACATTTAATTTTGATAGTCATAAGTATTGTTCTTTATACATAGATTATCCATTGGATTACAATACAGGGGAAGAAAAATCTTCAAAGAATCTCCTTGGCTCAGCTACAAGTGAGTATGATTTATTATAAAAATTATTTTTGTGCTAAAACAAAATGAGCTTGAAAAGGGAATTGCATCTTTGTCATGCAACAGCTGTGACTTATTTTTCTGCTAAAACAATCTGTTGTGATTCCTATTTAATTTCATAGGAATAAATAGTAGTAATTTGATGTTGGTGTAACATTCTTTGTGTTCTAAAAATAGAGCTTTCCAGATCTCTCTAGCAACTTTGTTTTCTGTACTTGAGAATACTGAGCACGTAAAAGAATATGAATATCATGTAGGACTGTAAATAATCAGTACTAAAGTTCTGTAAAACCATAATTATTCACTCCTTAGAAATATGTTCTTAATTAAGGTGCCTTATTTATAGGAAGCAGTGTATCGATTCACTTTGTACAGCTTGAAAGGAAGGTATGCAGAATAGTTCTGAGAAGCCTTTAAGTATAGCTTCTGTGTTCTTCATAAAAGCTCTATTTTTTTGAAAGAATGAATGGTTCTTGACTCTCTCATATCACTTTTCAATTGGAAAACCTCTAGGTGTGGGGTTTGTTTGGCTAGGAATTCTTGAATATTCAGTTTTAATGGTATTGTTAACAGCTGAATTATTCAGGATAATATCAGAAGCCACACAACTTCTTTCTACCCTGTCCTCCTTTCTATCCCATTTATGGAAGATTTGTTAGTTTGTAATGTAGATTTGTACTCAAAATGAATGCTCTTTGTGCTCAGGCTTTCCTTTTCGTCCGGTAGTGGATCAGAGCTGCAGAATTCTTTGCTCCTATTTCCTAAAATGTAGTTATCGCTTAAGAACAAAAAGGTCATGACCAGGAATATTGCACAGCCTAGTGCAGTTTTCAAAGGGGAAATAAGTAGTGGAAAAGGCAGTTTATTTCTAAATGTTAACCTTTCTCAGGTGAGAGGAAGCAGTACCTTCCACTTACACTGCTCATCTCTTATGGAACTTTTGAAAGAGTCACAAATCTTCAAGCTGTCTTGACGATGCATATTCACATGTTCTGTCTGCAAGTGAAGTACTGCAGGGTCTTTGTTTACTGTCTGAAAAATGCAGTGACTTTTTTCTGTTGGATTTTTTGCATGCTAAAGCTATGTTGGAAAGTTCTGAAAAACCTGTTACTGACAGTGTGTTAGAGACAGCAGAGTGCTACCACATTGCAGATCATTATTTAGTTCTCGCTGGTGGATCTTGTTATTGTTTCACTTCTGGCAGGGTAGCCAGTGTTCCTTCTTTGAAGGTGTGCTGAGTTTGGATGTTTGTGGTTGTTTTGTTTTGTTGTTTTTTGTTGTGGGTTTTTATATATGCATGTTTGGATAAATGAGATGAACTTCTATTTTTGCATAGTTTATCTTAAATAGGCGGATAGTGAAGAAGAGAACCCTCTGAGAAGGAGGTTGTGGGCTTCTTGGATATTTGATCTCATAAGAAGTATTTTGCAGTGTCCTCCTAGTCTAACTTAAGGGCAGCTCACTGTTCTTCTTCCTGCTATTCTCCTAGACAGACAGGCTTCTGTACCAGTTCTTAATCCTTCCTCTTTGTCTGCTTCTCCATTAATAAGATGATACCATTCATGTTCAAGTTCAACATCTTTTCTTTAGCCTGACTCTTCAAAGAAGGCAGCCCCAGATAAATGAAGTAATGCACTAATGTAGTTTGACCTCCTTTTGGAGGAAAGGCGAAACCAAAGCTCTGAACAGAGCTTCCTGGAGTCTGAGAAACTGGTCTTTACTACTGAGAAATGCATTTAACTTTATAACTTATCCACATGACACACAGTACAGATGTATGCTGGTGGGCAGTGGAAGAATGGGCAAAACTGGGACAGTTCCTGCATGTTTACAATAAGGCATTCTGTCCTCATTCCTCATTTACTAAATAAAACTGGTAGTGATGTTAGTATTCAGTATTAGAGCCAAAGAGGTAGCTGTGTCTAAAACATGTGCATTACAGAGCAGACCCTCTTTGCACTTGAGATTTTTTTTTTGGGGGGGTGGGGGAGGGGGGGGAACTGTTCTACTGAACAGAACCTTAAAAAAAAGGCATATCTAAGCCAGATCTGTGGGTATTTGTTAATGGTTTTCTTTCAGTTTCCTTGACTGGTACAGATTGCATTCAAGTAACAGATTGTAAAGAGTAGATTTTATTCAAATTTTAAATATTTAGATTTGTTGCAGTGGTATCGGAGCTGAAAGTAATTTTGGGATTAAGAAGAGATGTATGACACAAAAATGAGAGTCCAGCTTAATTTGAATGAATCTGTAGTTTTCTGTCCTGCTGTGGATGTCCTTTGTTCAGAGGCAGAATTCTGTCTTGCTCATCTAACACGATCCAGCCTGTGTTTATTAGATCAACTGAGTATTCAAGCTCTAAATTTCTGGTTTTGGACATCCCTCAGTGGTTCCAGCACTCAGTTTGTCATAAAACTACATGTTTAAATATTTTTCTATTTGTCTTACTGTTCCTTGATTTCAGTGGACTAATGATCAGTGAGTACTTCTCACTGGTGTTAGAAGGTCTAGCTGGTAAACATTAGATGTAGGTTTTCAAATACAAGTTTCTAGTTCATAAACTTTAAAAGCAACAGATGCATCCAGTGTTAATAGAATGACCAGTTAGTTGGATGGTTTATTTTGTCCTTACTCTGTGACTCTTTTCAAGCAAGTGTTATGAAGTCACAGATTATGCAGTGGTGCTCATCTCTGGGCCCTCTGAGTATGTTCTGTTTAAGTAGCTGTTTTCTGTTTTAGATGCTATCCTAAGTATGGTGAATATTGCTGCTAATATGCTTGGAGCAAAAACTGAGGAGTCGTTTGAAGCTGAAGGTAATTTTATCTTTTTAGGTGAAAAGCCTTCAGGGAAATTTTAACTTCTTTATTATTTTGCTCATTTTTTGTGAGGGGTTGGATGATCTATGTTTAAAGGAATTTCTTCACCTTTTATGGCATACCCGATTAGTACCATAGCTAATTACAGACGTACTTATCTTACTGACTGTGAAGAGTGGAACAAAGACGCTGACTTTGCTGAGAAACAAACCAATACGAACATAACTTATATGTTTGTTCTGCTATATTTGGAGATCTTTACTCTCTATTACCCAGTTTCAGTCGTAAAGTTTAAACTTGCTAGTTCTTCCTGGAGATATTTTGAGACTGTCCATAATGTAGTATACAGAAACTGACAGCACTTGGATTCAGATAACTTTGACATCTGCAGTTAATTTGGTAGTGCAGTAGAGTTGTTAATCAAAAACAAACCCCCCAAAATTAATTGGAAACAAACATGGGTTTTTTTGAATTATGTTCATGCTTTCCTCCTTCCTGCAGCCAGGAACAAAAGTGTGTCTGAAAATGTCACTGCCACCCTTGCAACTTCAACAGCTGCACCAAGACTGCCTGAACCAACTCCAGTTCCTTCACCGGAGTAAGTGATTTGTGTTGGATTTTTTTTTTTTCAGTATTTTCCTCGGAGAGACTAACATGCACCAGTCTGGAATATTTGGTGGTAGAATTCTCAGATATGGCTTCCTGTCTTTAAAAAATGTAAAAGGGCAAGTATTTGTTGAATCCTGTAGTAAAGCACTAATCAGGGTTATTTATTGCTTCAGTTACTGCTCATAGCTATTTCCTTTATGATAGGTTTTAATACTTGACTAAATGTCACAATACATTGCTAACTTTCTCAGTTGTTTGTATTACTTTGTTCAGAAGAAGCAGGAAGAGTATTTTGCTCTTGGCTATTGCAGATTTCTTGGGTGGAAACAAAGTTAATATTCTTCTAGGTTTTGTGGGTTGTCTTCTGCAAAAGAGACTAATTAGCAATGTAAGCTGTGTTGCTGAAACTTCTGTTAAATAGTGTCAACAACTCTCTTTAGAAGCTTATTTTTTTGCTATGCTCTCCTTGATGAAAATATGTATGCAAGGATGTGAAGTTAGGTTGGGAGGAGGAGTTGTATCTACATATTCTGTTATTTTTTCCAGTTGATTATAATTGTTTAGAGTACATTTGGCTACTCAGAGTGGAGACTCCGACTCTTGAAGACATGATTTGTGCTGTATTTAGTTGGTGTATGGTTTCCTAGCGCTCTTGATCGTTAAGAGACTGAGGAAGGACAGTGGGAAGGTAGCAATTGTCATACTTGCATTTGAATGTGGCAGAAGAGTAAGAGTATTTTTTCATAAGAACTTGGTGATATTTGAACTAGAACTTTTTTTAGGGGAGTGGGAAGGGAAAATATCCGATTGTGATGGCTTGCTGCTTCAGAAATAAGGGTAGAAATAATTTGTTTGCAAATTGTGATTGTAAAACATCAGGGAATTAACTTACAGAATTTCTGACTGTCCATACTGGCTTTGCTCACTGGAAAAAGCTTCACTAATTTTCTAAAAGATCCTACTTCTGCAGCGTTGCCGTACAGGCACGTAAAACTATTGAAGTAATATTTCTTCTTTACCTCTTTTCTTGTAGACTTGTTACTACAGAGATACCACACATAGATAAAGAGCAATTAATTGTGGATTCGACAAAAGAAAGTCCTATTGTTCAGCTAGTACAAGAGTATGAAGAAGATACAAGCCAGTCAACGGTAACCTTGTTGCCCAGTGACGATCAGGAAGAAGAAGCATCAGCATGGTTTGAACTTGAGACAGATAAGTACTGCTATGACATGGCAACAGTATGCTGCATTTCCACCTTTTCAGAGTATTTGTTTAAATGGTGTTCGGTTGCAGTAGCCATGCATAGGCAGCATAGTAAAACTGAAGATAAACAAAGGCAAGATTACTCTGCTAATGATGTTCAGCAGCCACAGGCAGTTCTGAATGAATCTATACATATGTCAATAGATGAGCCTCTGCCTGAGCAATTAGACAGCCAAGTTGAGAGACTATCTGGATCTGCTGTCACTGTTGACTTCAGCAGTGTGGCCCATGAGCAGATCAGTAATGAGACCACAGACTCAATTGAACTGGAACCAAGCCATCCTCAAACTGTCTCTCAATCCCTCCTCTTGGAAGTAACGTCTGAAGTTAAGCCATTGCCAGCAACAGACATGGTGTTGGAGCCTGCAAAAGAAGATGCAGGCCAGGGAGCACCACGGGCGTCTCCTCAGGTGGATATAACTGAGAACAGTGCAGACACAGAAAAGGCCGAGAGCTCTGTTGCAGAAGAAAACCCTGTAGTTTCTGAGACCAGTGTAGCCACCAAGGTGAAGGAGATGAGCACAAGAGACATTGTTGCTACTCCAGTGATTTCAAAGCCTACAGAGACTGTTCTGCAGCCTGAATATACACTGGGCACATTAGCCAGTGATGCTGGGGAAGCAAAGGAAAGCACTCCAGAAGTACAGAAGCCTGTTTTGTCTACTGTTGAGTCATCTGTATCTGCTGAAACAAAGGAGGATGATCAGGCAACTGTAGAAGCTTTAATGGCAATTCCGGTTTCTGGGGGACCGCAGAGAACAGCTACAGACTTCTATGCGGAGCTGCAAAATTCAACAGATCTAGGCTATGCAAATGGAAATCTTGTTCATGGATCTAATCAAAAGGAGTCTGTCTTCATGCGTCTTAATAATCGCATCAAAGCCCTAGAAGTAAACATGTCCCTCAGCAGCCGTTACTTAGAAGAACTTAGTCAGAGGTAAGTCTGAAGAAGACTGGTGAGAGTCTGTCACATGTAAGTGTGATTTTTAAGCCACCTACACAAAGGAGTGTGCACATACAGAAGGTAGTACAGTGGAAGCAGAGTACAATGTAAATCACAGGATAAAGCTTTATGGAAAACAGAAGTACCTAATCCTATGTAGCTGCTGGAGACCTAGGTGTCTGTGGGTGGCAGGGGTTCCCTTTCTGCATTTCAGATAAATTATGTTTATTTTGTTTTGAGGAGTATTGCTGTGGGTTTTTTTGTGTTGCCAGGATGTAAGCACTAATCCCGTCCATAGTCCTTTTAACAACAGTCCACATCCTCTTGTCACTGTTAAACTGACCGACAGAGGCATGCAAGGCTGCCTTTATGGAATTTGTTTCCGTTTAAACTACTCTATTACCTGTAACCCCTGTTGAAGAAGGGATCATAGAGAGGGAACCGAGACCTTCGTGTGAGGGATGGATGTATATTAGTGTGTATCTGTGCTCTTCCTTATCCACAGGAGAATCATGAAATGTACCCATTTCAGAATTGGTTCTGAGGAGGAGGCTTTCTATTATATTTGCTGCTGTGTTGTCTGTCTTGGCAGTCAGTGTTTGCAGAGAATTCTGCATAGTGAATTCTGGTAAATCAGCACTAAATTCTAAGGTGTTGAAATAGATTTGACTTTAACTTGGGGGGGGTGGGGGGAAGGGGGAAAGACACATCTGTGTGAAACTTAAAATGCTGTTTTATGTTTGAGCAAAGAGCTGCTTTCTGCTGGCGTAGTTGTATTTTTTGAAGAGAAGTTTAGTGCCAAGGAGTTTCTTGAACTAGCATTTCAGACCTTCATGCTCTTTGTTTTAGGTACCGAAAGCAAATGGAAGAAATGCAGAAGGCTTTCAATAAAACAATAATAAAACTTCAGAACACCTCAAGAATAGCAGAAGAGCAGGTATGGCTTGTTGGAAGACTGTTTTCCTAACTAGGAAAGTTTATTTTTATGAGAGTTGCAAGGATGTGCAGCAATTCTCTTTTAAATGAAGATTTTTATTAGCTGCATATCTGCTTTTAAAGAATTCATTCTGTGCTTCCCAAATTTTTTCTCTGTAATAAAATTTTTAGGTATGTTTCCAGTTGTTTTACAATAAAACCATCTCCAGCTCTGTTTCCCGATTTTTTTTTTTTTTTTGGTATATGAAAAAAAAACAACCTCAACAGTTGTCAGCTGGTAATGGCTAAAACTCTTAAAGGCCTTTGACAGTTACAGTTTTTCAGGTCATTCCCAACCCTTGTTTCTTGGTTGTAGCTGCACTCAAACGTTTTTAAACTTGGTTTGAAAAAGAAGCAAAGTTGCTTTTCATCTCTTTTAAAGTACAGATAGACAGTTGCCCTGATGCTGCCAAACAGACCCAGCCTTTAGAAAGGTAAAGGAGTACAGTAATGGTTATGCCAAATGTGCATTTCCAAGGGTAGTGCAAGTAACAGAAGCTTTAGTACATTCTTTAGAATGTGATGTAAGAAAGCGGAAGCCAAAAGAGGTTTTCCTTGCTCTGCCATCCTTTCCTGAGCAGCTGGGAAATACAGCACTACCATCTGCTGAATAATCACTGAAGAAGCTGTCCATGTAGCATAGCAAATGTAATCCCACACTGCCTGAAGTGCAGTCATAGGTCTGTAGTTTACTCATTGATCAACACTGAAAAAAATCACAACTTCCTTGAGGTCATATGCATGCTTTTTTCTGCTTTTTTTGAATAGCATCCACTGTTGGTCAGTCCGAGGTGCTTCTCTTGGTTAACCTCCCTGGTATTCTGCTCACCTTTCTTAATTTCTCTTACAATTAAGAGTCCTGGTAGGGCTCTTTCCATGAAGATGATAGCAGCAAAGGACTCGTTCCTGGCTGGCTTGGGATCCTGTCACTTAGTGGCTTGCCACCTGATCCCACAACAGAAGCTGTGCATCAGGCCTTAGGCTTTAGCTCCGCCTGGTCATCTGTATCTTTGTAGGATGGCAGCGCTCGGCTTCCTGATGGTCATTGCATGGAGCCTTTAATGAAGATAGCAGAAGTCACTGTCATGAAATGCACTGGGCATAGTGTTACAAACCATTATTTGATAAGTGTTGATTTATTTTTTTTTAACTGTGTATATGGTTAATGCTGCTTAAGCAGTTTCAAATGTTCTATGAAATTCTGTTGAGAACAATGCTGAGTAGGTCATGTGCTACAGAATGCCAAGCTGTGTTGGAGAGCTAGCTCCATACACATGAGAATATATGATAGTGAGAACCTGACAACTAAATACCTTGGCCATGACTCTCTTTTAACACAGGATCAACGACAAACAGAAGCAATCCAGCTGTTGCAAGCACAGCTCGCCAACATGACGCAGCTAGTTTCCAATCTGTCAACAACTGTGGCAGAATTAAAACGTGAGGTAACTAGAATTCAGCAGTATGAAATGAGAACTTGAAGGGAACAGATGTGTGAACATAACTCAAAAGCTTGGAGTCTTTAAAGGAGATTATTTTTTTTTATTTCAGAAGTTGTCTTTAGTGTTGCTTTCAGCCTACTTTAGGAGCTGGCCAAGGTAAAGGAGGAAAGTTTGAGTAGCTTGTGCTGTCTTGTGCACAGCAAGATTAGTAGGGTTGTTGAAGAAATTATTGCCAGCCTCATGATTGTAGTGTAACCTAATGATAAAGATAAAACTTGGAATAACTTTCTCAGCTTTCCTATAGTGCATTGGAATTGGTATTGTTTTATGAAATGGTTCTTGATGAAACCAGAAGACTAGCCACTGACTTTGAAATGGCAATAATGGGATTTGTTGCTCATATGGAATGTTTTGATGTGTCAGAGGGAATGGTTAAGTTTGTGCTTCAAGAACTTTTCTGTCACTTGTGTTATATAACCAGTTTTATAACCAGTTGTACTACATGGCTTTGTTAGAGAGCTTCAGTAAAATGGGATGCTCTGCAGTGTCCAACACTTTAGATTGTCCACCGAAGTATTAACAGACTGCCTTAAGAGGGGTAGTGTGCAAGAGTGTACTGGACTGTAACAGATGAGTGTGTGGAGGGGTTGCCCTCTTAGGTTCTGAATGGCCCCCATGGCTAAGGCGCTCTTATTTCCACTCTGGCTGTGGTGATCTTCTAAGATTTCGGGAATCTTGGCAATGCAATTAGGAACATATTCTTTCAAATTTTTATGTTCTGCAGCCCAGGATTTCAAATAGTGCCCTAAACATGATTGATTATTTTTTGTGTGTGTGCGCATGTTGACTTCTATTGAGCTGTTTTTCTAAGACATCAGATATTTCTAACTCATTTTTGGATGCCTGGCAGGCTAAGCTCATGTTCTTGAGAGCTGTGGTTTTAACCAGGATATGATAGTGGGGGTCTTTGGGGTATGCTAGAGGAGGATTGTTGGTGCAGTGGCATGCTCCCTTTGGCATTCCTCTTGCAGCACCAGTGTCCTTGGAGCCAGAGACTTTGTAGCTTGCTCAACTCTAACCCTAACCCCGGAATTCAAACATATGGCTTTTCATGGACTCAGCTCTCCTCACCTGAATCTTAGTCCGAGACATTTGCTTGTTACAAAATGGGAAGTCAAGGTCCATGTCTCTTCTAAAGTCATTGTATGACTTGAGATCTTGTACTGTATTGAAGATAGAATTTTGTAGTAAAGCTGTGCATTTTTTTTTAAATGGTATCTACAAAATACTCTTGGATTTCAGTTTATGTATAATTCTAGTACACTTCATCTGTCAGTCTTCAGAAATTAACGTTCTTGAAGAACTCCTTCTGTGAGGTTGTGAAATGGAAGAGTATTCAGAAAGATGAAAGCCATTGGATCAAGTGAATATAATGGCATTTATTCTGTGAAGTACTGCAGTGTCAGCTGATGAAAAGCATCACATAATTGAGATAGTATTACATCCATTTCTACTGTAAAACAGAGAAGCTACTTTCTTGGTACACTTTCTTATGGAGGCTATATTGCTTTCAGATAGGCTTCAGTGTTCTTTACAAGGGGCGGATGCTTCTTTAAGTTATGGTGGTACCGTAGTGGGTGAAATCTGGTCCTGTATTACTGGCTAGTGTTAGCAGCCTTCAGTCCCTGAATGCTGCATAGCCAATAGGCTACTTCAGACCTCTGAGCCAATATTCTGATTTGAACAAGTGCTTAGTGAAGCTGGAAGGAAAGTGACTTGAGGTGATGTCCATTGTGCCCTTCTAAAGATTTTAATGCTTAAGAAATGAGAAAATAATAAAATTAAATTACTCCCTATCTCTAACAACTCTATCAAATTCTTCCAGGTTTCTGATCGTCAGGCTTACCTTGTGATTTCTCTGGTTCTTGGTGTCATTCTGGGCTTTGTGCTTTGTGTGCAGCGGTGCAGAAGCACTTCTCAGTGCTGTGAAGATCACCCCTCAAAAATTCCCAAAAGTAATCACTACCCCAGCCCCAAAAGGTAATGTATTTATATTTGAAATTTAATTGTTGTTGCAGCTTTTATTGATACTTCTTATTTCTTATAGTAAAGGTCTTCTCCAAACTAAACAATTCTGTGATTCCTAAACCGTCTGGTACTAGCACACTGCTTTAATTCTTACTCTTCTGTCTGCAAAATCAAAATGGATAGCAAAGGACCAATAACTGCACGGTAGTAATGCTCTCCTAGGAGCATTCTGGGAGGCTGCTATGCTGATCTATTTAACATGCCTTGGTATCTTGTAACAAGTACAATAAATACTCTGTTTGCCACGTGTTCTTGGACAGTTGAGCGAGTAATTCTCTCCTTCTGCCGAAGATATTGCTTAATGAAAAATGCATGGCAAAGTTCTGAGAAAAATGTGTTTAATGTATTAATGTGGATTTTGTTTCCTAGGTGTTTTTCCTCCTATGATGATATGAATTTGAAAAGAAGAACTTCTCTTCCACTGGTCAGATCCCAGTCTTTCCAGCTAGCTGGTAAAGAAGGTATTATTCACACATTGTAGATCTAGTCTCTAGTGTGACTCTTAGTGCTGTACCATGTGTTTCTGCCAGGTGTGAGAAAATGGAATTGCAGGTTAACTTCAAAGTACACTGCATTATAGTAGTTCACATATACATTTTGTAGGACAAGGTGTTTTCTGAACAAGTTAGCAGGTGCTCAGAACTGTCTGAAATTAAAGGCAGTCTCTTACCTAATGTTTATACTCCAGAGATATTTTGAGGTTAGTAGCAATCCATGCAGGCATTCAGGACTACAAAGCCATGAAGCTTGCAGAAAGTGACATTTTGGCTTTTTCAGGGCTTTATGTGGGAAGTCTGAATGCCCTAATTCTCTGAAGTCCCGATAGCTTGTCTTTTGAAACTTGGCAGATATTTAGGATCCAAATTTATCAATTATAGTAAGAAAATGTAGGCTACTTCTCTTGGCTGGGGTATGATGAATGATCTCGTCTTTCTGGTATTCATGTTACACTTAAATTAAAACTCAGTTGTCCTAGACTATCATCGTCATGCAAAACTACAAGTGGTGTAGGTGATAGAAACTACCAACTGGATGCAGCGAACTTGCCTCATGCATGTTTGTACTGTCAGTAAAACTGCATGAAAATCCATGAGTTGAATTGGGAGCATGTTACAGTAGAGACTAGCTAGGCATAGACTGTTTTTTGCAAAACCATGCTTTTTCTGAATTCTCCCCTGCTTTGGCTTGGAAGACTGATTTACAAAACACTGATGGCAGAATGCCATACTGGTCACATGTCAGTCTGAACATCTGTGCCCTTGATAGGTGCACGTGCTTCTACTATTTGTCCTGTCACAGATAGGCTGCACATTAAATACTATATTATATTGCTAACTGTTCTTGTAGAAGCTAACTTCTGCTGACTACTGTTCCTTTTCCCCAAAGGATGTTCTTTGCATCTCTCCTGAAGTCCTAATCTATCAGGAGGTCAAGTGGTTTTAACTTTCTATCACTGACAGCCACCCTGGCAGCATAGGGAACCTCCTCGTGTTGTTTGACTTCACTTTCAGTGAAGTTGTGCCTCTATTACTTTGTAATGGGAGCAAAAATGTGTGTGATGTGGAATATTTTATCATGCTATTATTTATTTAGAATTGCATTGTTCTAGAGCTAGTAGTGTCAGGACTGCTATATTTGTTTCCTCTCTTATAGTGGATTCAGAGGACCTGTACATTGTAGAACCCCTGAAGTTCTCCCCGGAGAAGAAGGTAGGGTGGCTGTGGGGAGGGCAGGCTGAGCTGAGCGTGTTTCTGCTGGCAGGTGGCGCATGTCTCAGCTGCTCTCCCCTGCACTGCTTCTTAGGCTTGGGTTTTATGCTGCGCTTGCCTTCCAGAACCTAACTGCTGCTTTTTTTGCTTGTGGTTTCAGAAAAAACGTTGTAAATTCAAAAGTGACAAAATAGAGACTCTTAAGTCGACAACAGAACCTCTACATCCAGTAGCCAATGGGGAAATTAAAGGAAGCAAGCCGTTTACGAACCAGAGGGACTTCTCTAACATGGCAGAAGTCTATCACTCTTCGTATAAGGGTCCTCCATCTGAAGGAAGCTCCGAAACGTCTTCGCAGTCTGAGGAGTCCTATTTTTGTGGCATTTCAGCATGTACAAGTCTGTGCAATGGACAGACCCAAAAGACAAAAACTGAAAAGAGGGCTATAAAACGAAGACGGTCGAAAGTTTCAGATCAAGGGAAGCTTATAAAAACTCTAATACAGACTAAGTCAGGGTCAATGCCAAGCCTGCATGACATAATGAAAGGAAACAAAGATATAACAGTGGGAACACTTGGTGTCACAACAGTGTCTGGACACATCTAAAACTAGCTGAACTTCTCAAACAGGAGAGTGTTTGTTCATTTGAGAACAGTCTGTGGTATTTTGTGGGAGGACAGTGGGAGACGAAGAGCTCGACTAATTGGAAAGTATTCAGAAATTTGGTTTCTGCCTTCTTTTAAATAGATGGGATTGTGTCAATCTTGGCTATAAGCTGCAGCTTTACAAGGCTGATAATTTCCTATGAGGACAGCTTGGGGGGAGGGAGGGCAGGGTTCATTTTATAAAGGTTTTTTTCACAGTTCCTGGGGTGGAGATTTTTTGAAACCCAGTTTGTTGGGTGGAATAGGGATAAAAGCCTAATCCTCTTCCTTTAGCTTTGTTCCTATTTCTTGCACCTTCCCATATTTATGTGCCTTTTGTCTATTTATAATGCCACTGGAAGAGGGGAGATAGAATTGTTTGTCATTTGATTTATTTTGTAATTTCTTTAGCTTTTTTTGAAGATGCAACACTACAGTGCTGTAAAGGGACATGTGTTGGCCTTCAGCTGGACTCAGTAATGTGGACTGGATACTGTAAAAATACTAATAGTTGAACTTGCCTGACTAGATTCTGGTTTTGCAAACTTTGTTGAGGAAATTATCCCACTAGGGGATGGTAATCATGTTTATTTCCACGTTCAGTTACAAAGCAGAGCTGTAGTCTGGTGCACTAAATGAATGACAGGGTTTCTTAGGATTTCCTGTTTGCGATGGATCTTAGGCTGCTGAATGCACGTGTTATCTAAACTACCTGCTGCAGTTTTGTGGTGGAGGTGAATGGGGAAGGCTCACTCTTCCTGTGCTGAGAGTTCAGGAAAAAGCTCTGTGGAAGAATTCAAGTGAAGCTGGTACAGCTGGGCCCTTTGAGACAGCTCTGGATGTGTGCTGAGTTTGCAAAGCCTCGAGTCTGACCAGTCAGGCTGGTTCAAAATGAGTATTTCCATAACGTTTGCTTTTGTATTGGCTAACAAATGTGCAGTGTTTGTATGGTTGATGTTTTCATATCCAAGTGTTTTTAATTTTGACTGTGACTGTATTTTTGGATACTATAGGATGAGTGATTGCTAAAATGTTGAGTGTGTTTCTGAGTGGAACAAAAGGTTATTCCTTTTGACAGGTGTTACAGGTTCACGTTGTAAAAAATAAGTTAACTTATTGAGCACTTTTAGTGGTACCCTTTTTAACAGATCTAATGCCTTTCCTGGGTATTGTATGTAATGTGACTTATTTAAAGCCTTTGGGTTTTTTTGCTGCTTTCTTGTTAGTTTATGAATACTTTAAGGTGATGTACTTTTGGATTTCATCTGCACAATTAGCCAGTCAGAGCACATGAACCAGACATGTTAAACATGAATTCAGAAAGGTTTCAAACATGGAAGAGGAAAACACACCACCCAAGTGCAGCATAAAATGTTGTGGAACAAGAGTATGTTACTACAGAGCTGTAGTGCCATTAGAAACTGTGAATTTCCAAATAAATCTGAACACTTTGTCTTTAATTTACTGGCATTTTTCCTTTGGAAATGAAACTTGTGGCTTGAATTCTTTCAGAAAGACTACTCTTTAAACTTTGGTCTGGGGCTAGGACTTGGGGTCCTTTGGATCACAATGAGGAGTTCATAAACTTGTCAGCCTAGATATGTTTGCCTTCTTAAAGGGCAAGGGGGAGGCAGAGAAGCTGGAGGTTGAGTGGTGCTTCGTCCGAAAGCTCAGGAATCGTGGCCATGTGCAACTGCTGGAGAAGTTTGCAGCTGGTGTCAGTTCATGCCTTGACCCTGGGGGGATCCTTAGAAATGCTCTGACCTCTGAGGCAACAGGAGCTTGTGTGAATTCAGCTGGTGTGATGGGGAGCAGAGGTGCTGTGCGCAGTGCAGGCTTTTCCGTGCTTTATGTATCTGGATAACAAAAGCTCAGGTTATATGGTGAAAAATGTCAGCCTAGTGTTTGGTGCTGGCTCAGAGGAGATGGCTGTTAGCAGGAAGGACTCCTGTAAATAAAGCACTTCTGTCATAGAATCGCTGCTGGTGCATGTCAGCTGAGGAGTGACTTCCCTGTTCTCAGGATGGGACAGAACCGTTCCGGCCATGTCTGGGTCAGACGGCTCCAGTCCAAGCACCGGCTGTGCTGCAGCCCGTGCATGGGGAGCCTGCGGAGCAGGTGGTGCTATGGCGAACTTGAGTGTGTGTTCTGGCAGGAGATTGAAGACTGAACCACAGCTTCCGCCTGATGCTGCCTTGTTGCTTTTTATGGCTTGTAACCACTTTTTTTAGAGAGAAGCAGCTCTTAATTTTCAAATTCATAGTGCTTAGTGTTACCCTTTCATGTGGGCTCTTGAGTCATTTTTTTACTTCCAGTTTTATTAATGTCACACTGACTCCAGCTTTCAAAACTTGATCCTTCGTGAAATCAGGTTCCTCTTAAAGTGTTCATAATCTTTGTATAGAGTTAGATAATAGCTTCTAATGAAGGCAGCTTAGAAATCTTGACAAATACTGTGGTGCTGTGGATACTTAAAGGGCAGGCCTAGTTCATCCTGTGATCTTGCATGGTAAGAGTGAAATGCCAAGCAGCCACCACATGTGCAGTAGTGAGGGCTGCAAGGATGCAGGTCCTGAGCCCAAAGTCAAAAAAACCTCGCATTTGAGCAACGTGAAGGTTTCCATGGGAGGCTAGACAAGTCACAAACATATGCACTGTGTAATTGCATTACATGCTGTCATTGTCAAAATAAGTTATTTAGGTTATGCACATTAAACATCTGAGTGGGAATCCAGTATTTCTCAAATACGCAACCTCTACCAGCTGTGTGGTATTGGTAAGGAGAGAACTCGAGTGTCAAGTGTCTTTGTGTGGCTTCTGCTTTTGTCAAGGTACAGTATGAGAGGAAACAAGATGGAACAGCTTAACATGCTTCACTCCATGAGCTACAAACATGTTCCACTTCATTTGGAACAATTCAAGTGTTGAGCCCTGACCACAAAATGCTGTGGGTAGGCCATCTAGCAGTGTGTCTCATCTCCTGGAAACCCTGAGTGTCAAACAGCATCAGGTACTGCTGAAGACATCACTGGGGCTTGCAACAGCTCACAAATTAGTGTTCACAGAGCTGGCTTAGATAAAATGTGTTAGCTTAGGAAAGGACAGTGAAACTCGTGAGCCTCTCTGATATATCCCTTCTTTAACTTAAGAATAATAATTCTAAAAGGATCTACCAAGAAGCTTTCTGCTACCTTACTGCTTTTTCATATTGGGCTTGGGCTACAACTGGTCTTGCCTGTGCTGCTTTTCATAGATTAATTAAATCACAGGTTAGTGGTATGGCTTTTGGTAGGGAATGGAGATGAAGTTAACTGCACTTTATAGACCTAGAAAAGGAAAAGAAATATTTGTGGTCTTGAGGATGGTTTTTTCTTTTGTTAAATGGTGTGGGTAGAGCCTACATCCACATTCTGGTCCCTCTGAACCTGCAGCAAACAAAAAACCTTGTCTGTGATCTCTTATCTCCACTCTGAAAAGCAATTCACAGCAGCAAAAGACTATCCTCTATTAGTCCCAAGTTGACATGGTTACTCCTGTGAAGTTAAGGATGGGTACATGCTACATGAAACCACCTGTAGCTCAAAGTTAAATCCCAGGAAAGTCAGCTGAAGGTCTCTTGGGGGTTTTGCGAAGTTGACTGACCTAGGTCATTGGTGTCTTGTGTAATGAGTTGGGTGTATGTGCTGTTGGACTCTCCATGTGCCAAACTGGTTCTGGAGGGTCTGAATGACACGGAACTGAGGTGCGATCCTGGTGGAACACAGTAAGGATATCAGGGTAGATCTCGGGTGGTTTGGGGATCTTTTGGTTGTTTTGGGGAGTGTTAATTCTGTTTTGTGTGTTTATGGGCTGAGAATGGCTTCTCTTAAGAAGGAATAAAGTTGTCAGATACTGACTAGGCCATGTTGGCCATCAGAGCCAGCTGCCATCTTCCACAGCCAAGACTGGCTTTGAGCTGGCAGCCTGGGGCAGGGCACAGATCCTGCCGAAGGTATTGTGAGTGCAGTTCAGTGAGGAGGACAGTAAATCAACACCAGCACATTTGCTGTGATCTTCTTGCAACCTCTCAGCCACATCGTCTGGTCCCATTTTCTCCTGCGACTAAGCTATTATGTTACGGAATTACCTACTTCGAGCTTTCTTGGGTATTCAAGCAGTAGATCCCATTACCTCATAACCACTCTACAACATTTCTTTGCTATTATTACAGACACGAAAGAAATAAATCTTACTCCGCTTTCAAATATTCCTTTTTTTTTTTTTCTCCTTAGCTGCTTTGGCTTCTTCCTTACTTGGTTTCTCTCCTGCCTCAGATCAGAGCCTTGTACCTCTTCTGAACCCAGGGCTGCTGCCTGCTTATTGGGATTATGGAGGAGGGGAGAACAAACACCTTGCTCATTGGAAGAGCACTGCGACACTGAAGCTTGGCTTTGCACGTGTGCCACAAATGCTACTAGCAGTTGTTGAGGAAATGAAAAATATCACCCTTGTCCGGGAAACCGAGCTGTTAAACACATCATAAATAAATGACACTAAGATGTCAGCACTAACTGCAAAGGCTGGGTGAGTTCTAGTATCTTCCTTGCCCTTCAAAGGCCTCAGTGATCCTGCTTCTTTTGGAGGCAGTTTTCACAAGGATCCATTCCAATGCTGAGTCAAAAATCCCTCTCTTGTGCAGACTCTGCTTTGACTCTCAGTAAGTAGCTTGCTGGTAAGAGGTTTTTTTCCTATGAGATTGAAGAGCCCCTCTGCTGCTGGAAATTACACCTCTTTATGCAGGTTTTTCATATTCTGTCTGTCCCTCCCTACCAATCTGCTCTTGAATGGACCAAGCTGAATGCCTGTGCTGTCTGGCAGTTAGTGGAACTTTCCTGAGCCCCCTGAAACTGAATGTAAACTTTCAATATGAGTTCTGGCACTGCCTGTAGCTGTCTAGGGCTCCGTGTGAGCTCATACCTGCCGGAGCCCATGGGCTTTTCCTGATGGAAGCTCATGTCTAGCTGGGTAGACTCACTATCAATATCAGAACAATGTTTCCTTCCTATGATGTTATTTTCTATCTAAAGAGTTTATTCTGCAGCCTTTTTTTGCTATGCTTGTTTTATTCTGATTAAATATCTGTTCTCATGGCTATTTAGGATCTCTTGCCACTTGTTTTAATCTGCAATATTAATGGTGTAATATTTAGCTTTGCTTTCTCCATATCTGTGGTAAAGGTGTAGAAATAGTGTTGTGTTAGACAATCCTGGGAGAAAATCAGAAGCTGTGTCCTGGACAGTGCTCTCAGTTACTCTGAACCATCCTCATGAGAGAGTTAATGGGTGCCACCTCTGCTGCCAGCTGTGGCTGATCCTTACTGGGTTTGCAGTAGCTGCCTCTCTTGTCTCTGATGGCACAGTTTAGCCTGGGACTGCAAAAGGTTGCCAAAGCTGTTAGTACCTCAGGTTAGTAGTTTGAATCCTGTTTTTTGAATGTGAACTATTCTCAACTTCTTCAGTTGTTCTTGGGCGTAACTTATGCGGTTCTGTGGGCTTTCAGTAGTTGCTCTTTAGCGTTTCCACCAGTCACTAGTGTAATAGGAAATATTTGTTAATCGCTTTCAGGCTGTCCAGAACCTGATGAGAGCCTTTCCTACATGGTGGTTCACACTTCAGTGTTTTTAATTTTATTATCTATCGAGTATTAGATCTGGATTATTGTTCAAGTCCTGCTTTCTCTGATGCATTTCAAGCGTGTCATCATTTTGTCCTTAGATAAGCTGGTACGAGCTTGTAGCTGCTGACTGATTCTCTTCGTGGTCAACAAAGTTTAGCATAATAGTGTGTGACATTAATAAGAGCTCCCACCTCTCCTCTGGGGTGAGGTTGGGGTGGAGTAGGTGGTTCTGAGCCAATCCTGCTTTTTCTGTCACTATGGCTTGTCATTTCTGGCAAAGGGGATTGATTCTCTGATAAAGGGTATAGAAGGTGTTTCCATTTGAGAATATTCCCTCCTGTTCAAATGACATAAGGCTGCTGAAAACAGTGAGTGTCTTTTGCAGACTGGATGAAAAAGATAGGGAGGCAGACAAATCCTACACCCCTCTTGTCATCCTTATGTCCTCCTTCCCTGCACAGCTGTCATTGCCTCATTTTAGGAGAGCTCAACATCATCCAAACTCTGGCTATAGGCCTTCTAGCAAAACAGATTCACATGACTTAAGTGTCTACCTACAGCAAATTGTCCCCCTGTTTCAAAAGCCCTGTTAATATTGTATGTTGCTTGAGCAATAGGAAGCCAGAAGAACACAGCCTGCAGGCATCGTTGTGTGCTACCCAGACACAGCCCTGCTTGCCGTATTTTCCAGTGTGCGTGATCTTGGTGATCCCTGAAGGTGGTGACGGGTAATGGTGTGACATCAGGGCCAGCATAGCAGTGTGTGCTAGGAAGGGAGAGGTCTCAAAACATGCTGAACACCAAAAATGTTTTACCTTTGATGGTAAAACAGACCCAATCTTTGGCTTGCCAGAACCTATGGTATTAGGATCTTGATCTGAACATCTGAAAGAGAAGATGCAGCAGATACAGCTGAAATAGCTTTCATTGATTCATAATCTCTGTCACCCACCCATAAAAAAAGTATCTTTATGAAAATAGGAAGTAGTGGGTGAGAAGTACACTAAGACATTTAAGGAAGGCCTCTACTGTGCCTGCAATCCCACCGAGATTCGCTGTCTGTGTTAAACACAGTCAAGTGTCAGGAAACACTTGAGTGGATCCTCTCCAGCCAAAGTTGTGCACTCCATGACTTTAGACATGCTTCTCAGCAATACCTCCAACTTTGAGAAAGTTCTGGGCTTCAGTCCTTGTTTCCTGAGCCACCATTGTATGTTACAATGGTTGAGAGGGCCACAAAGGACACTAATGAAACAGGAATTTCCAGACACCCACGTCCATGTTGCAAAGAGCCATGGGCTCACTGGGCTCGTGACTCTGTGGGCAAGGGAGTGCAGGCACTGGCTGCTGAGCAAAGAGACCAAGTAGGCTGCAAGTGCCCTCAAATGTGGCTCCGGTGCTTGTGGCAGCAGCAGGGCTGGGCTGGTGGAGAGTGTGCTGGCAGGACATCCTTGCCCAACAGTCCTGCTGCGTCTCTTGGCTCCCTGTGCCTTGCAAGTATCTCTCTTTCTCCATACCCAGCACTGGCTATCAGGCTGGAGTTCACCACGTGGCATGAGAGGGTGCAGAGCTGAGCCCAACTAAGCCCAGCTATTTGTGTGCCCCTCTCCTGTACTGGTTATAGGAGTGGAAGAGGACCCTTCCTTAGGTTGTCTGGGGAAGGCTTTTCTGGGATGCAGGTGACAGAGTAGGCATGACCAGGCTTTAACTACTGGAAACAGTTTTAGGTTGCTTTTTTTCTCTTCTGTCAGAAACCTGAAAGTTCATACTTTCAGAAGAGATAAATAGGTCATTAAAGCCTCTTGTGCTGTGGATCGCTGCTGCAGCAAACGGCTGTGGTGAACACCTTCAAAAAGCAGTGGCATGTCTGGTGGTGCAGGCAAGGCTTTGAGGATGTCTGACTTACTGGTGTGGTTGGAGGCAAAGATGAGCCCTTGTTTTAGAGAAACAAATGTACGTATGTTGTAAAAGCATATTTTACTCAGCCTCTGATTTTGATGTTCAGGATCAAAGCCCGGGTGTTGAGATTGCAGCCACAGAGGAGACAAATCAACAGCTTGTTCTTGTATTTCCCTTTTTTAACCACCACCCCATACAAATACACACTTCAAGGTAGGTCTGAAAAAGGGAAAAACAAACTGCTCTTCGTAATCACCTGTAAATCTGTGGGAAAATCTCATTGCCACCACTTAGAAATCTGTGGTCAATGGAGAATGGAAATGGAGAAACTGGAAACTGAGGAATGGAAATGTCTCTGTCTCTCGCTGTGATTTTTTTGTAATGAGATCTTGTAAGCACTGGTGCTTCCAGCATAGGCTGAATTCTGGATCCTTTCTTGGAAGTCAAGAGAAATTCTACCAAGATGAGTTGTGCAATGTTTACAACAGGCTTTAATCACAAGTTAATCAGCCAGATTAGGTCCTGCTCCAGTACTCAGCATTGGCTTGAAGAAATAATAGAAAGCCCTTCCCTCTCTAAGGCTTCTTCAGATTAGAAGAGGACTGTGGATTAGAGATAGGTATTTGCAAAGGTAAAAGGGGTCGTAGAAGCAGCCAGGAGAGCCTGCTTGTGCCTGAAGGCACTGTGTTTCCCACATCCTACACTTCATGTGAGTCAAGGCAGCCCACTGAGATGGCTCTGCCGGGGCTGTTAATGCTGGGGCAGCTCTGATGAGGCTGCAGCACTGTTAGTGTCTTCCTTTTCTTGGTTAGATGGGCTTTTATTGCAGTGGGATGGTGCCTTCGTCTGGTATTCTGGTGACTCAGGATCTGTGTCCTATAGAGCAGCCGAAATGGGGTACGCAAGAGACAGTGGTAAGTAATGTGCCCTGTGTGAAATGAAGCAATTCCTCAGCACCCACAGCTGCACTTGAGATCAGATCTTCATCCTTCTACTGAGGGGAGGAGTCCTCAGCTCTGCCTCTCCCTGCTTGTGCAAGATGACAGAGGCTTCATTCTTCCTTTTGCTCTCTTCGTGGTCCAGGACACTGCAGTGGAAAGGCAGCTGCCCCTGCCCAAGTGGGCTGCTGGAAAAGGTGGTTGGCTGGTGGGTGTGCACTGGGTTGATTGCTCAGCACCTAACTGGCAGCGCAGCCCTCGTGTGCCCAACAAGTGCTTTGCTGTGGAGTGCAGCTGCTTCTCGAGCTGAGGCACCGAGCGTGGTTTTGTGAGAGCACAGTCTGCTGCCGGGCTGGTCTGCTCTGTGTGCATGTNNNNGTTGCCTCGGAGTGGGAGGAGCAGGCAGGTGCCCTGAACTTGTAGCTGAGGGCGGAAGCTCTTTGGGGTTTGCTGCTGATGCTTGAGGCTTTCAGAGAGTTGCTGTATCTGAGCTGGGTGATCACTGCTGGAGTGATGCAGGCGTATAAAGTCAGAGCTGGGTCTTCCTCCAGGGCTCAGTCTGGAACATCCCCAGCAGTTTTTGGCTGCCATATGGAAGATCAGGCTAAACACGTCCAGCCCATTCCGCTCCCAGCCATGCAGCAGAACTTGAACTACACCTACCCTCAGATCTTTTGGGTGGATGGTTGTGCCAACACTGGTGCTTCCTGCCCCCTGGCACCCCAAGTCAGTCCTTTGCCACCACCGGTACCTGACCGGAGGACAAAGCCGAGGAACAAGAGGGAGAGAAGTGTTGGCTTCCTGGTGATTTTCTTGCTGATTTTGCTGGCTCTCACTGGAGTGGGGATGAGCATGTTTCAGATTTTTCACCTGGAGAAGGAACTGGCTGAACTCAGAGAGGTGAGGTCTGCCTAGCTGGTCACAGAGGCTCTGGGGAAACAGGGTGAGGGGAACATACCAGCAATTTAAGATTGGGTGTAAGATGCTGTGGTGGTGCAAAACTCTCCGAGGGGTAAATATCTGCTACACCAGTGTAAGTGGGATTGTTTATTACTGTGGGGAGCTGTTTAGCTGGTGACTGATAGAGCTGGATGTCTTTGAGTGCTGCAAGGTCTCTTTCCCTGTGTATTTCTTAGCGCTTTGCAGCTCCCCATGAGCACCCAGAATTAGCCACTGTCAAAGATAGTACTTGGCTGCTTTAGATGATGCCCTTAGGCTCACTCTGTTCAGACAGCTTGTCACTCTTCTCTTTTGACAGTCTGCCAGCACGGAAAACATCCCTCCGGCTTTGGAGAAACTCATAGGTGAGTTGATATACATAGAGCAGGAATTTCTCTGTTAGCACACTTGAGTGCTCCTGTTGGTCTCTTCCCTTTCCTCATCAGGGAATAAAGGCAGGGTCGCAGCTCCATGTTCTGGAGGTGCTGATTTCACTTATTGGCTGGAAAGAGAGCTTTATCCCTGGGGGATGGGGTCCTGCACCTTGACTGTTGGAGTGCTCAGAGATGGTCAGCCACAGCTTTCTGGGACAATGTGCCTCTACCTTGGGGCCTCCCAGGTCACTGGGGCAACAATACTGGGTGTACTCTGCTGTAAAAGGGAGTTTCTGGCTGTCCTAACATAGAGCAAGATGATGAATAGAAGGAAGAGAATGGAGATAGGTACTGCTTGTGTTACTTCTTTCTCCCTTTACTCTTAAGACTTCTGGGAAGATGCAGAGGTTTTTCTTTTCTTTGATGTTGGCAGATTCACTCCTGTCTTGAAAGTACAACATACTTTTTTCAAAAAAATTTTTGGTATAAAGTCTTACCATAGACAAAGACAGTTGAGAAGACCCTGGCTGTATGTCAGCCTCTTTTTCTTAGAGAAATGTCAGTTCAGTGAAATTGAAACTTTCCACAAGAACCTGTCAATTTTTCTAAATTTCATTTAGGAAAAAACCCCACAGTTTCAATCTGAATGTAACAATTTAAACATATTTTGAACTTCCAAATTATTATTTTACATTTCATGTTAATGTTTTCAGTAAGGATATCCCATTTTAGAGATGACCAAGTCAGAAATAATTTTTCATCTCATTTGATACTTTTTCTAGATCTGAAAAGTGTTTTGATTTTATTTTTTTTCCCTTTGAGGATTTTGGTCAGTAAGAAAGTTAATTGCTTTTCAAGTTTGTTCTGATACTGAGTGAAAGCAAATTTGTAAATAACAGAATTCTATGGAAAGGGCAGTGTGGTTCCCATCAACTCCCATATCAATAGATTTTGTGATCTGTTGCTTAGGGGAAGAGGAGTTGTCCTTTTAAGTGGATGCTCAGTGCTCTGATCACAGGCTACTTTACCAGTAGCTGAACAGAAGTCATAAATAGATATTGATGCCCCTTATGAAATCCAGGGTTAAATAAATAAGCCAAGGAAATTGTGTGAAGGAAGAGGAGAAGAAAATTTAATTGGCTTGAGAAAAGAAAAGGCCGCTTCTAAAATTTGCGAACGTGATGCTTTAAAGTAGATGCTTGGAAGAAGGGAAGGATGGAGTGGGATTGGATCCTAACACTGAGTGCCTGTAACTGGCCCATCTCTCCAAGGGGAGCCAAGCCTTCCAGGAAAGGCAGAATTTTCTCAGCTGTGCTCTGCTTCCCTGAGGAAAAGGTCTGCATGGCCAGAAGGATGGTTTGCAGGATGTCTCAAGTGTCATCTTTGATCTGGTTATAAGGGGGGTTGGTACTCATCAGACAGAAGTCCATTGCCATGGGTATATCTGTCCTTGGCAGTGCTGGATTGGAGGGGGTCAATAAAGCAGGTTCATCTATGACAGCACATGAGCAGTCGCCTTGGCATGGGCCACAGATACTGGGTAAAGGGGCAGTATTATCCCCCTCCTACACCTCCAGTGAGAGGCCTCTGCTTAAGCTCACCGACTGAGCTATTTTAAGATGAAAGCTCTCCTTGCTTTTTCCCCTTGCTTTTGATCACATCTGGATCCTTTCCTGTAACTCTTCCTTTAACTCTCCTACCCTGAATTGTTTGCCGCAGCACTGCTCTGCCTTGCTGCATTGAACCATGGTGCTTGTGTGCCCAGCGCTGCTCTGAATCTGCCCCACTTCAGCTTTGTGGCTAGCTTCCTTCTGCTCTCTGGGCTTGATTCTCCATGGAGCAGATGACTAATGTCTTCCCTATTTTTGTGCAGGGCAGAAGGAGCAGTCAATGAAAAAGGAAGTGAGGATGGCAGCGCACTTAACAGGTATGTGCTGCGGGTTCAGCAATATGCGGGAGCAGAAGTTAGGGCAGATGTGGCTGGGATGAGAGGGTGGCATGGTCATAGTTGTGAGTCCACCTCACCCAGGCGTTCTATTGTCCTTTGGTAACGTGTGCTCTGACAGTGCAAAGTTACTCCACAGCTAAAATTTTCCTCTCATTTAGGCTTTTCATTGAGAATGCTGGTTTTGGTTTGTTTTTTGGTTTGCATCTGGGGTGTATGGGACAGAAGGCTGTCGCAAGCCACTGGCATTGAGTGAGGTGAAGGTGGGAGCTCCTAACAGTGTGTGGTCAGGGCAGACTTTCCATGCTGCAGACAAGGGCTTGGAGAATGGTTGACTTGTGACATGAGCTGTGACTTGAGGAAAAAACATACAACTACTTGTTCTTCACTTTTTCTCTTTTTCTGGCTTCCAGGGAACCCAGTCCAGCGGGACCTCCCTCTGGAGTGGGAACCTGTCTCTGGCCATGCCTTCACCAGTGGCATTCAGTATCGTGATCAGGGGCTCATCATCAATGAGACTGGCCTGTACTTTGTGTACTCCAATATCCTCTTCCGGGGCAGTATCTGTAGCAGCCAGGTGTTGACTCACATTGTCTACAAGAAAAACCCAGCCTCACCAGGTAACCACGTGCTGATGGAGGACAAAGGCATCAACTACTGTACAAGTCAGAAAACATGGGCTCGGAAAAGCTACTTGGGGGCTTTATTCAAGCTCAGGAAGATGGACAGTTTGTATGTCAATGTCTCCAAAATTGCTCTGGTTAATTTTGAGGAATCCAAGACGTTCTTTGGCTTATTTAAGCTTTGAGTGGGGCTGTGGCAGCAGGGCTGGCAGCCTCCCCCACTCACTAGGACATGTGAGGGTTGAGTGCTGCCTGAGCAGCAGTAGCCAAGCCAGGGTCTTGCACCATGAAGCTCACTGAGAAACTATGTCTTGGTCTTCAGCACGAGAGCTCATGCAATTGGTAAAAGCTTGAAAGTGGACTTCTGGGAAACACTGAGGCTGCACTGCATCAACTCGAAGAGAATTGCACATTTTCCCCCCTCAAAAAAGACCCCAAGAAACTCAAAATGTAGTGTGCTGAAGACCTCATTGAAACTCACTACTTGCTACCTGAGAAGATGCTGGTGCCAGCATCTCCATATGGCATCACGACCCTGGGGAGCTTGGGACAGCTGACAGACACCAAGGAGGTTCCTCAAGTCAGGGTTGCATCTGTCTGGGCTGTTCTCTGCCATGCTCTAGGCAGTGGTATGGCAGTAGTACTGCAGGGGCCTCAACTGCCTGCCCCCAGCCATGGCTGGCAACCCTGCCTGGGCACTTGGCATTATAACTGCTGTATGAGAGGCACCTGCCTGCTTGCTGACTCGTTACACGTGATATGTTCATTTTGCATTAAGTTATCAATCATTCCCATCCCAGGAAATGTCTCCCAACCCCTTTATTTAACTCATCCTTAACTGCCTTGCAAGGAATATACCAGAGGAAGTGATGCCACAAACGGCATTCCCAACCCTGCAGAGAAACAAGGACTGTGTCTTGGTGGTGGGGCTGATGGGCAGGCCATATGCTCTTCTGACAGGACCTGAACAAAGTGGTGGAAGGCAGTGGTGCCTGACATGAAAGCAGCATCTCCAACCCCTTTCCTGCCCTTTTGACACATCAGGTTCTTCCATGAACACCTGGTCCTGCCACATCCTGCACAACACAGGTGGGGATGTACTGGCCACAACCAATGGCGTGACTTTGGCTTTCCCCCTTGTCATGGGATATTCACTCCTGAGCAAAACACACATGGTAAATAAAGGTATATTTTTCTAGTAAGTGGCACCGTGCTCTCCTGATTTGGGCCATCAGGCTTCTGCAATGGTTAAAGTCATGAAGGTCTCTGTGCTAAGGGGACAGCATCCTGCTCCTTCTCCAGGAACATGGTGGAAATCTGGGAGCCTGACTACCACTTCATTGCCTGCTTGGTGGGGCATAAGGTCTATATGATGGACTTTTGGGCCTCCAGCATCAATATATCAGGATTTGGGGACCAGGGAGGTATGATATGGGCAGCACATACTAGGTAGCCCAAGCCTAGTGTGGCTACTGATCTCAAAACACAGGCTTGAGCTTGAGTGGAGCCAGACACTTCTTGCTGAGCAGAAGTACTGCCATCCCTAAAGATACCAGGTTCCCCTATGTGCCTTCTGGCCCTAGCAGCGCTCCCCACATGGCAGACTGAAGGGCAAGGAAAAGAAGTGTTGCTTTGTTACAAAACCCTTATTTGCTCACTCTGGTGTCCATGGAGCTCTTCCCATGTGTGGGTTAACCACTGTTGGCCATGCTGCTGCCAGGCAGTACCCAGAGGCTGAGGTGCATTGTTATCTTTGCCCGTGGTCCAGCTTTCTTTCAGTTTCAATGCTGGTCACAGTTAACAGTAGCTTTTCAGCAGCCTTGCAGCATTTATTTCCTTTTCCATTGTGCTGCTGTTGGCTTGGTGGTGGGTGGCCTGTGGTTCACTATTACTTGTTTCAGGGAAGTCTGAAGTGTAGGGGTATCTCTGCTTGATTGATGCTTTCTCACTGTCCCCACCCCCTCCTAGTATCAGGGAGGCAATCCATGTATTGCATGGATATAGAGGCCAGATCCAGACCCTGCCAGGAAAGGCTGGAATTTGCTGTTCTCTTCTGATTGCAGTGTTGCTTTCCTAGTCACCAGACACCACAGGAGGAGTAGGCATTTTTATGTACATATGATAGCAAGCTTGCAGCTGTTTCTCTGGTAAAACTAACCGAGCACATTGCAAACTTCTTTTCTTTTCTGGTGAGCAGATGGAGAGAGATGGAGCCTTCAGCAGCAGGAGGAAACTCATGCTGAGGTGATGGTTCTGCTACTATTCTGTTGGTGAAGGGCTGGAAAGCTTCCAAAGGTGACCCAGTAACTCCTCCAGATTGTGAATGTAGCCAGCTCTAGGGTAGGATGTAGCAGCTATCATATCAGGAAGGGTCAAGGATCTGTTAGTCCTTTTATCTGAAGTGCTAAAGGCAACACAGACCTGCGTGTTTCAGTGACAGTGGCACAGTGGGGTGGACAGATGTTATAAATAGCACTGGGATCTTCTGAGGGGGACAGAGCTGGCTTATCCTTACAGGATAAAGCTATGTGCTGCTAGGCTTGCTCCTGAGTCATGGTGACTGTGACCATGTTGTCAGTGCCATGGCTGCCAGTAATCCCTGTGTCCCTGCTTTGTGATCCCTTCCTTGCTATCCCTCTAAACTGCCAGAGCAAATCCACTGCTGAGCTTCTGGTCTCTGACTAAAGATTCAAAGTAAGGTCATGACAGGATTATACAATTTCAAATGGCATAGAGTCAATTCTTAGACTACTTGTGCCACAATGGCCTTATAAAAGTGAGCTGCACATCGAGTGAAATACTTGCTCACTGTTACTATTACATACTTATTGAATATTTAATGCTGGCATTATTAATAGCTCTTGAATGGTATTTAAAATTAAAAAAACCAAACTGATTTGTTTTTTAAAGGAAATGTCAGGTATGTCAAGGTATTAGCAAAAGTGGGTTTAATGTGAATTTGCATACAATGGGAAGGTATGGACAAGACTCCTTGTACCTACAACTTTCTTTGTGCCTTGATAAATGAGTCTTGGAAATAATACCTGTACAAAACATGTGCATTAATTGCATAATCAGGGTTCCAAGGTCATATGCACTGATGCTTACTGTGTCACTCTGGCCATTGTAACAATTGTTTTTTTTGTCTTGAGGAAAATAAGCATCTTTTCCCTGCATGTCACATTTCTGGATTGTAGTGGCCTGAGCTGATCTCCTCTCTACTGACGGAGCACCACCTTCTGTGGAGAACTCAGGTGACAAAAAGTAACAGGCCCAGATCATCTTCTGTTAAGAAGTTTCTTGTCTGTTCCCACTACTTTGGGGTCTTCCAGGGTTCATGTTGCTTCTTCCTAGGCACAGGTGTGCTTTCCTACATGATCCAGCCTGAAGGATCTGGCCAGCACTGGGATGGCTCCATTTCCAGGAGATGTCTGTGTGTTTAGGTGTGCAGCTGGCCAAATCAGGGCTCTATGTGACAAGGAAAAGTTTGTGCTGCTATGTAGTTGAGTACAGCGAGCTGCTTGATAGAGATATGGCCTCCCTTATGGCTGATGTGTATCAGATGCTGCATCCTATTCACGTACCCTTGTGGAAGAAAGGGGAGGGCAGCATGCTAGTGTCTTACAAACCTTTGGTAGGCTCCATGTGTATAGTAACCAAGGTGGCAGAAGGGATTGCATTAGGGAAAGGACTGTATGGATTGGGTCTATGCTTCTACAGCAAAATTACAGTGTAAGCAAAGGAACATTCAGTGAGCTCGCAGAGATAGAGGATAAGCAGAGAATGAGGTGGGATGAGCCATGAGCAGGGCTGAGGTGCAGTGGGTGCTGTTCCTCTCAGATCTGTGGTGACGGGAGGTGGTGTGCTGGCAAACAGCTCTGACAGTGCCTGCTGCAGCTCTGCTTTCCCCAGCAGAGAAATCCTGGTCAGAGAGGGAGAAATATCTCCTAGGTATCTGTATACTGTGTATTGCACCCGCATGTTCTCACTCTTTACCAGTCCATGGTCACTTATAAAGGGGAGGAAGGTGAATGGTGTAGAGCAAAGGTATGATTGGAACCATAATGCAAAAAAAACAGAAGGAGCATTTGCTGATCTCCAGGTGATCTCCAGCATGTACTGAGGCATCAGGGTGTCAGAGGCAAGAAATGCAACCACAGTGCGGACTAGCTCTTGGCAGGCTTGCTCGGGTACACATCTTGGTTCAGAAACCTCCCAGCCTAGTTGTCACAGTTAGCTGGAACTGTCACTGTTGAGATGTGTTATACATGACTGTTTCTGTAGCCCTTCCAGGGAGAAGTGAGTGCATGAGTAAGAACAGAAGAACTGATATATCTGGAGATGCTCAAATACTGTGTTTTCAGTGACCTGCTATTTGATCGGTAGTTTCACTGTTGTTTTGGGTTGGGTGGTTTTTTTGTTTGTGTTGATTTTTTTTTTTTGTGCATTAATTTACTAGAAGCCAGCATTGAGCTTTCTAAGTTTCTGTTACAATGTCTTGTGAGGTGACTTCTTCCAGTACACGGAACTGTAAAGACTGTCAAATTTTTACCAGGTTGGGAAGGAGTATTGTCTAGTGGTGAAAGAGGGGAAAAAGTGGGAAGTGAGGTAAGCTTAAATATTGCTATTATTTTTTTATTATTCTGACATGGGCATATTACATCATGGTTACAAAAGTGTTATTTTAGGCATGACTAAGTGACTGAGGTTTAACACAAAAGGGAGGATGAGGTGAGTAAAGAGAGAGGAATTTTCATGCAAGGTGAGGTAAGTTGCATGTGAATTTCTTGTTGATTTTAATTAAAAAAAAAAAGGAAGAAAAGTTTGACAACTTTTTACACCAAGAGATGAATCAGTAACATGGAGAGTCAAATGTTCCATTCCATGTACATCACTGAAGCCCTGACACAAGAGACACCGGGCTGCAGGCTGTGGTGCAGGAGGCTGCTGGCAGTGGCTTCAAGGGTGTCTTTTGCAAGACAGAGGTGTGAAGAGATGCCACGTTCCCTGGCCCCACCTGTGGTGTGACCAGCAATGCTGCTTTAGAATCCTACCAGTAGGCTCTGGTGTGGCTGACTAACCTGGCCTCGACATTGGCAGTCATGCAAACAGGCACATAGGTGAAGAAGCTTTTTTATTTATTTTATTTTATTTATTTATTTAAAAAACAAGGTGCTTTTTCCTCTGGGTAGCAGAAGAAAGCTCGAGGTTGAATAACAAACCCCATAGTTCTTTGTTTCAGTTGTCTCACCATTCCTCATTATGCTCTGTACAACTCTGCTTTCTCTGTAACTAATGGACTTCTCTCCCACTTACAAACCATCATAGGGATCTTGTATCTTTTCCCATCCTCTGCAACCAGTTTCCTTCAAAAACAGTTGAAAAATTCTCCCTGCATAGTTTCCTTTGTTGCTGGGCACTCTTCTGGTTCCCCTTTGTCAGGTCATTCTTGGGGAGGGAAACCTGATGGTCAGCTAATTCCCTGGGACATTCAGCTTGGAAACCTGCCCTGGCCAGGGGAGTAGCTGGTGTTACTAGTGAGGTTTATGGCAAAAGATTTCAGAAAAAGGCACAGAAGAGGGAGATTTGTATCTCCTAATTGGAACAGTTCATGCTGGAGGTGTGATGAACATGAAATTCTCTAAGCAGGGTGCAATCAATTTATGGCTGTGCAATTCTCAACTCTTATGGGGTCAACAAAACCAAAATTGGTACAAGCTGACCAGTCTCTGCACAGGCTCCAAAGGAGGTGCTGACAGAGTGGCTTTGCTACCGTTCTTTTTATCCATGCTCTCTGCTAAGGTTTCTGCATGGAGAACCGGTGTCCAGGTTTGGCTTTCATTTAAGTACTGAAAGAGAGATCCAAACCAGAGCAGATCAGAAATGCTCTAGGAACAAGGGAGGATGTAATTTGCTCTAATTCCCTGCTCTGTTTCAACAGGGAAGGACTTCAGCATATCCAGTAGCCAAACCCCATTGTCACACTCGGTTTGAGTGTGGGTGGGTTGCCCAGATAGTTGCCCAGCCAGTCTTTAAACAGGGCATCAGAAGTGAGCTGCTGCAGCCTTTGCCATTTGCCACAGTGCTTTGAAACTGGTGCTGTATGCCCTGGACGTGGGGCAGACCTGCTAGGCCGCGTGTGGCTGAGCAAGCACTGCCTTGCTTCTGAGAGACCATCTGAGGCTTGGATGTGTCAGGGAGTTATTGTGGCTTAGCCAGCTGCTGTCTGGTAGCAGAGCTGTGGCAGTAGCAAATGTGATACTGTTGTCAGAGTCTGATGCTGGGGGGGCAGAGGAGTGTTTCTTACTCCTGCTTGCCAGCTGTGCTTGCTTGCTTACCTGAGCTGCCAAGGACAGGAGGAGCTTTGTGAGGGCTCTTCCACTGCCCTCGTGTGTGAGTTTGCATTTTGGGAAGGGAACAACTGTTCTGGAGGTTTAGGTTTGCTTGAAGCTTCCCACTTGCATCCTGTGGAGACCCTGCTTGCTGGGCTGGAAGGTGTGACTCAGGCAGGATTGTTGAAGGAGAAAAGAGAACAGTAACTTCTTGATCCAACTTGGAACACCCTTAGGTACTGTTTCCCTGTCCCTGAAGTGTTTGTCATATGCAGTTTGTTCTTCACAGAGGGGAGTTCAATGGCAAGATACATTTGTCAGTCTATACATCCATGTAGTTGCTATATCTAGAGCCCTCCCAGTCAGGATACAGATCTTTCAGACCTGGCAGGATCAGCTACACAGTGTTACAAGAGAAGTACCTGTTCTGTGCCCTGGGCTTTGAGATGTGTAGCCTGTTTGGATAGTAACATTAACTTGCTGCTTTGAATGGTCCCCACTACCAGACTGTACATAGGACAGAGAAGATACAGAGATGGCTTCCCAGCCTGGGATAAAGGCCTATGAGAGTCTATCCTCAGTGCCTCCCCCAACATGTATCACAGCAATGACAGCTAGTGGCATGGAGTCTGCTTAGGATGCCAAGAAAAACCCGTGCCACAGAACCCCCCTTCACTTTCTCTTGCACTAGGAAATGTCATTAGAAAGGTTTCTAGGTGCAGGTTGTGGAAGAAAGCATCTTGTGGATCTTGTAATTCCTGTGTTTTTTGTAATTTCTACTTTGTTAGCTCATCAGACAGGCTGAGGAGAGAACAGAATTTGCATGAGAAGAACCTGAAAATGGGCTTGGGACCTTGCACTGAGGGGCAGGGGCAAGCTTGTCCTGTCAGGGAGCAGAGCACCAACAGCACTCATCCCTGCTGACACTAGGCACTTTGCCAAGGGCTAGTGGTGGCTGCAGGTGGCATGGGGTGCTGGGAGCTTCTGCCTCCATGCAGATTCCTGTCTCCTGCAGGACCCTGGCCTGGAAGGTCTAATCACCATTTCAGCCAGAATTGTTCCCTCCCAGATCCATCCTTTCTCTTCCTGCAGACAAATTAAGTAAATAAAAATCCAGCCCTGTTGATTGGAAGGAGGTGGAAGATACACTGAGGAAGTGAAGTAAGATATGGGGGCATGGTGGCAGACTTCAGGGCTGCCAGGCTCAAGACTGGTGTTGGGGACTGTTGGGGCTGAACACAGGGCATAGCAAAAGCTGTGTAACCACTGAATTTTTTGAAAAAAGTCCTAAAATGGGCACCTGGTAGCACCACTTTCATTTCTGTGTTTCAGCTCATTGCCTGGCAGCCATACAGAGCACTGAGCTTTTATAGGGCACTGTGAGGGAAAACTTGCTAGTTTCTCTAGTGCTCTTACTGGGGTTATGACCAGCATCGAAAGTGCATAAGGAAATGGTGACATAGTGACAGTGGTGAGCCTCTCCCCTTCAACCCACAGACAGGTCAGATCAGCACACCAAGCTCTCTGGAGAGAGAGAAAAAGGATATATGAACAAGGGACATACCTTAGAGAAAAGCAGCTAATGTTTATTGTCTTAAATCACTGACTGTCCAGGAACCTCATTTAGACAGCAAACATTTCTTCTTTCTATGGCTTTCTTGGGAAGTTGGCCCTCTTTTCTTGTGACTAAATTGCTCTCCTTTGTTTTCTTGCAACTGTTTTCTAGGGATTTGTATTTTCTGCAAGTCTGAAACCACTACTGAACTCTTTGCTTTTGCGCTTAGTGTGTGGTATCTTGCAGAACCGTTGAATTGTCTGTTAGCAGTATGCTTCACATAACCAGTCTGGAAATTCAGCCTGTCTTTAACTGCTTTTACTCATCTCATTCTTTACTTCTAATTTCCCCTGTGAAAAAAAAAAAAGGGCAAAAAATAAAAAGCTGCCCCCAATAGCCCCACTCTTCAAAAGTGCTATTTCCTGTGGTCTTGAAGAGCACAGTGAATTCAGAAATGTGAACCGAAGTACCTTTGTGCTCTCCAGCTGAGTGTAAAATGGAGCAGATAGGTAATGAAGCCCCAGGCTGACTTCCAGTAAACCCTGAGCCTTGTGTGGAGCTGCCAGGTCAGCAGAGCAGCGTGTATGCCAGGAATCCCTCCTTCCCCATGCCACTGTGTGGGGTCGTGATCTTCAAAGGCCCTGTCAGTGCTGCAAACGTGTCTTACATGGAAATGATTTTTTTTTTTTTTCCCTTCTCATCATCACTGTGTGCTGACCAGGCCTGGTGGCTTACCTCACTGTGGGGAGCAGGGCTGAGCTAAGTGGAAAGCACTCAGGCCCTCACCTGGAATATGCTGTAGAAATGACCCGTTTGAAACTTGATAAATGAATACTCCCCATGCTTCTGAGTACTGGAAATTCAACTAGTGTTTAGTACTTGTGGTGTATTTGCAGGCCAGCAACCTCGTGGCCACCCACTTGCTTTTACTCCTCCTCCTCAACAGGATAGGGGGGGGAAATAAGATGGAAAAGCTCATGCTAGAGTTAAAGACAGGGAGATCTGTTACCCATTACTGTCATGGGCACAGAAGACTCAATTTGGGAAACATGAAAATTGAAAGGGATTTGGATAGTGAGAAACAAGGACAAAATAACACTTCCCCTCCTTCCTTTTTTTTTTTTTAATGGGCTCAACTTAATGCCTGCATTCCCAGCTCCTTTACCTGTACCCCCACAGCTGCACAGGGGCCTGTGGTCAGTCTATAACAGCACAACTCTACTCCTCCTCCTTCACAAGGCTGTGTCTTACACTTTCCCCCTCATTCCTCATGGACAGGCAGAATTTTTCCCTTTCTTAGGCACATTTTCACAGAGGCGCCACCAGCTTTGCTGAGGGGCTCAGCTGTGGGTTGGTCAGTGAGATGGGCAGATCCGGAGGAAACCGGCTGGGTCCTGTGCAGGGCAGCCTCGAGCCCCCCTCACAGTGACCTGCCCAGTGCCCTGCTTTGGGTGGTGCTTGAAAGGCTTGGGAAGCAGCGGCACAGCTCTGGAGAGGTGGTAACAAGAAGAAAGGTGTTAAGGTGCAGCCATGTAATGTGCTCAAACTCTGGGGCTCTGCTTTTGAGCAGGAGGTTCCTGCCATCGGGCATGGGGTGGTGGACAGCATGCAGGAGGGTTGGGAAATGGCGGCAGAGGGAAGAGATGGGGCTGTGCAGGTACAGCAAGAGGCTGGTGAGAAGATGGCTGCGGCTGGGACGTTAGAAATTACGATCTGCAGTCTGCATGGGAAAAGAGAAAGTAATTATTAGTTAATAAGTACTGTCTATGTCTATAGACAGATATTTCCCCTCTTCAAATGGGGCAAACCCAAACATAATACAAATTGCAGCCAGCCACAGAGCAGACAACTACTGTCAGCAATTGAGGCAGGGCACCTGAAGTGGCTTGGGTTTGCATTTGGTAGGAAATGGAATGTAATTGCATCATACCATGATGTGATTATAACTTCTGCTTTCAGTCTTAGCTATTTCACTAATATTAAACTTAAAACCAAAAGGCCTGGTGGACTTGCACAAAGAACTTTGGTTGGTTTCATGTTCCTGACTAGAGCTACCTGAGCTGCTAGACTTAGGTTGAACCAAGCTTTGTGTGCACATTGAGGACAGCCCAGTGGTTTGATGTCTATCAAAAAAGAAATTGCCCGAGTGAATGCAGAGTTAGTAGCTGGAAAGAAAAACCTGAATAGAAACTAAGAAATGCCTCTCTTTAGTAAGAAACAACTCAGAGCAAGGGGGAGGAGCAAAACAAGTAAAAAAAGTTTCTCTGTAGAGCTCCCCAGTGCTGCTTTGTGCGTGCAGCTGGGACCTTGCTTCTAGCCACCAACATACCTGACCTGCTCCAGTGAGGTCTCTGTCACCCCCAGAGATTGTGCTTCTGCTATAGGCTGACAGCCAGCTCCCCTCATACCTCCTTTCCCTGTCCTCCCCACAAAGTCTAGGGACCCTTTCCACGGGCAGGCTCAGTACCTCTGTCTGGGTGGGACAGGTTCGCTTCATAAAAGCAGCTTAGCTTCTCACCACTCTTCATAAAAGCAGCTTAGAAAAACACACAAAGTCCTGTCCCTTACATGGACCTTTATGAGGAACTCAAGGAGTGGGTCTATAGATGCCTAACAGCAAAGAGCTGCCACTAAGCAGTAGGTGAGGTCCATCCCTCCCAAGGGCAGAGGGGCTTCAGACCTGCTGTGCCTCTCTGACAAGAGTGTTGCAGAGCCATCAAACGTGGGGCAGTAAATAATTCTGGGGTGTCTTAATCTTGTGCCCCAGACTGATATCAAGCACCTGAAGCAGATGCCCATGGTGCCTGCCTGCTGCACACCCCATATTCCAGTTGCACTTGCTTAGTGCAACAACCTGAATGACTGCAGCAGCTGTGTGAGGTGTGGAGTGGGATGGTGGCCATAGCCAAGTGGGATGCTGCCTTATGCAGTTCTGCGAGGAAGTACATTTCTTAGCTATTGCACAGCGTCTTGCTGCCCCTCATTCTAGTTTGATGTCCTGGGAATGCCTTATCACACATCCTGGGACCAAACTCTTTCACATCGGCGATGTACAGGACTGTGGGATTCCTATGGGTATAAAAGCATGAGAGGAAGGTTCACTTGTGCTTTACTTACAGCTCTGCCTTCTTCATCACAGACAGTTTCCCCTTTGAAATTAGAAAACTTTGGGTTTATTAGTTACTCCTTTTTCACCGAGAGCAATGCGTGTTTACTCCCTAGGTGTATTTTCCCACGCAGCCTGTTCTGGCAGCTGAAATCTGTAGCAGTGGTTTGCACTCTGCATTGTATTGCTCTGTGCTCTTCATTTCTGGTTGCATTTTTTGATGCCTTTCCAGGTGATGTATGATTCTTATTTTTGTCTGGTTTGATGATTTACATGTTTCTTGTCAGTATTTAGTGCGCTTTGATGTACGGTGGCATCATGAGGTGTGTGTATGTGTACATCTAAGTCCTACTGAGGTGCTCTCGGAAATCTGTGATGACTCACATTTTTCATGGTTTTTGTTTTGTTGTTTTTTTTTTTTTTCCTTCACTGTCGTTAATGTTTGTGTGAACTCAAGTCTAGGATATATTCTATTTTAAAGCTCTCTCTGAGATTTTTTTTATATAAAGACATGAGAATGAGTAGCTGACAGTGCTGAGGATGAGGGGTGTGTAAACTTGACTGGAGATGCAGTGGTAGGCAAAAAAATAGCTTAAATTGTGAATGTTGGCAGGTGGCAGCCAACTGTGTGTGTGTGCATGTGGGTGACTGTCTGAAATGGAACTATTTTCCATTAACAACAGTGCCTACAGATGATACAACATCTCTAAAAGCAGCTTCTCTCCACACAGTTTGTATGGCACATGGCTCTGCTCCCGGGTGGAGGATGGTATTTGACTGGTGGCAGAGGGAAAATGAGCAGGTGGGGAGCAGCGGTTTTCTCCAGCAGGCTGGGGATGGCTGGTGAAGCTGAAGGGTGCTGGACAGGCTGCAGGCAGCAGCAGGGAACAGCTGCTTGAGCCTGTGAGAGTCTCCTGCTAGTGCAGTCCAAGCCGCCTTGCACCGGGACAGGAAGTGCATGCAGAGCTACAAATGCCCCCCCAAAAGCTCTGCTAATGGAGAAAATACGAGGCAGGGTAATAGTGGATGGGCTGTTTATCCCACCCAGAGGTCACTATATTCCAGTGCTGGAGGAAGGGAAGAGCTTGTAAGCAAGGTTATAGAATCCTTCTCTTTTGCTGGCATGAGGTGGAACCTGGGCCTTGAGGAACATGGAACACTGTAGTGGCTGTGTCTGCAGGAATCTGGGACATGGCCGAGAAGTACTTGAATGAGCAGCCAGCAGACTTGGAGGGAGGTTAGGACATACTGGTCCTGTGGCAACTGCTGGGGAGTGGGGAAAGCCCTGAACTCCTTGGATGGAAGTGGGAGTTAGGTAAGGGAGGCTAACAATACAGATGGAGGGGAACTATATTGGGGCCCCTCAAACTCTGCTTGGGATGAGCAAAGAGTGCATCCTTTCACTTCATGAGGAAATTAGATTCACAGATATGATCTTTGTTCCAGAGTCTTAGTATCCTGGGGACGCTGTTCCGAATTGGCTCTTGAAGTGCAGTTTGAGTGAGGATGTGGTTATGGGAACATTTTCAGCTAAAGATGGGCAGAGAGGGGCTGTGCCACAGAGATCCTATCAAGTCAATGGGTCCAGATGGGATTCATCCCAGGGTGCTTAGGGACCTGGCACAAGAGCTGGCTAAACCGCTCTCCATCATTTATCACCAGTCCTGGCTAACTGGGAGGTCCCAGAAGACTGGAGGTTGGCCAGTGTGACAAAAGAAGGGCTGAAAGGAGGATCCAGGAAACTATAGGCCTGTCAGCCTCACCTCAGTGCCTGGCAAGGTTATGGAGCAGATCATCCTGAGTGCCATCAAGTGGCATGTACAAGAAAACCAGGGGATCAGGTTCAGCCAACATGAGGTTAGCAAAGGAAGGTCCTGCCTAACTGATCTGTTTCCCTCTATGACTGGGTGACCCATCTGGCAGAGGAGGGGAAGGCTGTTGATGTGGTCTACCCAGACTTCAGCAAAGCCTTTGACACAGTCTCCCACAGCATCCTCCTAGAAAAGCTGGCAGCCCATGGATTGGAAAAGTGCACCCTTTGCTGGGTTAAAAACTGGCTGGATAACTGGATGCAGAGAGTGGTGGCGAATAGTGCCACATCCAGTTGGTGTCCAGTGACCAGTGGTGTCCCCCAGGGATCAGTACTGGACCCAGTTCTAGTCAGCATCTTTACTGATGACCTAGATGAGGGGATTGTGTCTACACAATTGTGTAAATTTGCAGATGACACCAAGTTGGGGAGCAGTGTCAATACCCTGGGGGGTAAGAAGAAACTGCAGAGGGAGCTGGATAGGCTGGGTCCATGGGCTGTGGCCAGTGATATGAGATTCAACAAGGCCAAGTGCAGGGTCCTGCACGTTGGTCACAATAACCCCGTGTATTGCTACAGACTGGGGGATGAGTGGCTGGAGAGAGGCCTGACAGAGAGGGACCTGGGAGTGCTGGTTGACAGACGGCTGAACATGAGCCAGCAATGAGCTCAGGTGAAAGGGAAGGCAAATGCCATCTTAGCCTGTATCAGGAATAGTGTGGCCAGCAGGACTAGGGATGTGATTCTGCCCCTGTACTTGGCACTGGTGAGGCCTCACCTCGAGTACTGGGTGCAGTTCTGGGCCCCTCACTTCCAGAAGGATATTGAGGTGCTGGAGTGGATCCAGAGAAGAGTGACGAGGCCGGGGAAGGGACTGGAGGGAAAGTCTTATGAGGAGAGGCTGAGGGAGCTGGGGTTGTTCAGCCTGGAGAAGAGGAGACTCAGGGGGACCTCATCACTCTCTACAACTACCTGAAGGGAAGTTACAGTCAGGTGGAGGTTGGGCTCTTCTCCCAGACAACTAGCGACAGGATGAGAGGGTAGGGCCTGAAGCTGTGCCAGGGGAGGTTTAGGTTGGATCTCAGGAAGGACTTCCTCACAGAAAGGGTGATTAGACACTGGAATGGACTGCTCAGGGAGGTGGAGTCGCTGCCATCCCTGGAGGTGTTTAAGGAAAGATTGGATGCTGCACTTAGTGTCATGATTTAGCTGATGTCATGGTGCTAGGTCATAGGTTGGATTCGATGATCTCAGAGGTCTTTTCCAACCTCAATAATTCTGTGATTCTAAGAAGAGGAAAGATGTGGCCACACAAACCTTTCAGTAAAGGAGGAAACTGAAAAAAGAGACAGGGGCCAGAGCCTTGGAGAAAGGATCAGAATTTAGACAGGCATTGGCAGGTGTCTCCATGTTGAATGAAGCCACAGGTCTTTCAAACACATTAAAAAGTTCTTTGGTGGCACAAAGAAAGCTGAGCAACAGGTCCCAGCTGTAGGAGGTAGGGCTGGTCCAGGCTCCATCTCCCTGGCACATGCACCACTAACACTCAGTTCAGCTAGTGTCCCTGTGTCCTGCCTGTGTTCCTTGCCTCTGTCACACAAGGCTGTCAGAGGGACTTGTGGTCTGCGACGATAGCACCCTCACCTGCCAGGGTAGTGTGGCATTGTGAGAGAGTGGTGTGATACTTCCCAAACAGCCTGGAGACAGCGAGGTGTGATTCAGAAATATTTACGTTCTTTAAATGACTCCTCTGCTGGAACAAGTGAATCACCTCTGTTGGTGCTGAGGGTTTAGAGGATACAAGGCCTTTCCTTCTGTGAAAGGTGGTGGAGTTTTCCCTGGCCCAGGTGCTCTTGTAGCATGGCCTGTACTGCACTGAAGACCTTTTGGAAACTCCATCCTCCCTGCTGTTCAGCAATATGTGCCTGCCTAATCTTGCAGCAGTGCCCTTTCCCTGTAACCAGGTGAATGCTTGGGATGGTCCTGAGGGTGTTGCAGTGGTGCCACCTGTCACCCACAGCCTGGGATCCCCCCATGCTGCTGCTGGTTAGCATATTGCCTGCTCTGGAGAAGTCCCATGAATCCTGCAGGGCCACCGTGACTGCCCACACTGCCCTCCCTCAAGGGTGGGAGGTGATGCTCAAATGTTTCCATGATGCTTGGTGGTGGCAAGGGGCAGGAAGCACTGATGATCTAAACTGCGAGGAGACCTTCTTCCCTGAGATTACTGGTTTTAGTTTTGTGTGGGTTGTGGGTCCCGGGGGGCTTGAGCAGGGATAGCACTATTGGCTTGCTGGCTTGCCATGGGTTTGTTTTAATCCTCGTAGTGAGGCTTGTCCTGCAGCTGGGAGACAGAGTTGATGATTTGTGGCTACAGGATGAGGTGTTTGCATGAGTTGTCTGCAAACCTTGCAGGCTCCCTTGGAGAGCCCTGAGCTCAGGAGGACATTCCCTTGGAATAGATTCTGGCTTTATGTGGGCCAAGGTCTCTGAGACTGGGAACTACAGAGTGGGCTTATATGTGTCAGTACCCTGCCCTACTTGTTAGCACCCTACTTGTTAGCACTGTCTGGCACAGGAGGCTAGACAGGACTCTTCCCACCTTCTGATGCTATGGCTCAATGCCAGGTCCTTGACTCAGTTCCAGTATAGAATCGTTCTTCCCCTGTGTGGCAATCTCAGCACTCGGAGTGATACTCTCACATGGAGAAACTCTCCTACAGCAGCCAGGGAGGAGGAGGAGAGGATGTGCAGGAGGGGCTGAACAACTCCTCCCCATTCCAAACGCCTTTGGGGTGACAGGCTTGTTCCATGCGTAGGTGCTCGTGGTGCTGTCCCCTGTGATGCCTCTCTGCCACCTGGAAGGGAACATAAGAGTAGTGATCGTGATAAACAGTTTGAGGCTTACTAAAATGGCAGATACAAACAGAAAATGTTTCCTCTTTATTTCATGTAAACACAGCTACAGGAAATGGAGCTACCTTGGGCAGGAAGCAGAGGTTACTGAGGACAGGGACAGAAACAGGACAGCCAGTGGGGTTTTGTATGATTCTGGTGGCACTCTTAATTCACTGCTGCTCCAAAGAATTGTCACAATCAATTTTCTGATGGAGCCTCAGGAGCCTCAAAGGACTTTCATGAGTGGGAGCAGGGGTGTCAGACTTGTAGCATGAGAGACAGCCTGCTTTGACGTTCATCCCGCACCTCCCAGCCACGGCTCGATGGGTGCTCCCAGGAAATGCTCTGCAGGGAAGGAGCTGAAGTCAGGACAGCTTATGAACTGCTGCGGTAGAATATAGGGAGGCCTTGAAGACTGGGGCAAGGAGGCTTAAAGAGTAAAATTTAAATGGACACCCTGCTTTACAGATGCAAATTTGCAGACCTCTTAATACATGACTTGTGGATGCAGCTACCAAATGTGACTGTGTCAAAGTGGGTTTTGGGAAAATCATACCTAGGTTGCTTTGAGAATGTTAAGTGAGAAGCCAAGTTCAGAGTAGTCTTAAAAGTAACATCCTTGGGAGACTCAGAAGTAGATTAAGATCCAGATAAGCGTCCAAATGAGTACAAAGAAGTTAGAGGTGGCTATTGCCAGTGTTTAGTTACTGAAACTTCACCAGCTAGATACAACAGCTGTGGCCCTGCAGAGCTTTAGACAAACAAGGTAGTATTCAACTTTGCAACTGGCATTTCCCCAGTTCTTCTGAAGACTTGCCACATAGGTCTCTTGGAACCAGTGTAGGCTGATTGTGATATGAAGTATATCAAACTGAAAGTTTTAGGTTGGCTCATTAGCAAAGTATTCAGCACTGATGTGAAAGCAAAGGCCTTGAGGGCACTGAAGAGCCATCCTATGATAGATCTTCACTGGTTATAGTTTGCAGACATCCATTGCTTCTCCTCTGCCTTTGGTAACCTGTTTAACTGTGGCATCCTTGCCAAAAGATGGGTCACTGTTGTCTTTGTTGCTAAGCATGCAAAAAAAAGGTCCTAAAAGACTCAAGCATTTGTAACAGAACTGCCACAGGCTTGGAAAAGTCTGTTATTTGGGTTAGGAGGACTTGCTATGAGAAGTGGAAAGAACTGGGAAGAGAAATCAACTCCCTCAATAGTAAGGTATTGTTCAATGATTTCTGATCTGGCTTAGGACTTGTATCTAAAAGTCTGGAAGAGTTGTGTGAGAAAATGTGTGCTAACTTTGGAAGAGGGGGAAAATCCAGAGACTGGAAACCCACCTGTGACGTGTGACAGTAGGTGTAAGCATCCAAAGAGCCAACATCACACCTGAGAGAACACTGGGAAAATTATCAGGGTCCAATCCCAGCCCAGTCAACAGGGGAGAGCTGAAGCTGTCTCCATCGTTTGAGTAACACCCATAGGTATTACTGGAACTCTTTTATTGTCTACAGACTTGGCTTGCAGGCACTTTTAATTTCAGTCTGGGCCTGCAGTTGTTAAGACTGTTCTGGACTGTTTCTAAAGGGACAGTCAAAGGTAGCTAAAAGCAGTTTATATTCCTTAGAGGATCCCCAGACCATTGCTGGGATTGATCAAATCCCCCCTGCAAAAATGAGGGAAAGGTCAAGTAACAGCAGAACAGAAAACTGGGGGGGGGGCCCTGGGAGGTGACCTACCCCTGGGTGTACAACTGCTGATGAATCATTTGTTGCTGCAAACCCTAGCTCAAGGGATGTAACCCTCTGGTACAATACAAAAACACATTCTGGGAGGGAGTGGCCCTGGAGAAGGGTCTCCAGGACTGTCCTAGGCAAGTAACTCCTTGTGGCTCACCCCTGGCAAGGAGCAGAAAGGTCTTTGAGCAGAGGAGCAGACACCAAAGGTAGCAGTGAGTGACTTTTATCCTTCCTGCTTCTTAGCCAACTTCTGCAGCATCTATTTTGTAGTGACACTTCAACTTAAACCATAGTGTTTAAGGAACTGCTGAGAAGAAATTAAGTTCTGATTCACACCTACTTTCTTGAGGAAAAAAAATACAGAAAGCTTTTTTCCTTTACTGGAGAAAGGCTTGAGGTCTACTGGTTAAAACCAGCCTATTCTGGGTAAAAAGCAAAACACCTTCATTGCCCAGGGAAGGATGATTAAGGTGAGCAATTCTGATTAGAGGCATCTGTGTGAAGATCGAGGTTGAGCCCAGGGTTAACTGTCCTAAGGGGCCAAATCACTTAAAGCAGGATAAGGTGAGGGAGGGCCACTTTAGTTGTGCTGTGCTGTCTGAGAGGTGAGGCTGGGGGCTGTTCTGCAGCTTAAGGTTCCTGATTAGGCCTGGGCTATTACAGTTGTCTTGGGGTTTGCTGTGTGATAACTGTCTCTGGTAGCTGAGAAAGTGATTCTGAAGGATTCTAAATAATCTGCCAAATATTTATTTACTGAGTAGCACTAAAGAGCAGACAGAGGCTGGGGGTGTCTGATCTGCCCCAGGAGCTGGTGTGGTTATTGCAGTGGAACTGCTCAGAACCATATCTCTGGTAGTTCTTTGGGACAGTTGATGATATAGAGGCTGGAAAAACTCCCAAAGACAGCAGAATACTATTCGACATGAATTGTTCTAGTTCTCTCCTATGTGACTGATGTCCAGGCTGCAGAGGGATTTTTGTACTCACCTCTCATAATCTCAAGTCTTGTCTACACTGCCTAGCTGCAAAAATGTGAAAGCTATGCCTCTGTGCAGCTCCTTATTACCCTATTTTCAGGCCTTGCCTTGGGAGCCTTCAGGACAAAAATATTCTTCTGTGGTCATAAACCAAAATGTGAACCTTAAATCCTGCATGGGTTGTTCACACAGAAAAAAAGCAGCCAAAGGAAAGAGAGCAAGACTCAGCTAACCAGCAGTCACACAGGCATCAAAACGTGTCTACAAGAAAGGAAACCACCTGAAAAACCAGTCTTGATGATTTTACCTGACCAGATCCGTGCTCCCTTCCTGTACCTCTGTGAGCACTGACTCTCCCTCAGGTTGCTGCCTGACACACTGGGACAAACTGATACATTGGGCATGTGCGAGGCTGTGCCCCACCGCAGGGTATGAGAACTGGAGCGTTC
>VWZY01005712.1:61254-137418 GCA_013399075.1 Chloroceryle aenea | reverse complement strand
TGCAGACTGGCATACGCTGGACTGTAGAGGAGCAACTGCAGACATTGGATGGAGCTGGCTGAGGATGTTTCTGTGTGAGGTAAGTGGGGGGAGAGGGACTTGGTAGTCTTATAGCATGGAGGGGTTCCTGCCCCAAAGCTGCAGTGGGTGCTTTGCCTGGTGTGGGTTTAAGTCTAGGAGTGGTGTTGGGGATGCCTCTAGGCAGTTTGCTTCAAACTCTCTCAGGCACTGTTTGATCTGAAGCAGTGTAGTACAGATGCTTCCCCTTTGATAGCTGATCTGAAGAGATAAGGTAGCTGGGAAATACCTCCTATCAGTACGTATTTCCATTAGACACAGAAGAAAATAACCCCTTTTCCACCACCATCACCACACTAGTTCCATGCCCTTGTTTGGGGAGTGCAGCTCTACTCACTCAGCTCTCATGTCCTCTGAAGACCAGTGCTGACCCAGGATCTAGCAGCAAAGGGGCTACTTGCTCTAACCCAGGACTTCTCTGGTAGCCTGCACAGAAAAAGGAGCAGCAGGCTTTGGAAGAAATGGCTGTATACTGGTACCCCAGAGTTTAGCTGGCAGCAGCCCCTGTATAAAAGGCTCTTTTAACTCATTCCATGCCTTGTCATCTTGCCCTGTTATGCCTCAGCTGAGTGTGCTTCCAGCCTTCTCTCTGGTTTGGGCTGGAAAATGGCAAAGGAACTGCACTGAATGGCTGCACTGAGGGATTGAAACCCTCTGTCATGTCTTTCCATTTTGTTTGTGACTCTTATGAGCTCCCCCTGGTTTATTTGAATGTCAACATTTGAGTGTCTTTGTGCCAGGGACCTCAAAACTGTGCTCAGAGTGAGGCCCTCCTGCTGTAGCATCTATGTAAACTGTGCTTGTCCAGGGTTGTTGGGTGAGGCTGAAAGGTGGGATGACACCTACCTCCCAGCCTCACATCCTTGGGAAGGCTTTTGAAAGGTTTTGAGTGAGGAAGGTTCATACCTCCTTCCCTGCATTGCTCCCTCCATCCTGTAAATGCCTCGAGTTCTCATCCACAGTGATTTACACCACTTCTGAGATGTGGCTGAGTTTTGTCTCACTTTTTGTTTTTCATGTATGAAATCAGCTGCTTTTAATTAAGTGTGGGAAACACTATCTCTCTTTGCAAAGCCTTTTTTTTTTTCCTGCTCCCAACTCCCTGCTTAGGCAGAAGCATTGCAATAGCCCAGGCTTACATTTAGAGTTTTGTCAAAGGATGCATGTGTGTTACCAGTTTTGGGACAGCACGGTGTTTCCTATTTCCCAGTTATTAGAAGGCTGTTCATTTCAGTATTTGTTGAAGACCATGCTGGTGGCTCACTTGCCCATGCTGGCTGGTAAAAGGATTTGGTTTTTCAAATCCTTTGCAAAATCATCCCCAAAGATACAAAAGCTCTGGGCCAGGTGGAACTCTGCTGTTAGGATAAGAATATTGTTATGATACCTTTTCTTCTGAGGTTTTACACTGTGTCTCTGATCTTAGTGTGTTATTTGTAGGATGGTTATTCTGTGAGCATTGCTCCTGGTGAAAGCACTCCTGCTCAGGCTGGCAGTGTTGGCAGTGCAGAGGAGTGGTAAAGGTGGCTGATGCGCTAGAGCATAGCCCTTGTCAGCTCCTGTGCGCCTCGGACTTTACTATTGTGTGCAGGGTTTTCTTTTGGGTGGGGTGAGAGGTGCATTGATACCTTAGGTAGTGCTTACTAATTGCAGCTACTGGGCTGTCCTGGGAAGGGTTTTTTGCTCTTCTCAAATGGTTAGTTTCCATCAGCCACAGTGAGGTGCAGCTGATGAGGAGGACCTGTGGGGGTGTGGAGGAGCAAGTGGTAGAGCTGTAACTGAGAGGAGATAAAGCCCTTTTCTCCCCTCATGTGGGAAGCATGCTTTAGGCCTGGGTGTGTAGCCCAGCAATGAGCAAAGCTGTGCCCTGAGAGGCCAGGGGCACTGGGAAGGGCTGTACCAGCAAACACGAGTTGGTTCCTGTGGCTGTTTCTCATCCTGCCTGATGAAGGGGCATGCATCAGGTGGGGCCAATCCCTCTGCCCTGGGTCATGATGACTGAGCAAGGGTTGGCATCAAGAGTGTGAGGAAATGAATGCTGCTCTCCCAGCAAGAAGGCAGTTCATCTGGATGGCATTGCCTGCCTGCCCAGAGCTTGCTGTGCCTTCACTGCCCAAGTGGTACCTAGTGTAAGAAACTTCCCCAATTTGTCCTGCCCTGGGCTGAAGGCTGCAAAGATGGAAAACCTAGTATAAGATGAAGTCCCTGGAGGAATGTATGGATGGGCCTGCTGGGTGATAGGCAGAGGGGAAGGACAAAAAATGTGTGTGGAGACAGATCAGAAATATGATGGCAAGGCAGCATGGCATGAAGCAGACCAAAGGGCCCCAAACTCTGGGACATAGGCACCGTGTTTATCAGCTCTGGCACAGGGGAGAGAAGAGGTTCAAGCAGCTCTCTGTGCTGATGTGATGAATATTATACATACCCAAATAAGTAGGAAAAATACTACCCTCTTGGTGATTCTGCCTGCTCCCATAACAACTTGCATCTGCATTGTTTTTACCTTGCCCACACATTTTGGCTGTTCCAATAGGCATATGAAGAAACCACCCTCCCACTGATGAGTGACTCAGACTGTCACCCCTCCAGGAAACCAAGAGATAATCTTGCTAGGGTTGATAACAGCAGCTCCTGCTTAGCTTCAGAGGTGGTGGGACACCCCTCAAATGCTGCTTGCAGCAGCTTCTGGGGTATCACCACCTCCTCAAATTCAAATATGCTCTGGAGATCAAAGAGCCACGCTCCTCAGCTGCAGCCTGGGACTGGGTCACCTTTGAAAGGAGCAGGCAGGGACTCCTCCTGGGGGTGGCTTTTCTCTTTCCTGCTTTGAACTACGCTGCTCTTTGAGGCTGCCTGCTCTTCTGCCCTGCTCTGTCCTGTGCTCCAACCCTTTCACCTGCAGTAGTGCACTGTCACACGTGGGACAGACTCACACAGTGTTTCTATGCAAAACAAGTTGAGGATGCATTAGGGGAGAGCCTGGTGGTGGAAATCCTGACCAGGGTGGGAGGATCACAACCTGCAGGAGCAGGAAGACTGGCCGCCTCTATTTTGGCTTTATAGCAGAACTTCAGAAACCTGTATTAATTTTAAGCAAAAGCTGTCAATATTCATCATTCAGTCTGCTCAGACTGGGTTTCCTGTCACCTTCCAGTCCCTTTTATCTTGAATTTGAGAAGATTAGTGTTGGCAAGACACTGCTTTGCAAAATCTGCTCCTTTTATCTATTTTGGTGTAGAAAGATGCACATATTTTTACCAGATTTGTATCATACGGATTGTTTGTTGTCTTCCCTTGCCATAAGAACTGACCAGAAAAAAAATAGTCAGAGCACTGGATTGATCTGGAAGCATTTGTTTTGTGCCATGGGTTCCCTAATGACCTTACTTAATTACCAGCTCTTTGGACCATGCTGATTTGTCTGTGTGTAAAGTGTTCAACACAGGGACACCTTGGGTTTACTTCTATGATGCAAATAAGTCACGACAATAGTGCTGTTGGGTGGTGGCACCGGTGGGGTTTGAGCCCAGACTGCTATATGCCTCTATAAACCAGGGTTTGACAAGCAGCAGTTCCAGATGTGGTTTATAAGTTTATTGGCTAATAAATAGCAGAGATGGAGCACAGATTCACAAACTACAGTCTCATGCAGAAGACATAAAAGGGTGGCAGCGAAGGAGGGGTCAGAGATGGATGCTGCAGCATAGTGGGATGATGCTTGACCAGGAGATGGCTTGCAGCAGCCTGAGGCCAGGTTAATGCTACCAGCTTGAAGCACTCTGGTGGGACATACTCTGTTATTGTAGTTAGAGCTTTCTGCAAGGAGCCCCCACAACCCCAGTGAAAGTTGGTCCTTGCCAAGAAAGCTTATTTTGTTTAATGGCAAAAGATGGACTTTTGCTCTTTGCCTACAGTAAATCCTTCCAGTTTCAGGCTTGACACCACCTCTGTGTCACGGATTGGTCTCTGTTGTGTGAGAGGTCAGTACAATTGTGCTTCCACTGGGAAGAAGGTGCTTTCTTAGCTTGTGGGTTCCCTGTGAAATGGGCATGATGCTGTGTACTAGGGACTTTCATGTATGCCGGGTAAGAGTGGAAAATGCAAACTCTTTCAAGCCCCAGGTGATTCTTTCCACACCATCCCAGTAGCCTCGTATCCTTAAGTACAGCTACTGCTTTGAGCAAGGCCTCGCGGGTCTCTTTGGAGAGAGAGGGCAAGGTGGTGAGAAGGAGCCCTACACTTGCTTTCCTCACCTCTGGAACAGCAACGTGCATCTTTGCTCCCCAGATCCTCAAGGGTTAGTTGAACCTGAGTCCCACCCCAGAGAGTTGCATTTCCCTGCCAAAACAGCTTGCTTTGTTTTACCCCTGGAAGATAGGATGCTGCCAGTACCAGACAGTAACTGCCCCCACCTGACTACTGGGGAGGTAACAGAGGAGTAAGGGGCTCTTCCAGTGGTTGTCCTCTTGCGCAATTCCCCTAACACCACTAGAGGGCAGGGAAGCTCTGTAAAAGAGCAGGGTGGCCTCAAAATCTGCTGGAAGTCTGCTCAAAGTCTGCTCAACTTTCTCTGGGGTGAGATCCTGCATCTGAGGAAGGATCCTGCTCTCTGCTTCCTGAGGGGGTCCTGGGACAGGCTGGGCTCCCTGTAGCAGTTCCCTATTCCCTGAATTACACCCCTTCCTGTTCACCTCACTGCCACCTCCCCACATAGACCCTTCCTACTCTGGTGCACTCTTCTTTGTTCCTTGTTCAGATCCATCAGCCCAGGCTGGAGCACTGCCTAAGCCTGCCTGGGATGTTCAGCCCTGTTGTAGAAATTTGGGAGGCTGCTCCAGGGGACAAGCACTCTCCCCACATGGTGTATGCATCTGGTGTTTTGTGTCTCTGACAGGTGGGAAGGGAAATCGGAGGGCTCAGCGACTGAGCTCAAGTGCAATCTCCTGAACTGCAAAATGCACGAGGATTGTGCAAATCAGAAATTACTTTAGTCTGGTAATGGAGGATTAGCACCTCCCCTTCATGCTGGAGAAGTGATCAGAATGCTGATGTGCAAAGTGGCCATGTTCCCTTACAGCAAGTCATGGGTTAGCCCAAATGCAAGGGGCACCTGTGACTGGGGGGAACTGGCCTGTGGATGACCCACACCTGTACCTGAGCCTGCCTGTGTGGCACTGGGAGCACACCAGGGCTAATGGGAAGGTGCTGCTGTGGGAAAACAGTTACTGCATGTTGTGCTCCTTGTACTGTGTCTCACCAGACGTGCACATGAAGTCCCTGAGTCAAGGAACTTCATTAGGATGTGGCTGGAGGCTCTTACTGGCTGCGAGTGTGACCTGGTCAGAGTTGTGAGCGTTTCTGCGATTCCCAGGTATGCTGGTGTGCTCTGTGAAGATGAAGATCAGGCCCATGCTCTGCTCCCCACTGCACCAGCTAGCAGAGCACAGGGTAAAGCATCCAGAAGCAGAGTGTGATGCAGCTGGAAGATGAGCCAGAGGAAGCTGTGGTACTTCACAGAGGAATTGAACCTATAACATGGGGTGTAGGTGAGGAAAGGGAGTAAGAGGATAAAGCTGTCCCTGACTCCTGCTCTTACCTTTAGGAGAACATTTGTCTCTGACTTGTCTTTATGGAAGCTTGGGCTTTCAGGAACAACCTGCCTACAACTGTCTGTGCCCATTAAGGTATTGCTTAATCATGTTTATTCCAATGCCAGCATTTGTCAATAGTGGAGCAAATCATGTCTGTCTCTGTCTCTCTTGGGGATCCTTCTTTTCTCCCTGCCTCCCCCCACCCCCTTCCAGTTAACAAGGCAATCTATTGAAACCATCTTGGACAGATGGTCTCCAAATTGATTGCTTCAACCACAGTATTGGACAAGCTATGATGCACCCTTTGAGGAAATTTGGGAATATACACTTCAGGGAAGACAGAACTGCTTGTCCTTGCTCTTCACTGTTGTGTCTGTTTTTTATTCCAGCTGGCAACACATTTGCCAGCTTGTGTGGAGAAGGGGGTTGTGTTTCTTTCCTAGGAAAGAAAATATAAACACTTGCATTCTTAATGCAGCTGGGAACAGAGCATGGAGCCCATGAAGGCTCATCATCAGAAGGTGAAGGCTCATCTGGTTACCTTGCAGCTGGGCTGTGTCAAACCAGGAGTTTGCATGCTGTGCTCAGTGTGGAAGCATGTAGCCTTTGTCAGCCTGGTCATGTAAGGTATTTTAGTAACTTTACTTCAAATCTCTAGGGATTGATGTGTTTGGGGCTGAGTAGTAGTCAGGCTTTTAAATCTCTCAGCCCTAGATTTATTCCCAAGCCAAACAGATATACTGTTAACACTGTTGGAGCTGTCTGGAAGCACAAGACATCTTATGCAGTCAAAACTAAGTCTCCTTCTACTACAGCCTCCTGGCTGGCTAGAGGCAGGAATATGTGCAGCTGGGTGCAGAATAACTGTGTGAGCAGGAGATGGGAGAAACTGCTTCTTGGAATGGAAGCCTCCACCCAGGCCTTGATGCAGCCTTTGGAAAGCTGTGAACTGAGGCTTGCTCAACTCTAAATCTCTGTGCAGGCCACTTCTGGCAGAGTATTGAAGAAACACTGAGATTCTACGAGATATCTGCCTTCTCTGGGAGCTGCCAGACTGAGGCTTCCTCAGAGCAGAGAGCTAGAAAACTCCTTCAGTTTCATAGATGCTCGGAGACAGGATACTCTCCTCCACCACTGAAATAGGTGCGTACCCCAGCAGGTTGTGTGGTGGTCAAGCTAGGATTTGTTTCTTGCTGAGCAACCTGTGACATAAAGCCAGAGAACTTCAGAAGCACCTGACCCTTTTGCCAGGAGCCCCCTCCTTTTTCAGATTTGCATTTGTCCTTCATTTTGAGCTTTCTTTGTAGAAATGTCTATGGACAGCACAACACTAGCCTCTGTTTTGTTCCCTGTGATTCAGCGGGATGCACTTCCAGCTTGTGAAGGAGACAAAGCTAGTAGAAGATAGAAAACAGAGAATAAACAGGGCAGCTAAGAGCACAGGAAAGAGCCTGAGGGTTTACATAAGTATTCAGTGCCCTGCCAGAGATGTACTTTCTTATTCCCAACTGAGGAAATTTTTTCAGTAACTACTGACTGAGCAAGCTGGTGCCATGGTAATCAGGGCCACATTTAATAGCAACAATGTCTGTGGTTGCAGTCATTGATTGGTGTCTGCAGTTACTGCTCGCAGAGCCATGGCTGCTTCTTGGTTTCTGATTCATGGGTGATTTCCTGTCTTTGGACTGGGGGTCCTATTTCAACATACACCACATTTTGTGACATTTTTTCTAATATTTCAGCTGCTGCCTCCATAGCAGTGTGCAGTTGCCTCTGGCCTGCTTCTCCCCAGCAAACAAATTCTTGGCAGAATGCATGTCACGGCCAGGTGAGACTTGTAGTTCCTATGGCCTGCTCTCATCACTGCCACAGTGACAGTCTTGCTGATGCTGGGAGAAGATTAGAGCTATCCAGGGTCACAGTGACTTGCTGTAAGCCCAGTCTTGTTCTGCCCTATGAGAATGAGGTGGCCTCCATGTGCAGGAGGTGATGTGACAAGAGAAAATACTTCTTGGAGGGTTAAGGAGACATCAAGAGGTGGAAGAATTTGCATCTGGCAGATGACCTTATGAGGTCTTCCCAACTATGTTAACAGAAGTTTCATGACCAGCCTCTGAGCATAGGGTAACACCCAGCCCTGACAAAGCTGGTTTCACACTGCTGTGAAATGGGGTTGGAGTCAGCCATGGGTGTGAAAGCCTTAACAATGCTAGTAAGATGAGTCAAAACCTCCAGTTTTTGTGCACTGAGTGGCTCTGACCTTTCCGAAACATTATGCTGAGCAAGTCTGGATGTGCTCATATCTGAAGGCAGCTACTTACTTGACAGCTTTCTATTGACAAGCTTGGAAACTTATTCTTTATCGCAGGAAAGTTTTGCTCCAAGGGAGAACCAGATGAACTTCTGCATGAGCCTAACATTGTAGCCACTTCTTTGACAGTCTAATGGATTCACTCCTTTGCTGCTCAGATAGTTCTTTCAGTGCCTAAAAAGGCTTTGATTGCTCTAATTGTAAGATGTCTCTGAGCATCCTTTTTTCAAGCAAGCTCAGAGCTGTACCTACTCCCACCATATGAGCTGGTTGAGTGGCTCTGATGTGGTTTGTGGTTGCATGTAAAATGGCCCATGTGGCCCTCCTGTACTTTTGGTTTTCTGAATCACCAGTGAGTGCACTTTCACAAGCAGGTGTGAGTCTTGCTCAGGAGATGTGTCTAAATGCCATGGGGGGGTACTGAGGGGGACAGCTTCTTCCAGCCTGACCTGCAGGGCCCTGTGCCTACTGGAAATGGGTGTGTGGTTTCCAGGTGCTGCTGCAGCAGGCAATGTGGAACCCAGGACTACCATGCAGCTACAGGAGACACACCCCACCAGGCACAGTCCTTACACTGAGTCACTGTGGACTACACCCATCTACCGGTCTGGGATGAGGTTCCCCAGGGTTTCCTCTGGGTAGTGAGAAGTTATCAGGGGGCTCCAGTCTCATTTCCTCACTTGTCAAAGTATCACCTATCCATTGACAGTTTGATGCAATGCTTGAATCTTGAAATATTCAGAGTTCTGGTGTTGCCCCGCCACAGTTTGGAGGCTTTGAAGGCATTTGCTCTACTGGTGTCTGTGCTGCATGTCTTAAGCAAATAATATATACACTGGTGTCCCAAACTGCCAAAGCAGCCACAGCATATCACAAGTGGCACTCCCCAGGGCTTAGTATTGGCACCACTTCTGTTTAACATCTTTATTAATGATCTTGATGAGGAGATAGAATGTGCCCTCAGCAAGTTTGCAGATGACACCAAGTTGGGTGGGAGTGTTGATTTGCTTGAGTAGGAAGGCTCTTCAGAGGGACCTGGACAGGCTGAATTTATGGGCTGAGGACAGTCATACAGGCTTCAACAAGGCTAAGTGCCAGGTTTTGCACTTGGGCCACCACAGCCTCAGGCAATGCTACAGGCTTGGGGATGAGTGGCTGGAAACCTGCCCAGCAGAAAGAGACCTGGGATGCTGAATATGAGCCAGCAGTGTGCCCAGGTGGCCAAGAAGGCCAGTGGCATCCTGGCTTGTGTTAGTGTGGCAAACAGGACCAGGGAGGTAATTGTCCTTCTGTACTCGGTACTGGTGAGGTTGCACCTTGAGTACTGTGTTCAGTTTTGGGTGCCTCAATACAAGAAAGACATTGAGGTGCTGGAGTGGGTCTAGAGAAGAGCAGCTAAGCTGGTGAAGGGCCTGGAGAACAATTCTTAGGAGGCATGGCTGAGAGAACTGGGGCTACTTAGTCTGAAGAAAAGGAAGCTCTACAACTCTCTACAACTACCTGAAGGGACATTGTAGAGAGGCAGATGCTGGTCTCTTCTCCCAGGTAACTAGTGACAGAACAACAGGGAATGAATGGCCTCAAGCTGCACCAGGGGAGGTTTAAACTGGACATTTTCACAACTTTTTTTCACTGGAAGGGTTGTCAGGCATTGAAACAGGCTGCCCAGGGAGGTGGTTGAGTCACCATCCCTGGATGTCCTTAAAAGCTGTATAGACTTGGTGCTTGGGGAGATGGCTTAGTGGTGGACTTGGTAGAGTAGAGTTAATGGTTGGACTCGATGATCTTAAAGCTCTTTTCTAACCTAGATGATGATTCTGGGATTCCATGATATTGATGGCATGATGCAGCCATTGGAACATAGTGTTGAGTCAGTGCATTTTCTAGTAAAAGATGAAAAATCACATGACAATGTAAACTTTGCAGGAGCATTGGTTTCTCTAAATTGCAAGCCAGACACAGGTCTGTGTCAGAGCCTGGGTCCAGTTGGTGCTAGTGTAGTTTGGAGCTACCTCACTCTTGCTGGTCCAAACCCTGTGGTATCTCAGATGCAGGGTGTCCTGTTACATTGGGCTGTACTAGAGCTGGACACCACAAAGAGCTGCATCTGCAGAGAAGTACCATGAATCACACAGGCCCAAGAGGTCCTCCTAGCATACTTACAGTAACTTGCAGGTTGTCAGAATCTTTCCAGAGCATTCACGCCACCTTAACTGCATCTTTACTTCTCGGCTTGAATGCTGCTGAGCTTATGGCAGTAAGTTAGCAAACCTGCTAAACCACAAAGAACAGTCTTCAACAAGGCCTGACCCCTGCTTCGCTTAATCAGCAAAGTTCCCCCCTCCTCCTCTGATGAACCATTTCATAGCCAGTGATACAGCACATCGTATTGGTAATGGTAGTAGATGTGCAGGGTGTTTGAGCAGTAATGGGAGGGCCTTTCATCCGAAGATGCCCTGGATGAAAAGATGACTTTAGCTTTGCTTCAAAATGGGACCCAAGGAAACAAAAACTACTGAGAGGCACAAACAGAAGGAAATATATAGCTGGTGTCAAGAAATAGAAACTGGTGGTTGAAATCACCCAGAATTGAGACTCCATCTGAGAAGAGCTTTCTTACAAAACCAGGAATGCAATTCAAGTCCTTGTTAGAAAGGTGAATGTTCTACCATGGAAAGGTGCTGAGAGATTTCCCATGAAACCTCTTGCCTTGGGATTTTGTCTCATTTAATTCCTTGGTGCTACTTCTGTCCCAATTGATGCGAGACAATACTGTCCCTTGGAGAGGAGGCAATACTAGTGATAAACCCCAGCTTCTGATCCTACCCTGAGAGATGCAAAAGCAACCAGGGGACACTGCAAGCATCCTTACAAAAGCCTCTTTTGTTCAACAGCTTGTCTGCAAAGGAAGTGACATTTTCCTGTGGTGTTTTCCTCCTACCGTTGAGTTTATCTGCTGCTGTCACCTTTAAAGGAGGAGAAAAAAAGGCAAATTAGACAAATAACAGTACAATACAAATTGTAGTGTATCCAAGGTGGACTCCAGAAAGGTGCTACTCAGCTTGCTGATGTTTTTCTGCGGTGTTTTCTTATGTTACTCATTTTGGGTAAGTCAAGAACCTGTAAGGCTCTTAGAAATAGAAATGTCAAGGTTGTGTCTGTGTACTTGCCATGTAGATGCCTACACTCCTACTGGCAGATTTGGTTTGCAAGTGTAGAGACTTTGGATGCCTGTAGATCATATTTTGTGTCTGAATCTTCTGGGACACAGGCCTGAGTGTTCAGATCCGCCTCTCGGGGCCCGTTTCCTTTCACTGTGTTGTGCAATGATGCATTTAATTTCCAATATCAAAGATTGGTGGTGCTGTGCAGCTGTCTGAGAAAGGTCACTGAAAGCCAGAGAAGTTTCACAAAAAACATAGATGAAAAGTTGACTCAGATTCACTGGAACAAACCAAAGTCTTCTCATTTTCTTTTAGAATTATCTGTTTTTTGTGAAACTCACTGGTTTTGCTGTGACCTTTATCTTTTACTCAGTTGCAAGAGACTTTGTTTTTGCAGGCACGTGGGCAAGGACTTTAATACAGAGTTTGTATCCTGTACTGGATGCTGCAGGGTGGACTGAGATTTCCTGTGTCAGTCCTGTTACCAATGGCTTCCCTTGCCAGCCTCTGGGGATGCTGGTGCCACTGAGTGGGAGGCTTACAGCTAGCAGCGGTGGGTGATGCTTCAATCCAGCATCTGACTCTGTCAGGCTGGAAATATTTCTCCTTGCCTGGGTTGCCTTAGACTGTGCTAAACCACGTGCATGTGCTGGGGGTCATGTTCAGAGTCCTTCTCTTCATCCATTCAATGTGGTGGGGAGGTACCTTTCCTGTGGATGCTTGGCATCCAACTAGTGTCAGGCAGACACACTGTTAGTGTGGCTTCTGCATTCTTTTCTTGTAGCACAGTTTATCTTTCCTGTGTGTAACCAGCTAGGTAAAATAGATGTTTGATATCTGATGAGGTGTCAAGAAGGTGCCAGTGCAGAATAGAGAGCAAAATGAGGTGGTGATATGCTAGATATTTTTTGGGAGGAGTGATACGTGAGGTAAGAGGTCACTGTTTCAGGTAACTTTAGGATTCTATTAATAGCCTGTCAAGTATAATGTCTTGCTTTGAAAGTAGCAGCTGCTGACCTCTGTGGGTTGGTGGTTCCCACAGACACCACTGAAACCTGTGCTCTTGCCTTACCACTGCCATCTCAGGAGAGAGACTGGGGAGCCCCAGTGACACTGCTGTGGATAGGAGGGAATGATCTGTTTCAGCTGGATTGTTTTTCTAACACATCTACTTTTCCTTTGAGAAATCCCATGTATATGAGTCATACATGACTAAGTTTGTAGCAAAGAAATAAACTTTCTGCGGGTGGAGTGCTCTGACCATCTGGCCTGGTTTCATCTGGGGTAGAATTAATATTCTTCCTAGTACCTGGTGCAGTGCTGTACTTTAGATTTAGGATGAGAATGATGTTGATAACACACTGATGTTTTAGTTGTTGCTAAGTGGTGCTTATTGTAAGTCAAGGTCTTTTCCATTTCCCGTGCTCTGCCAGTGAGCAGGTGCAAAAGAATGGCCAGAACAGCTGATCTAAACTAGCCAAAGGGATATTCCATACCATAGGATGTCATGACCAGTATATAAACTGGAGGGGCTAATCACTGCACAGGCATTGGTCAGTCAGTGTTGAACAATTTGCATTGTGCGTCACTTGTTTCTTCTTGGGTTTTATTTATTATTGCTATATTCCTTTTCATTGCTATGATTATATTATAACATTATTAACCTAATATTTCATTTTAGTTATTAAACTATTCTTATCTCAACCCATGGGTCTGTTACCTTTTTTCTGATTCTCCTCCCCATCCCACTAGGCAGGGAGAGGAGTGAGCAGCTGTGTGGTGTTTAGTTGCTGTCTGGGGTTAAACCGTAACACTTTCAGAGGAAAGATGTTCCAGTGCTTCAAGGTGGGCAATGGCAGGGAGCCTTGATTCTGCCCAGACAGTGTGATCCTTAACAAAAAGTGAATTGAAGCTCTGGTTGAAGTGCAACCTGACAATGGTCTTATTTCTTGCTACAAAGTGATTGAAAGGCCACTCATTTTAGTGTTTTGAAGGCCGATGATGTCTGGAGATGAATGAGTTCCCCAGCTGCAGATATCCTAGCCCAGGGGGTTTGTGTCTGTGAAGCTTGCTTGCTCATTGACTGCAGCAGTAGCCTAGAGCTCTGAAACCTTATTAAGTCTTCAAGCCTAAGTGATCTTTGTGTGCTATAACCAATCCCATCTCTCTAGGGAGACCCTGCCTTTGTTGCCTTCAGTGAGAAGCTGGTGGGAGTAGCTCTGCTTCACCATAACTGCATGAGAGGAAGGGAGCTTGTCTAATTCATGTAGGTCACTTCACCATTGACAGAGATGCAAAATCCCTCAAGTATGGTCCCCGTATCATCAGTTCGAGCAGGACCTAATCCACTTGCGTGGTGTGATTGGGTGGATCAAGTCTAAATGCATATGAACATCCACCTTTGTGTTCTGTAGCTTTGAAACTGGACAGGGAGCTTGGGAGGAGAAGGCTGATCTTGATGGAAATGTGAATTCGGGAGCTTCTGATAATATTTTCAGAAGGCTGTAAAGAAAGTACAGCCTAAATTCCTCAGCAAATCCAAAGTAGTGTCTTTACAGATATGCCTTCTGTCTCATTTGTAAATACAAGAAGAGCTCCTACATGATTTTGAAGGTCAATGGGGCCTAAATCATGGGTATCTGCTATACTTATTCAGAGATTTCCCTAGCTCCATATTATCTATGTCATGTCTTTCCTATCTGACAAGGCAGAGAAGTCATTCTCAGGGAATGCCCCTATTGTAAGAATGTAACACTAGCCCACACAGTGAGTTGACTGATCAGATATGGTGCTGCAATTTCTGTGGGCTGAAACAAAGGAGAAGATGTATGTGTATTTGTTAGCCCTCCTTGATCATAGGAGAGACACATCTGAGCACAGACCAGTCATGGTCTCTTCCTACTGGTGCTTAAACATGCTTGTGCCTCTTATTATTTGCAAATACTTAGAGGTGTGGCTGCCAGGCAATAATCTTTGAGTCTGCTAGCAGCAAGTTTCAGCTCATTAGGAATCAGTCAGAGATGACTGGAAATAAGCAATTCCTTAAATGAAAATGAGCATCAAGAGCATTTATACAGAATTATTGAGGCTGGAAAAGACCTCTGAGATCAAGTCCAGCATAAATCATACCACTAAGTGCAGCATCTAGTTTTTTCTTAAACACTTCCAGGGATGGCGACTCCACCACCTCCCTGGGCAGTCCATTCCAGTGTTCTGTCACCCTTTCTGTGAGGAAGTGCTTCCTAAGATCCAACCTAAACCTCCCCTGGCACAGTTTCAGGCCCTGCCCTCTCATCCTGTCGCTAGTTGCCTGGGAGAAGAGCCCCAACCCCACCTGCCTACAACTTCCCTTCAGGTAGTTGTAGAGAGTGATGAGGTCCCTCCGAGTCTCCTCTTCTCCAGGCTGAACAACCCCAGCTCCGTTAGCCTCTCCTCGTAAGACTTTCCCTCCAGTCCCTTCACCAGCCTTGTTGTTCTCCTCTGGATCTGCTCCAGGACTTCACTATCCTTCTGGAAGTGAGGGGCCCAGAACTGCACCCAGTACTCGAGGTGAAGCCTCACCAGTGCCATGTACAGGGGCAGAATTACATCACCAGCAGAACTTGCTCTGCCCCTATTCTCAGCTGGATATCATTCAATATGTAAGTCCACAGGAAATGACTCCTTGTTAGAAAAGATGGGTAGTGCTAAAAGGTCCATTAAGAGTTACTAAGAGACAATCAGCACTACCAAAAATGGAAATACTGGGATGGCTGGAAGTGAAGAGTACTCTTTGGACCTTAGCCTTATTTACTATTTTAATTAATTCCCCTGGATTGAAAACCTGGTGCTGGTTAACAAAATATGCTTTAGCTAGAAGTTAGGAAGTAACTTAAGCATGACGAAGGGCCAGAATATCATACCAGGAATGCTGAGACCAGAGCAGTAGAAATAGGCTGAAAGCAGTATGGTGTGCAAGGGCACTTAGTGACTAAGAACAAAAGCTGTTCGTAAACAGAGGTCTCATCAGTTAGAAAATACTGAGAAGGAGAAAGATGTCCGTGTACTGGCTGATCACAGGATGACTACGAACCACCAATATAATGTTCTTGTGAAAAAGACAAATGAGGATCCACTGAGTAAGTTGTGACGGGTCCTAGTCTCCTGCATGCTCTAGTTTTGCAGAATGACAATGTAGATGTCTGAGGATTCTCGGTGCTTATTACACAAGATCATATTGACAAGAAGGCTAAGTGGAATGAAACAACTGCATATTTGGAAGGGAGAGGAGTCTGAACTGATGGATAATGCTGTCAGGAGAAGAAAACCGCAAAAAAGTCATGAACATCTGGGATGCAAATTAGGCAGTTTTCTAACCATCAGCATCTAGAATATCCTCCTCCTAGAAAGACAAGTGTTGAGAAATCTGGTCTTTCCCTTAAAATGACATGCTACAGGGGACTGAGTGACAGGCCCATAACAGCGCAGGTTTGGCTTTGATGGTTGGTAAGCCTTCACCTAGTAGTTTAGTGCTCCCAGACAAGCTGTTGGTTAATCTGTTGCAAGTTTTGTAGATAGTTTCTGAGCACAAAGTTAATTGGTGGAAGACAGTTTGCTGATAATATATGGAAGCAGACATTTGTAACTGGTTTAACTATGAGTTTTTCAGAGATTGAAACTAAGATTTTTTTTCCACGCTGTGTGTTCACAGGTCCCAAGTTTACAGAGGCAAGCCAAGCCCAGATAGTTCAAGGGAACAGTGATTTCAGGAAAGTGGCACTGCACATGTTTGCACTGAATTAAGTGTATGATTTGAAAGCTTGACACTAGCTGACAGAGCTTTGATTGCCCTGTGTAAGTAAAGGCTATGGTGAAGGAAGTGATGGATGCTCTAAGAATTCTTGCCCAGGTGGAATAATTCAAAACTTGAGGAAGATCTGGAAAACAGAAGTGGTGCTTGATCACCCATTTATACATGGAGTGGTGGGTAGCTGCTGGAATCTTCCTCTGAACTGATACTCCTGGGATCATGCTCCAAGACAAAGCCTGTGTCGTCATCACAATTGCTCTTACACAAAGTAAATGTCTGCTTGTTTGTCAGTACAGACTTCAAATACTTTTTGCTTTTATTGCTTGCTCCCATTCAACAGTAGTTTCTCTTCTGTATTTTAACAGTGGTGTAATTTAAGTAGGAAGAGTCATATTTGCTGGAGGAATAAGCCTTTTTTCCCTAGAGTCAAAAGGGACTTGAGTAGTTTTGTTTGGGTTACCTCGGCAGGATAAAAGTCAGCAGGCAGCCCTAGAAAAATTAACTGTAACAACACTGCTCTGTGATGCATGTTCTGCCCTGGTTCCTGCAGGACCTGGGGATGTTGCTTCCTTCCCCCTGTGGCTGAGCTGAGCAGGGCACTGCATGGGACAGAGACTGTGTAGCTCACCCACCTGCAGCACCTGGGCATTTTCTCTGCTCACCTATACATCAAATCCAAGAGTTTGTCCACTCTCACCTAGAGACCTGGGTGGCTCCATGGTCTGTTTCCCGAAATTGTGAGCAGAAGAGGGGCTGTATTGGGTCAGAAGATGTCCTGAAGCAGGTGACTGTGGCAGAGTGTAAGAACAGTGAGGATGTGGTAGACCTCTGCAGCTCCCTCTCTGATCCACCTCCTATACTGCCTTGCAGCTTTACCTTAGGCTGTGAAGTTTTGTTACATTCCACTCTGTCCTAGCCTCAACCAAGCTAAGTATGTTCCTCTGCAGGGAGTGTATCTTCTTACTCATTACCCTTCTATTACCTGCTTTAGTAATGATCTGAGGGCTTCTCTAGTTAAGAGCTTTTTAGATCCCAGAAGATAGCCTGGGAGCTCACTCCATTTGTGCAGCACCTAAAGCTGCTCCTGATGGAGGGGGGATTCAGAATGAGAGACCTGAGTGCTTCTCCAGCAAACCAGGTACAAGCAGTGCAATGCCAGAAATCTGCAGCTTCCCGAAGTAATATCAGGAGCCCTCACAGAGAGGAGTGCCTGGTTCCCATCAGCACTCTGTCACCTAACTTCTGCCAGGAGGAGCCCATCTGCTATACTAAAGGCTTAAAGTAATTTCCACTAGGGCTCCTGATGTTGATGAACCTGCTGTGGCTCAGATGGAATTAGAAATTGTGGGACTCTTAAAAACTCTCTACTAAAGCAGAGTTAGAGGTATTGTTCACTCTTTTGTGGATATTAAGATTGCAGCCCAAATTACTTGTTGCAAAGTATTAGATTATGTCTAGCAGGCTGTCCTTCAGCAATCCCAGCATTTCTTTTGATCATCAACTTTCCCCGTGTTTCCTACTTGTCTCGAGAACAGCTCTGAACTCCCTGGTAGCAGCTCATTCTCCTGTTGCTGCTTTTTGCTGAGTTTATTTTCCATGAATGCTTTTTCCAGCCCCACGTGGTTCTACTGTGGCCACTGTAGAAACAACAGAGAGCACCAGAGGGGTCCTGGTGAATGAAGACTGATGCCCCCACCTTTCAGGTTGCTGGGAATTGTTTGGGCTGTGAAAGGCAGCTGGGAGCTCCCAGCAGCTCTCCAAGACTGATTTCCTTGGTTTGCTTCCTCCCACACTTATGTACCACCAGGTAGAACAAGGAGGAAGCCATCTGAGCAGGCTGGGAGCAGTTCATACATGTCCTTGTTTTTCATTGAAGCGCAAAGCAGTGGGTATCTAGACCTGGCTTCTCTTTGTGTTACAGCAGTACTGTTGTTCTGAACATCACTGGAAGGAAATGAGCTGGGTTTGTGTTTTAGCAACAGAGGCTATTTTTTTGCCTGGAACTATATGGGCATAAGTCAGTGGCTCAGTGGATAGCTCACAGTGAAATAGCTCTTAAACAGAAATCCCCGTTTGGAGAAGTTAAACTTTGTGGGTTTTATTATTTTCCCACCAGCATCCTCCTTTCTGAGATACAACTTTGTTTAGTTCATTGGAGTTATTCTAAACCACCTCAGTGTGAGTAAAATCAGGAGGAGCTCTTGTATTTCTAAATACAGCTCTGTGCGGGTAGCAACTGTCAGAGATCAATCTTACTCCTAAAACCACCAGTTTTAAAAGAACCGCTTGAAAGTTTAGGATTTCATTTTGACTCACACTACTTTACTTTTTATGGGAACATCACTAAGAGTCTCCTTTCTTGATACAGTTTTGAGCCACCGGGAGCTGGGATGGCCCCCTTGAGGGAGCAGTGTGTTTGAATTTCATAGGAACTTAAACAGACTCCAAGGTGAGATGGTTACCTCAATAGCGTGGGTATGTTTGTTTTTGTCTCAGGAGGATGTTTATAAGCCAAAGTTAAATGTTAGACCTTGTGATTTCCCCACCCGGATACTGAAATGATCTGGACATCTGACTTATGTTATAAAGACTGACTTTCCAGTAAAAATTCATATGTTTTTATAGTCTGAAATTTGAGTGCAGGAAAGTCTTTGTGAGGAAAGATGGATTTTTTTCTAAAATAAAGTCTAAACAGGTCAAGCTTCCTTTAGCAAAAGAGTATGCATTGTTCAGGTTTTCACTTATTTAGTAAGCAGAGGATATTTTTATTGTTGCCAGTCAAACAGTAACAAACTGTAGATAAATTGGCAATGCAATATGATAAACTCATCATGGTATGAAACCAAGGCTCTGCTCAAACACAACCACTAACAAATTCCCTCAGACTTGATATTAATGATGTGGTCTAGCTTATTAAAGATAAAGAAATAGAAGCAGGTGTGATTTTAATACAAAGCCAGGAAACATACTGAAACTTAAGCCTTATCAGAAGATAATTATTCAGTCAGCTTTCTTTACTGTAAGCCTTCTGTATTTTCTACCAAAGAGGAAGACTACTTGGACTACCAGCACTTGCTTTTATGTAGGTAGATGGGTATTTATCTGGATCTGGGTAATTGTGATAAGGTGGTAGTTTGGGCCAGCAACACCATGGGTTTTGACAGATGAGCCTGCGACTAACTACAGCACTTTATGGGGTTGCCACCACAACTGCTTAGACCTTTTAGCTTGAACTGGCACTGGAAGTCATTTTAACCTATATCCTGTGCTGAGAAATGTAGCCCTGATCTCAGGTCCTTCTTTGTGTCTGCTTCTGGGAGAAGAGCAACTCCTTCACCTGCTCCAACTGCTTGCTCTGGCTGTGAGAGCTGGCCCTTGATACCTATATTCAGGTGAACTCTGATCATCTTGAGCATTGTATAAAGCAGCTGCAGCACTCACAGGTGAGAAAAATGGATTTGGAGCTCAGCAAATTCAAGGCAGATCTAATACCCTCTTTGTGCCTCAGTTTCCTAAAAGACAAGGACAGTAAAGCCTACCTTCCTTCCTTGATGAAGGTGTTGAACAGGACTGAACCCGGCACTGATCCTTGGGGGACTCTACTAGTTACAGGTCTCCAGCTGGACTTGGCACCATTGATTAACACCCTTTGGACTCCATTGTGTAGCCAGTTCTTAATCCATCTCACTGTCTGTTCTTCTATCTCAGTTTCTGAGCTTGCTCATGAGGATGTTATGGGAAACTGTGTCTTAGGCCATGGGATTCCTGCAAGTAGATCTTTGAAGAGTACAAAGTTAGCCCTGCGGAAGTCCAGGGTTGTAATCCTACTTATTCCCCTACTTCTACCTTGTAAAATACTAAATTCCACCATGTTGTGATCACTGTCGCTGAGGCTGTTCCCAAATTTAATGTCCCCAACTAGTCTTCCTTTATTCATTAATACAATAACAACTCTTCTTGTTGTTTCCTCCACTATACCTCCATTAAGAAGTTATTGCTGATGCACTGCAAGAGCCTCTTTGAACATGCCTAGCTTCCCAACAAATACCAGGGTGGTTGAAGTCATCCATGAGTACCAAGGAGTGTATTCTAGAGGCTACCTCCAGTTGATTGTAGAAGGCCTCATCATCATCTTCTTATTGTTTTATTGGTCTATAGTAGACCCCTACAACAGTTACACCTAGTCTTGCAGTTGAGATGCCTCTGTCCTTACAAGACAAGTTTGCACTAGGCCAAAAACATACTTAGGAAATCCCAAACCAGTAATGAGCCTTAGCCCATAGCCTGGACTCCCATCCAAACCCAATGTGGAGATTGCATATGCTTATTTAGAATGAGTCATTCCAGAATGTGCACTGATATTTGTTTTCTTCTCACAATAACTCTGTGTGGTTTCAACAGATTTCATATGTCTCTTGAGTTTTGGCTGCAGGAATAACTGCTGACTGGCACAGCTTGCCCAACTCTTTGTGGTCCCATTCACAGCATTGCTGGCACCTCTTCTTCCAGATGGATAGTAGGTCCAGTTGCTATTTCAGTTAATCTGTATTTTTAACTATATGTTTAGTTTGTTTATCTTCTGTCTACAGAGATGTATCTTGATTTACCTATATGTATTAATTTATCTGTAAATGTCAAGAGCTTCCTCATGTCCTTTCTAGACACAGCCCTCTCCACACCTGGTAGAAGAGCAGACTGGTGCTGCTCCAGTGAGAGCTGAGGCTCAGGTTCATCCCTTCTCACCCTCTCATGATGGTCTCGGGCACAGCCTGGGCATGTCCTAGCCACCTGCCACAGAGGAGTTCTGGGGCAGATCTTCCATCCCATGCAGGAGAGCTTCAGCTGCTTTCCACTGCTGCCCAGCTTCTGGCTCCTTCTGCACACTGCTGAGCAGAAAATGGTACTAAAGCTGCAGTTACCATTGTTGCACTGCTCAAAGCTTTCCAGCACAACTCAGTTTTTCTGTTGCTTGATTTTTGTGTTCAAATAACTCTTAATAATGGCAGAGCATGTAGAGATGATCTTCACATCCCAAGTGTGTGCTCTGTGTAGAAAGGTTCTACTATGTGGTTAAAGTAATTACAGTGTCCATGGTCTTGTGGTTCAGGATATATTGACTCTTGAAGAGGTCAGAGCTCAATGTCCAATGTAGCCAGAGCAAACATTTTCTGCAGTGACCTGTTCTGCTGAAGCCAGAAGGAATGTTGGAGCTCCTGCTGTGATTGTACTTGATGATGCTGCTGCCATACCCCAGCTCACCCAGAGCTGAGCCAAAAGCAATGCTTTGTAAAAGTCATAGTAATCAGAAGTGAAATGCTGACAGCTTTGCCAAAATCAAGACACAAGTCACCTTTCTAACAAAATTGACTGCTGATTTTATCTATGACAAGATAGGCCAAATGATTCTTCAAGTGGACGGTTGCTGTCTGGCTTCTGGCTTATTGCTTTTCTTAAAATATTTATGACATAGCATCCTTCTATAACACATCCAGCTTTTACTGTACAATTGCAATCCTTCTGACTTCTGCTTGACATCAAAAATAACCATGATAATTATATTGCTATTCTTTTAGGACTTTCTGAATAACTGAGTCAGTTGTGGAGTGAGTCCTGTGTGAACCTTATGAGGTTCAATAAATGCAAGGTCCTGCACCTGGGTCAGAGGAACCCTTGGTATCAGTAGCAGCTAGGGGATGAAGGGATGGAGATCAGCCCTCCAGAGAGGGACTTGCGAGTACTGGCAAGCAAGAAGTTGGACATGTTGGACATGCAACATGTGCTTGCAACCCAAAAAGCCCAACTGTATCCTGGGCTGCATCAAAAGAAGCATGACCAGCAGGCTGAGGGAGATGTTTCTGCTCTGGTGACACCCAGTGTGGAGTACACATGCACATGTTGGAAAGTGTCCAGAGGAGGTCCATGAAAATGATCAGGAGGTTGGAACCCCTCTGTTATGAAGAAAGGCTGAGAGAGTTGGGCTTGTTCAGCCTGGAGAAGTGAAGGCTCCAGTGAGACCTTAGTGCAGCCTTTCAGTATTTAAAGGGGCCCGTCAGAAAGATGGGGACAGACTTTTTAACAGGCCCTGTTGTGACAGGAAAAGGCTGATGGTTTTAAACTGAAAGAGGGTTCAGACTAGATGGAAGAAATGTTTTACACTGATGGTGAAACACTGGCCCAGGTTGCCCAGAGAGGTCATAGATGCCCTATCCCTGGAAACATTCTAGGTCAGTCTGGATGGGGCTCTGATCTAGCTGATGGCCCTGCTCACTGCAGATGATCTTTAAAGGTCCCTTCTAACCCAAACCATTCTGTGATTCTAATTCCTGAAACAATACTATTGTAATGTGAAGTCATCTTGGACTGTATGTGTGGAAGAGAAAACAAGAAAGTGAGATCTAGAGCAATTCCATAGGGAAGCTAAGTTACTTCGCTACCCTTCAGGTATGTCCCTTGCAACAGTGTTCTGTTTCTTGTTAGGGCTCTGGAATTTCTGGTTGTTCTCCAGCCTAACCATACGTGAACATTGCTCCTGGTCAAACCTGCTGCTCTGTGTTGCTAGTGCTGGTGATGGGCAAATATATGCCTGGACTCTGGCACATCACAGACCTTGGGAAGGTGAGAAGTGGGACTAGAATTGCCATGCGAAGGAGCAGACCACAACAGGGTTGTGAGCTTTGCCTAATCTCTAGCTGCTTACACATTTCATGAGGGATGCACAGTGCTAGTGTCTGTCCCCACCCCACCGAGCTGGGAGTCTTTGACCATTACAGGTCAGCTGCAAATTCACTTGGTGCACACAAATGAGCCTGTCAGTCCTGTGATGACAGTTGCCCAGTCAGTACTGATTAGCATGACTTAACTATGAGCAGGTAGTGTCTGAAGTGAAACAGACATAATAACTGGTTTTCCAGGAATGGGGAACCCCAGATACACAGGAGCCAAGAACTGGATTCTTACTACTGGCACCACAGTACAAGCAGGAGGATGTACTCACTGCCTGGCATGCTGCTACTTGGCTTCCTTAACAGCAGAGGTTCACAAACACCAACAAGGATGTGACTGGAAAGTCACATGCATGTTGAAGTGCTAAGAAGACCTGAGGCAGGGTTAGACCTTGTTTCTCCTAGAGACATTGCAATGAGTCAGGTATGTCTACTATTGCCATTCTTGGAGTTGGAACTCTCTCCTTCCAGTTGTGGCTTCAGAAGCAATGTTCCTGCTGTCAGACAACTGGCAAAGGAAGACTGAATTCTGTGATTAGGAATAGTTGGAAGATATATCTTGGACATGATGTTTCCTGTCAGTTTCTGAATGCTGGTGAGGCCCCCTGATTCCTGAGCCTGGTTATTAAACTTTGCATTCCTCATGTGACTAATGTTTTCAGGTGGAGTAACCTCCAGAGGGTAGTGCTTAAAATCCTGTGAGTCTGGCTACCTGGAGCACAGGTACTATGCCCCTGTGAACAAAGGAAAACATTCCCCAGCGCATCTTGCAGTTCAGGGATAGGTGAAAACCTTTTTCAGTTAGGTCTGCACTGTGGTTATGATTGTAACTGTGTCTATTTATTAGCTGTCAGTGTGAACTGCTTTTCTGTAGGATGCCTGCAAGTATGAGTGAAAAGGAATTTGGTAATAGTGCAAATATGAAATTTATTATTAAGGATTTTGATCACTTGACATTCTACTGCTACTATTGTGTTAGCATACCTGTGGGTTTTTTCTGGCAAAACACTTCCCTTGAAAATGAGTAACAAAATTCCCCAAATATTTGCAAAGCAAAGGCATCTGCATCAGTCTGCCCCTTAACAGACACAGTGCCACAGGGTCTCATGAATCTGTGTGAATGGATGAGAATATGGCAAATGAAAACTGTTGCTAATCACTGCAAAGCAATGTGCGTGGGAAAGAAGAGCTTCCTCTAGGGATAGGTGTTGACAATGCAAATAGTTCTTGCTTGTCCAGAAGGCTGTTGAAATCATTGTAGGTGGCTGGCTGAAAACCTTGTCCTAGCTCTCAGTGGAAGTACAAAAGGCAAACCAACAAAGCTCAAAGCGAAGTGAAACATAAATCCATATTGCACCTATATCTGCAATATTCATGGCAATTCTGGACAGTTTACCTAAGAAATTTTACACAAGAGCTATAGGTAGGAAATGCAGAGATGGTCACCTAGGATGATGAGCTTTCATATGTGAGGTGACTATGCAAAGCTTTTTTGTTGTTGTTGTTTAGAAAGAGGCAGTTTTGAGGAAGCATGCTGGATGCTGGTGCATTTATCAACAAAGAACTGAAATATGTTTCACTCATGCTTATTTGTAGGTCAAGTGCAGGGGCATACAGTGAAATTATTCAGAAGCAGGTAGGCCAAAGGAAGTAGTGTTTTCACAACACACAATCCAAGTACAATGCATTGCTACAGGATATTTTAGAGGCCAGAAATATACCTCCTCACGGGGTTAAGTACCTTTGTGGAAAGCAGGTCTGTATCTGACCGCTAAAGTATTCAACTCGGGAAGTCAGCAAAATTTGCTTGCTGGGAGCTGTAAAGTAGTGTTCTGTGCTATGCACACACCTTTTAATATGCTTCCTGAATAATCCACTTTTTACCACTATCAGAAAGAGGATACTGGGCTAGACAGAATAACTGTCCTGGATGAAGACCACTGCAAGTGTGTTTACGTAAAAATTAAGAACGTTGTGTCAGACATTGACATTATGTGGACAGCTTTGAGGGGAGGTCTCGGTTTCTTGGGAGAAGATGTGTGACCACCCACTTACAGCTACCTCCTTTCCTCTGAAGGGGCTTTGTATTGTGTCCTGGGAAACACTAGCAAAGGTTACACAAGTAAAGTTTGATGAAGAGCAAAGATAACAGCCTTTCACATGCATTGACAGACTGAGGCCTCCAGGGAAAGAGAGAAGGTCTCCAGTCTGCTTCCCATTCTGCTTCATGGTATGAAGCATGGAGCATCAGCACTGAGAGATCCAGAAGCAGAGGATCTCAGAGTAACTGAGTAGGGAGCCTGTTCAGAATAAACCATTTTTGACAGCTGCTGCCTGTCAGTAGGAATTACTTGCTAATCAGCCTGCAACTTTCTTAATGTCTCAGGTTTTACAGAGATCTCTCTCTGAGAGGATCCCTTGTAATGCTCAGTTGTTTTCCATTTGTCTTCATGCTTGGATTGCACAGGGTGTACATGGGAGAGTGAGTGAATGAGACTAAGAGGAAGGAAGGAAAAGGAAACCTCACAAAATTATTGTGCTTTCACCCACAAGAGAAGCCAGACTTCCCTATTTGCCTGCTGTTCTCCTCTCTCTGGGACAATAATGCTCTTCTCTGAAAGAGAAGGTGGGTATTCTCTGATCCTGTGAGCTTTTCCATCAAGCCTGTTCTGTGAGTTTGCATTTGCTCTTGGAAGGTAGGATTTTAGTATGCTCTGAACACATACTTCTGGAGAATGTGGTCTTTTTGTTGTGCAGGGTTCCTAAGATAGGGTTGAAGATCTGTCAGGACTGTGCAATTAACCCAGGGATTTAATTGCTTCAGTATGTTGTAGAGCATTAATGTTGGTGAATGGATCTGACACACAGAGGTTGAGAGGTTCTTAACCCAATGAATCCTGATGTAACTTCCTGTCAGGAAAACCCTAACCAACAGTTTGCTATCTAAACTCAGAAGATATCCAGAAGGATACATGTATCCTAATCCTGATTTTCCTTCTGAAGCACTCAGTGCTGCCTACTGTTAGAGGCAGACTTGTCAACTACTCTTTACTGTCTGATCTTGTACCGCCATCCTTATGAACATTATATATACAGTGGTCAACAGCATACAGCTGTTTGCAAATACTTTTGTTCTCTCCCCTTCCTACAAGGAGACTGTTTTGCAGAAGGATGAGTGCTCTGCCTAGTGTGATGGCCAAGACAACAGTACAGATCCTTGCTGCAATACAGTAGGCGTGCAGGGAGACATACGTAGATGTGCCATTCCCAGCTGTGGTTTTGCATGCCAAGGTGGAGTATTTCACTTGGTCCTGCACTTCAGAGCAATGTATTTGATGTTTGATTCCATTGTCCTGTTTAAAGGTAGCTTCTGGGGGTTCTTCACCATCAGAATGGCTTCCTGTCACTTGGACTACTCAGAGCAAAATGAAAGCAGATGCTGGTGTGTTCCTCGAGCCAGTCAGCTATGCACAAATTGCAGTGTCTCCAACTCTCACAGAGTAGGATGGAGTAGCACAGGGAGTCAAGAAAGCTACATGGGAGATGGAAAGCTATACACCAAGCCAAAGTCTCTAAATTGCAAGGTCTAGAAAGTACATTTGTGAAGGAAAGCTGTTTAGATTTTAGCCAAATGATTGGTATTTGCTTCCTCCAAAGTGAGTGGAGGGTGGTGTGTAGTGTTGTTATATGCTCTGTAGAGTATCATGCAAATTTGTTGTGCTTATGTATGAGAGTTGGATACTACCACCAGCTCATCTTTTTGTGTGATCACCATTTGTCTTTCAACATTCCTCTAACATACAGGTAGATCATTTTCTGTGCAAGTTTTTAATGACTGGAGTGTCCATCATCCTGCTAAGTCTCTGACTTTAGAGAAATAAGAGCATTATCACTCCTCATCCAACCACGATGTAAATTCACATTCTGAATGCATTTTAGAAGTAAACTGTGAAAATCTCTCGGGTCTAAAGCAGGAAGTGCAAGTCAGCACAGTTTTTATTGAGGAACAAACAGGTGGCATTAGACCAGAGGTGGGGGGAAGTAAGAAAGCATGAGAGAAGTTGAGCCAGCCTGATATGCTCCATCCACCCCCAGATCAACTTGCTAGTACACTGTATTAAAACTACTTCTGAAAGGGACTCCTATAAAGTTTATCTTAGAGAGAGTAGTAGTGTGGCAGAAAACAAGTTATCCCAAAAGACTGTCATTCTAGATCTGCCAACCAAAACTTGAGCCCTTCTGTCTGTTATTGCCTCGTGGCCTGATTCTTATCCTCCTTTAGCTTTACATCTTTGCAGTTTTATTTTCTATTTTGGGAGCATTGTTTCTCATTTACTGATGGAAGGAACTAACAATTACTTCTCTCACTTGTTTATTCTTTTCATCAGTATTGCAAGCACAAATATTTATGAAGTTCTATTTATACACATGCAGTTGTTGTTTTTTGAGTCATTATGTTCTGCTGATGCTAACAGGCAACTACATGTTGATTCTGACACAGATTTAACTTCTTGGCTTTCCACTCGGGCCTCTCTTGCCCTTGAGATTTGAAGCTTTGGTCTGCTGTGTGGCACCTAGGCAAGTGTCCTTTCGTTCCAGGTGTGTGGCCTGACTGCTGCATGACACTGCCTTGTCATCATTGTGCTTGCTCTGGTGCTTCCTTAGAGTCACGCTGTTGTTTGTATTCCAGGAAATTAAGGTTAATTGTGCGGCAGTTATGACAGCATCTAAAATGTCCAATGATGGAACATAAAACCTATCTTATATGTTTCTACTTACTTACTAAATGTAGGGGTTGAAAAGGAAGAGTTTTTCTGCTTTTTTAATGTGTCATCCTTCCACTTCTGTGGTCAGATGCCTCTTGGCACTTGCAGTATGTTCCTCTGCTACCTGAATTTCTGGTGAAGTATTCAGAACAGTTTGTGCAAGCAGAGATTTTTGAACGGTAAAAATTACTTTTTTTTTCTTTGGTGTTTTTGAGTTTCAGAAAAGATTTGTCCCAGAAAAGTGCAGTCCTTTTGCAAGGCAGATGGGATAGCACAGATCACATAAGAGATCACTGTATGCTTCCCCTAGGCACAGATCACTTCTGTTGTTTTCCTCATTCAAGGTAAATCAGTGTTTTCTTTTGATAAATGTATCCATGAGGACAGAGGTTGGATTGTTAAACTGTGCATTCCCAGAGATTGCCTCTGCTGGTATCTCCAGCTTGTCATAAAATAGACTTTCACGGAATAGGGGTATGACTCATGCTGTAGAAACAGAAGCTACTGGACTACATTAAAAAAAAAATTAAAAAATGTACTGTCCTCCCACAGAAAATGTGGATGTTTAAAGATACCATTTTTGTTCTGCACTGGGAATAAACAATCTGAGCTATTTGTGGAATGATATAAACAGTTACTTGAAAATTACCTTATTTGTTTGAAAATAATCACAGAGAATATCAATGTGTTGTGATCTCCCAGTGCTTCTCTCTCGATTTGCTTCAGCCATGTTCTAAGGGGCAAAGTATATGGGAATTTGGAATCAATTCCTGTAAAATCTTATGATGGTGCTGCTGGAGAGAAGGCTGTGATGCAGTGTAGGAGAATTGGTCTGATCATAAAGATGAACACTTAAAGGACTTGTATGTCAGCTCTGGTGTTTCATCAACACCTTTCAAGATAATGTATCCAAATAATGAACTGATCTACAATAAAAATGCTTCAAAAAACTGTCATTTTTCTGCCTTGGAGAACCTAAGCAAAAATGTGGCTTTATAGATAGAAAAATTATGAGGCAAAACGTTCTGAATTTTCCTTGCTAAAATTGACCATTTTACCTTTTTCTTGGGGAAAAAGGATCCCCAGGGGAACATTTCCCAGGTCCCTGAGCAGTAGGCAGGAGTTCAGGGCACAGGGACAGCAGAATTGTCATTGAAGGTTCGTAGCTGTAGATCTAATCAGAAGAGAGTTTTCCACTCTAATAGATGGAATCCAGTGAGGAAAACGAAGAGCTTTATTTATTTTTTTTATAGCTATGATAGTCCAACAGAATTGCAACTGGTGTTTTCTAACTTTTCCTGCTGCTCATTGACTTCCCAACAAGTGGGAATCTGTTTCTGTCTCTGAAAATACTGGCTGAATGCAGAATGCTAAAATAACAATGACTTCTGTGCAGAAACAAGTCTTGGTTTGCTATGAGAAAATAGTTTTGTTGCACATAAGCTATTACAGTTTTGGGTCATACTTATTTTTGATAAAATTAATTTGTTTCAGTAGCTTTCAATCAGCATAAATGTAGTTTAACTTCTTTATCATCAGTGATATAAGCTTTCTGCTTTTGGAATGAAAATAAAAATAACAGAAACAGTCTTTAAGCTATGAAAACTACCGTGGGTGATACTTACCTTCTGTGAAAGGGGAGTTAAGTAGGCCCTCAAGGGTATCAGTGGTCAATCCCCACATCACCAGGACAGCTGGTGCTCTTAGAGTGTAAAATTTGGGAAGTCAGTAATAGTAGCTTTGTAGATACCTGCTTGTCTAGGCAATGGAGTCTTCTCCTTGCTCAGATACGAACTACTGGGGCAAAGTGCTGCTGTTCCTGTTTTCTTAATTGGAGTAAGGTTGAAAAGTTGATTTTTTTTTTGTTTGTTTGGTTTGTTTGGTTTTGTTGTTGTTTTGTTTTTTTTGTGTTTTTTTTTTTGTATACTCTGATGCTTGTGAATCAGTCTGAAGACAAAGGCAACTGTAAGACTTAGGACTTCAGAATGTGTTTTGAAGTTAGTAGCAATGGGGAATAAATAATGTGATTACCTCTAACATGCTTTCCAAACAGGGTTGATCTTGAGTAGTTGAGTATCCCAGAATTTTTGAGAAGATAGTGTTGCTACAAGTTAGGCCACAAGAAAAATAAGTAAATAAATAAAATCAACTTTTCTCTGTGACAGCTGAATACTGTATTTTACAGATCTTCAGCCAATTCTCTGAATAAATATCAAGGTAGGACTAAACTATGCATCTTTGCTGGTTTCTGCAAAGGCAGTGTGAAGGAGAAAGATCAGCTACACTGGAGAATTTCTTCAAGTTTGAGGGGTGTCCAATACTTTGCTGGGAGTCTGTTCTTCCTAAAAATAGAAGCATATTTTTCCCCAATGATTTGACTTCTTGGACTGTGATACAGGTGCAGCTGGTTCCTTTTCTTCTTTCCTCTGCTGGAAAATTCTTTTTCCTGTTGTTTAAAACTTGGACCACCTTAACTGTCTGAGCTGAAATTTAATACTGTGAGATGTCCTGCCACAGAACTTTTCCCGGAAACTGGAACTCAACAACTTGGTGGTCTCCAGGCCTAGCTGAATTTTGTGGATAGCAAGTGCCAAAGCAGAGCTGTCCAAAGGCTGAGAGCTGCGGTATGGGATCACAACCACATGGGTCTTGAACTCTTGCACTGTAATAGGACTTTTTGGGATAGCGTTGCCTTGGGACCAGTTCAGTCTGTTCATGGCCCATCAGTTTTGCCATGCCCTCTTGGGAGGGAGCCACCTGCAGCTTAGCTGTTCTGCATGACTCGTGCTGGTTATCAGCACTGTTCCCAGAAAAACATATCCTGGCAGGTTTTGGACAAATCACCTGTGTTAATGGTGTACAATCTGGTCTGTCAACTTCCAAACTGTCCTGTTCCTTCCCTGCTATTATGCTTGTCTGCATCTCACAGGGTTGCACTGCTTATAAAGTCCTCTGCTGTTGTATTGTGACAATTACAGAAAATCTTCTGAAGATAAATTGCCCCCTTTTAGTGGAAGTTTTAAATAATATGCATTAATAAGGCCAGGGCTGTATGTTAAACAATGGGGAGGAAACAAATGCCTGCTAAAACTCGGTAAATGATCATTTGGCTGTCCTGTGCGTGATGGCGTGATGATACTCTATTTTTAGGGGTAATTGAAAGTTGTATCATGAATGCACAAAAGGAAGCCAAACAGAAGTGGCAGAGGCAAATTCATTTCAGGTGTTTCCTGAATAATGCCTCAATAATAATTTTCGTGTGTGGTGTTATTTTTCATAGAATCATAGAATAGATTGGGTTGGAAAAGACCTCCAAGATCATCGAGTCCAACCCCTGATCCAACTCCAATTACTATATCATGGCACTAAGGGCCATGTCCAATCTCTCTTTTGTTGTACACTTCATAAAGGGAGCCAACAACTTTCTCCATAGTCTGTCTTATTATAAAAAGTTAAGTTTGTAAGGTGAGAAAAGTGTCATAGTTGCAAGAACAGTTCCTCTGGTGTTGTGCTATTGTATCCAGTTTACTGGAAAAGCAGCACATATTCTAAATAGGCATCATGGTTCTGGGATGAGGCTTTGTCCTGGTCTGAACTCAAAAGAATAGAAGGCTTTTAGGAGCTTACTTAGCTGGTTGCAATGTCCAACAGTCTTCCTACTAATACTTTCAGATTTTTACAATCATATTTCCCTCTGCTCAGCATCACAGGATTCATCCAGGTGAGAGATGGGGAGCTTTTAAACTTGGACCACTGCTCAACCCAGATGCCTGAATTTCTGAAAAGCACTGCCACTTTAATAAGCAGCAGTGACAACAGGAGTGGCCTTTGTGGAAGTTCTGAAGGCTGAGGTTCTCAATGATTTATATTTTTTTCATCAGTCTTCACTAGCAACCTTTCTCCCAATAGCTCCCAAATAAAAAAGCTACAGGTCAGGAATCAAGGTGGTGAAGTCACTCCCATTGAATCTGAAAATCAGGTTCGTGACCTCCTGAGGAATCTGAAAATACATAAGTGTATGGGACCTGACAAGATGCATCCCAGAGCTCTGAATGAACTGGCAAATGTAGTTGCCATGCCAATATCAATAATATTTGAATAATCATGTCAGTCAGGTGAAGTGCCTAGTGATAGGAAGAAGGGACATGTTTAAAAAGGGTAGAAAGGAAGACCCTGGGAACTACGAACCTGTCAGCCTCACCTCTGTGCCTGGGAAGATCATGGAGCAGATTCTCCTGGAAGATCTGGTAAGGCACATGGAGGACAGGGAGGTGATCAAGGACAGCCAGTATAGCTTCAGTAAGGGGAAAACCTGCCTAGCAAACCTAGTGCCTTTCTACAACAGAGTGAATGCATCAGTGGACAAGGGATGACCTGTGGATGTGATCCATCTGGACTTCTGCAAGATCTTTGACATGGTCCCCCACAACATCCTACTCACCAAGTTGGAGGGATACGGACTTGATGGGTGGACAGTTCACGGGATAAGGAATTAGCTGGATGGCTGCATCCAGAGGGTAGTGGTCAATGGCTCAAAGTCCAGATGGAGAGCAGTGACAAGTGGTGCCTCTCAGGGGTCCGTACTGAGGCCTGTCTTGTTTAACATTTTTATCAAGGATATAACCAGTGGGATTGAGTGCACCATCAGCAAGTTTGAAGATGACACCGAGCTGAGTGGTGCTGCCAATACACCAGAGGGATGGGATGTCACCCAGAAGGACCTGGATAAGCTTGAGGTTCANGTCCCTGCTCTCAGCAGGGTGGTTGGACTAGATGATCTCCAGAGGTCCGTTCAAAGAATCATAGAAATGTCTGGGTTGGAAGTTCCCTCTTTCTAATTTAGTGATGTCAAGCAATCTCATTTCTCCACTGAGGCTGGGTAATTCTAGGGTTGCTGCTTCCTCCAGCTTTCCTGTGTTGCCTACAGTTGGTTAGCTCAGGTCTTTGGCAAAATGTACCCAAAAAATCACAATTGCCGAAGAAAGGTTTGTACTGAAACCTTCAGCAAACGCTTTCAGGAGAGGGAAGGGTTCAGATATCTCCACAGTCTGTCTTGTTCTCCTCCCAACAGGGAATAGTTTCGTAGGTTGCAGACGCATCTACTTGTTAGCAGTGACCTGGTTTTGGATGAGCTATCACTTTGCAGTTGTGCTACCTGGCACCTGAGTTTTGCATATTCAGTTACATTTGAATGTACATCAAAAATCAACTTTCAGATTTTTTTGTTATTTGACTGCCTTGTCACACCAGAGGCAAACCCTCTGTGAAAAACAAGAACAACATACAAAATAAACTCAGTGAGGAGAAGAATCTACTCTGGCATTTATACATATTTTACACTTTTTCTTCCCTAAGTCATAGGTTTTTTTCCACTCAGAGTAGCAAGCCCTGCTCAAAGACTGTACTTTCATGGGAAATGTGTAGGAATGTTCTGTTGCTCCAAAAATGGAACTGCTTCTAATCTGCATGCTTCAAGTGAAGAATTTCAAAATTGCTCTACAAGTTAGCCTAGATAATTGCAAGGAACAGAGAAACTCTTCCTGCCTATGCTTTAGGACTGAGATCAGTTCCACTTACAGTCTCTAGGGGTGAAGTTCAGAAACCCCCTGAGACACACAACAGCCACACAGTTTCATCTGGTCCAGGACAGATGAGCACTTTTTATTCAGAAATAATGATTACGATCACTGCTTATTATAGTCGATTGTGAATAATGCTTCTTATCAGACAAACCCAGACAAAGTATTTTGACAATTATGTATGTGGAAAGCATTGCAGACTTATGTTGTAACTGTTTTTGTCACAGTTTTGACAGTGTCATCTTCTAAATATGTAGTATTCTAAACATAACATCATATGATAATGGGCTTCTTATAATAAGGTTACAGAGATGAAGAAATTTTAAGAAAGCAGAGCTGGATTATATACTTTTGATTAAATAACAAATATTGCCCATGAAATTGAGCCTTTTTCTACATCTAAAAATGTTTTGATCTTTAGCTTTGTCTTGGTCTTTGTTCAACAAACAGAAAACCATTCTTTATTCCTTTTGGGCCTACCCATCAAAAACTTTGCAAACAAATGAGTAGAAGCCAGTCCCATCATGTGATGAGTTGGAATGTGCCATGCCTGTTTTAGGTCTATGCCCTTCCATGTTGCTTTTAACCATTTTTCATCTTGTAGCTTATTGCTAATTAATGCAGTGTGGTATTCTGACATTGGTTTTTATTCTTTCATATTCTGGTAAACTTTCCTTTACTCAACTACTTTTGGTGTAGCTTCTTCTATGATGCATTAGTGGAAATAGGTTTCTCTGACATTTTGTTTAGGGCACTGACTCTCAGCACATAGTTGGAGTACTGGCTCTAAGGAGGAGAATTCATTCTGTAATGAGCTCCAAATTCATGCTGGTGGAGGGAAAGACAGATGAGAAATGGCAATGTGGAACAAATATTAGGAGACCTCAGATATTACTCTCATTTATGGCTTTATTCTATTTTGACACTTGTTTTGGACAGAGAATTACACCGGGGGAGGGGAAATATACAAATAGAAAATATCTGGAATGCATTTGTTTAGCAAAGCTCCAAAGGATGTGGTCTTAGTAGGGTGAGGATTTTTGTTATTCTTCCAGACTTCCCCAAATGCAGATTTGTAACCATTCTTTCTAAAAGCTTAAAGATCAAAAAATAGAACAAAAAGATAGCTTGTTTGAAGAAGAAATTAGCCAAGTTTTGTCTTGAATTAAGAGATACTATGTTTTAATCAGATCTCAGCTAGTCATGGAAGCCAATAACATAGAAATGAGCTGACTTCATTGTCATTTTAAGACTTTAAACCAAAACATAAAACTTCTAAAGAAAAAGCTATGATTCAATTATAAAATTAGAGCTAATGAAGGAATTACCCAGCCTGTGGTTATGGAATATAAACTGAATGTCATTTTAGGTCTTTGAATGGTTTGGTAGCATCATATACAGTGATCTGTGAATTGCCACTGACTGCATTTTTTACCTCCTGTCCTTTTGTGTACATTTCTGATGCTGCTAATTTAGCATGTTATCAGGGTTCTTATTACTTGTTTGAATTGCTTGCCACAGTGCCTTTAAGCACTATGGCTTGCATTTGGCAAGGGCCATGCTGGCAGGCTATGTTGTGAACATGATTTACAGTCATTCTGAAAATAGTCTACTTTCTCCTCTGGTAAGCAAGAAGATGATCCTTCATGTTCTCATTTGAAGCTCCGCAGGGAGTAGTTCTGTCACTTGCCATGACTGGACAATATATTGTCTTGTGTTTTGATGAATGGAGGGGTGATTTTCAAGTCGAACCCACAGGAAGCAGGGCAGGAAGCAATTGGCAGGCTTCCTGCTGATTTAGCAGTCAGTGTTTAGAAGATGAGACAGTAGTACCAATTTGAAGTCTAACCAGGTTTTTCACAGATCACCTACTGTGGTGTGTGGGTTGCCTGCCATGCCCAGCGCAGGCAGATACCTCAGGTGGGGGGTTGATCTGGCTGACTGTTCAGTGTCTACAGTTCAGAATTCCCTTTGCCACAGTGATACGTTGTTCTTTGGATTTGTGTGGGGATTTCCCAGGAAATACCACCAAAATGTGTGAAACTAACAGAACTATTAATAGCAGCAGTTCCACAGCTTTTAGTAGTGGTCACAACACTTGTCTTTAGTGTGGCCATAGGGAAGAGATAATTTTAAAGTTTTATATATATTATAGCTCTCCATCAGGCACTTCCCTCCATGATCAGTTTTTATCTTTGGCCTTCTCTTAGCTTATTGGCTTACAACAGTGGAATTTGCACATGTAGTCAAGAGTGAACACATGGTAAATTCTAAGACATGGTTGCTGTGGTAGAGCTGGCCAGCAGTTATGTGGCAGCTACAAATGGAAGGGAGTTTCTGTTGCTCTGTACCACTAGGCTAACTTCATTGCTTTGATATTGACTTGTGAGTAAGGAGAGAGCTGCTTCTCATGTCCAAACTGACCAATCTTGCCACACTAGAACAGACATAATTAGAAATATTTTCTGTAGGGATTGCTTGCCTAAACTGCAAACTCCTCAACTTGAACCACCACTTTCTTTTATTTTTTGTGTATTACTTTAACACCCAAGCCACTCTTATGTTCATCCTTACTTACACCTTGGACTAGAGCTCCTCTCAGTTTTAGCTGTTCAAATTTGATACAGAATGAATCACTTCCATCTACTGATGCAGAGAGCATCAAATATGTTTTTTAATCTGCCTGTTACCTAGACTTGTGTTAGCTGTGGTGCTGCATGGGGGAGGGAGGGAGATGGGACGGGTAGTGGAGGAGTGGGAGAAAATAGGTGAATGACCTATGTTTGACCTTTGTCATAGCAATTTTCCTTTTAATTGAATAGTTCATTTACCAAACTTCCTTTCCTCTTTGTGGCTGTGTAAAATCCCCATTCTGTGCCCCTGGTGGTAACACTCATGCTTCAACTGCATCTGTGACATCAAGAGGCACATATACTGCTCCAACAGCAGGGAATACTCCTGCTGTGTTGTGGGATGCAGTGATTCAGCAGGGAAATCCATAGAGCTCTGTCAACTCTGCAGCATGGCAAGTTGGGCAGTGTAAAGAATACCGTAGTTGGAGCAGCATCACCTAGAAGTGTCAGCAGTGATGAAACCAGTAACATGGTTTTCAAAACTCTGGAGTCAGGGAGATATTTTACCTTTTACCCTCTTCACATTTTGTTGCAGTGTAAGGAGGTGTTAGCCCCACCATCACCCACTCAGTTATTTACACGCAAGCATGCCTACATTATGTGATGTATTGTGTGTGGCAACCTGCTGTACCTGGTCATTGAACTCCTTTTCACTTTGTTTTGAAGCAAAGAGCATCCAGACCCTGAAGGAAACACACCTCTTTGGGAACTGGGCTTTGCACCTTATAGGGGTTGAGCAGTGTGCATGCAGTGCAGACGTACAGCATCAGGAAGTGGAAATGGTCTCCCCTCTGATCTGCAGGGACCTGTGTGGCCTATGAATCACAGGAAAATATCAAGTAAAACCCATCAGTTGTGGATGAGGCTGAGAGTGCTGACTGTTGTTCTGATAACCATAGGCTGCTGGATAAATGAAACTGTGCTTATTATTTGTTTCCCTGTAGTTTTGCTAGTGGGTCTGGTCTAAGTAATTTTTTCTCTCTCTTTCAGTTTCTGGGCTGCTAAAATCTGTTTATTCTACTGGACAGAGGTTGCAGGGGAGTGTTAAAAGCTTGTATGCATTTTTAGATTATTGGCTGAAAGATGCAAAGGCAATGGAAAAAACTTTGGCATTTGTTTCACTGTGAGAGCAGAAGAGGGAGGTGAACGTTACCTGTATATTATATGTGTGTCTAGACCGAATCGAGCACATGCTCCATCTGCCCCAGGTTATCATCTTCAGCACTGGCCACCACAAATTGCCCAAGAGAAGAAAGAAACCTTAGAGAAAATGAATTCTTCTGTGTGGAGAGATTTGCATGTTCTTAGACTGAAGCTAATGTTCATCTTGGAGAGAGAGAATCTGGATCTCTTGCAGTGTTTCAGTTTTAAATTCTTGAGATGGCAACCTTGATATAGATCCTCATTCTGCAGTAAATCTTATGTCATTCTTTTCACCGTGCCAAGACCTTGTCCTCTTTGGCACTGGTAGCAACACATCTATGGGGAACCCAGCAGTCAGTAGACAGGAGCTGTGGACTTATGAGGAGGACTGTGGGACTTTGACCTGCCTTGTCTAAGTGTGTCTAAGTGTTGTTACTTAGCTTAGAAATCTTATTCCCTTGGAGAGGACGCTTGGTGCTTTTTTATAGGTATTGCTCATGTCTTACCTGAATTTCTTAGACTGCAGTAGATATAACCCCCAAATAAAAAAACCCAAAGAACCCAACCCTGAGTACCTATGATCAAGATGAAGGACTCTGGGAAGTGCTGTGTTGTCTTCTGAAGACTGTGGCTAGCTCACTGCTCCACAGTGAGAACTTCCTTGAGCAGCTGCACAGTCTTTAAGTGATTTAAGTAGAAATAAATGACCTGAAAGTTGAGTTCAAATCTCACAAGCAGAGGACTTTTTGTCCTTACTAAACATTCAAGGTGAAATGACAGATTCATTTTGTGTCATCTTGAGCTTGTGAAGAGGCTAACATGAGATGAAAGAACTAGTAAGATTCATCCCTGTGCTGAATTAGCCAGAGACAAGCAGACCTTCACTGCCAGACAGATACCTTGACTACTTGAATTTCCACTTACCTCTTTATGTACAGCTTAAGGCCCTGATTCTCTGGCACCTTGTGTCTGGTATTGCCACACACATGCAAAATGGATTGTTCTGGAGCTATTGGTATGCTGTCTGGATTAGGTCCCTGTAACAGAGCCCAAATCAGAATTACCTGTCTGTTTGGTGGCAGTACTCTTGCATGCTTTTTCTTACAGTCTTCTCATGGTTGAAACTCCAAAGGTTTCAGCCCACCTTGCCAGAATCTTTCCTGTTAGAAAAAAAAGAATTTCAGGAACACAGGAATCACTTAGGAGTGCTATGAAGTCAGTGCAGGTCAAGGCTCTCTGTTACCAATTCTGCTGTGAGCTGCTCTGCATCTCCAGGCCTGGATTTCCACCCTGGTCAGGCAGAGAAAACAACTTTGGATCAGCGAGCTGTTGTAGGACATCTGTAAACCAAATTGAGAAGGGTGACCTGGGCAGTTAATGTCTGAAAAGGAGGATCTTGAAGCTTTTGTATTTGCAACATAACCTTTTAACTAATATGTTCAACGGCTCATTATGGACTTTCTTCTGTGCAGTTACAGGGAACTTCCCTGGGACTTGCCACACATGTGCTGGTATAGTCCTGTGTGCTGTGGATGCTCATCTCCAGCGTGTAATAAGAAACTTCTCCAGACTGCACTGATGATGCATCAGCATCTTTTAAGCAGTTCTCCTTCAAGCATCTTGAAGGGAGTAAGGAAAACATCCAAAAAAGAATGTGGTAGCTGCTGCAACACTGACACTTGGGGATAACCTTCTGTTGACATTTTTGCAAACCTTGAATCAGGAAATTCGACCTTCCACCCCTGCACATATATCTCATGTTACATGCTTCTGTATGATCATGGCTTCCTGTGACCCAGATAGGATTGTGGTACCTTTATCTTTAACATTTATTATGCTTTTATCAACAGCTGGGCTTACTGTGAGCCAGACTTCACTGGCACAAATGACCAAAGCTTCATGTTGTTTGCGGTGTCTGATGTAAAGGAACGGAGGATCCGCCCTGTCATTGCCGTGTGTTTGGGCTGAGATGGTTTTGTGTAGAAGTGTGGTAGGTTATCTCTAATCTTTGTATGTAGCTTGACAACTTCCTAAACTGGAGAAGGCCAGGCTTGCCTTGAACGAAGGTGGTCAGCAAAAGTAAAAAGCACCGGAGTTGTAGGGATTCTGCTAAGCAGAGAGGTGGCAAAGAAGAAACAGAGCCTGCTAAATTCTGGGGCTAGAGTAGAGAGAAGTCAGACTGGCTTAGCTGGCATATGATATAGAAGAAATTTTTAAATTTCTTTTTTTAAGGGTAAATGGAAGAGGCAAGGAAAACAGTTAGACCTCTGGGAGCCAGGAGATCAGGGTATGGATGTTGAGGTGAGACACAGAAGAGATTGTAGAGGTAGATGTGCCTGTTACTTGTGAGGGGAGACAAAGGAGCATTAAGGAGGATCAACACTGCTGCAGAGGGGAAAATACAGAGCCCAGTGCAGATCTGAAAACCATTGCTTAAAAGTACTTTACCTTTTTTTAGGCTACATGTCTCACTAGAGGAGCTGCCATATATGTGTGTTGTCCAAATGTTGGAATTGGCTATGGTTTGGAAAGAGAGGAAGTGGGAGAGGGATGGTGATGACTAGAAAGAAAATGTGGTAGGACAAAAGCCAGGGAGAGTGTAGTTCAATTCTGCTACTATTCTAGAAAGCCCATTTGGTCTCTGAGTAGTACATCTTTCTGCTAAGTTCTCCACTGTTGTTGACTATCAACAGGTAGCAACTGGGAGCAGGGGAATGGCAGAGTAAGATGACACTAAATGTTTTGCCATATGCTTTACCTTTACAGTGTACTTGCTGATGGCACTGTGCCCCTTCCCAGAAGCAAAGGACTCTGGTGGTGATGAACCTGAGGCAAAAGGAAGTTTCTCTGGAGTTGGATTGGGGGAACAACAGTAGGGATCTGTGGTTTATTCTGATATTTGCAAGTTTGCCTGGAAAACAGGTTACACTGCACCTTTGCTTTGGAAGGTGTGGCATTTTCTCTGCAGGGGATGCTTGAAGTTCACCAAGGTACAGGGATTGCATGCACATTTCTGAAAGAAGTCTAATGGTTATTTTCTGTCTGTCCCATGACTGCCTGCCCATGCAGGGGATGCTGTGACATTCTTTTTCCTGCTATTGGGTTAGGAAAGCGGCAGGTGCAACCACAGCACAAGGAGGGTGTTGCAGGTGTGATATTCATGTGTCTAATCCATGAACTGTGGGAAAGGGAAGAGCATGTTCCTAATTTCTTCCTGTGACACTGCACCTGCCTGATGTTCTGGTCACTACCTTGATGCAGTCCTGCTCATGTTGGCAGGAGCTTTGCCATGTGTGTCAAATCTTTACTGTAATATTTTCACTGCTAAGCAACAGAATTTCATTTCTTCTCTGAACTTGCTGTCCTGTAGAGGGATGAAAAAAACATAAGGGTATCAATGCTGGTATCATTCAGTGGCATTAAAATTCAGATGTGATGAATCAGTAGCAAACAGGATGAGGAATTCCTATGGGGAAGGTATAATGCAGGGAACACTTAGTACAATTTTCTGGTTGTGTTAAGCAGAACACAATACCAGGACATTATAATGATCATTTTTTGGGGCATATTCCTTCTTGCATTGGGCAAAACAGCTCAGTCTCTGCTTAACTGCATATGTGCAAAAGTTCTCTTTGAATTTAGTGAGTGTTTAGGGCCATGTCCTACTCATAGTTGGTTTTCCCTAGGTCTGCGCTCTTACCTAATTTTTATGGCAGTCAAAGAGGAAGGGCTTTTTAGACAGAGCTGTTGATGGGTCCCCAAGTGAGAACACTTGAAATGGAGTTCAATTCCAAACAGTGCTGAGTGGTGGACATTTAGATCATCAGATTCACAGTGGTGTCTCCAGCAAAGAGAAACAGAAATTGAAATATTCATATACAGTAATTAATTTTGAAAGTGCTGTTGAAAGCATTTGCAGTAGCCAAGGGAAATGTCCCTTCTAGAGGGATGGAGAGACAGTTGTGCTTACACCTGTTAGATGGTTCATTTTGAAGGTGGATAAGTAACTGCTGCATCTTAAAGCTGCATGGCCTATTGGCTGGTGATATGTAATCTAAATTGGTACAAACTGTTTTATAACCTCCCTCCCCTGAATAACATTTGGTTTTATGACCTGCAGAGTGGTCATTGTTTGAACCTGACAGCTCTTTTCTGGCCATGTGACTCCAAAGTAGAATATCAGGCAAGGCTTTACAGTTAATGGTGCTACCAAGCTTTCCTGTCTGGGCTGGTCTTACTTTTGGTAGGTGCCTGGGAAGGAGGAGATGGCTGTTTAGGTATGTGGCAGGAGTAAATAGGGTTGTGTCACTCCTCCTCCCCTTCCTGTGGCAGGTGGTAAATGGCTGATCTTCCTTTTGCTTCCTTGAAAGCAAGGGAATGCTTAGAGCAGGTTACTTTAAGGAAAGCCCCACCTCTCTGCTGATGAGCTCTCTGTTGCATACTGTCACATGTGGTTTAGGAGAGGGGTCCTCCCATCCTTGCCACAGCCCTTCCTCCTTTCATGGATTCTCAGAAAAAAAATAAAATCCCCCTAACCTTGGAAATAGCTGTTAATGAAACTCTTTTCTCCCTCTTAGCACCTGTCCCAATTCTATGAACTAATGTACCTGAGAGTTGCACTTCCCTTAAGTCACAGACTTCAATCCTGTCTGAGGTTTGCAGAACTACTCTAAATGAGCAAATACTTATTCTTGAGATCAACACCAAGACCATGAAAAATAAAGACCCCATTTTATTGCCCTCTCAGACTTCTTGAGGAAGAGACGTTCTTTCAATGTGGAGAGCAAAATGATGTTGTCCCTTCACTTCCCTATTCTGGCAGTTTCAGAGTTTACAGGCCCTCACCAAAATGTCACTTTTCTTTATACATATTATTCCTGTGTAGCAGTTCTCTGAGCTACACACTTAGCTTGACTTCTGCTTTTTTACTCCAAGTTCTCCTTGGAGTATCCTCCTACTTATCCCACTCTTTGCTTCATCAATGTATATGTTTTCTGTCATTTGATTGACAATGTCATTGGGTTAAGCACTGGTATTTTTGTTGCTTGCTGTTTTTGTGCTGATACCGGTTGCATTTGATGTGCTGCTGTCTCTTCCTTTCAATTGACATTAGTGATATGAAATTGATGACTAGTCTGTGCCTTACTGCTGGTGACTGCTTCTCATTGCTTCTGCCCTTTTGCTAAAAGGAAGGATTAAAGATATGCCCTCATCTGTCACCTTTCTCTGCTATGGGCATGAGAGGGGCAGAGAGCTGGGAAGGGGACATCCTTGCTTTGGTGTTGATGATCAGGGGTGCCAACAGGCAAAGCAGCAGCAATGGGAGGCTGACTTGCAACTCATGAGGTTCTGAATAAAAGTGGGTTTATAACTACATTTTGTTGTTTAAAGTCCTCCTTTCTGCCCAGCCACCACTGTGTGTCTTCAGTATGTGCTGTCTCCCTCACAGACCAAGCACCTGATGGGACTTTCTATCCCCTTGCCAGCTCCTCATCCAGTCTTCCCTGCTCTCCTTTTGGGTACAGCTTCCAGAGAGATGATAACTTTTGCTCTGGTGTATCTGAGTCTCACTGTTGGTGGCTATTCCCCACCACAGTCTTTATGCTCTGCCACATGTAGATGATACAGGGAGAAAGCTAAGCAATAAAGGCAAACTTGGAATGCAGTGGTGGTTCCCAATCCAGGGAACACCAATATGTAAATAATATAGTGCTTTGCTCAAGTAGGGTAGATGAGGCTGCTCTGCCAACTCTGAGGAGTTTCCCACTGTGGTTTAGGGCAGTTTCAAAATGACTTAGAGCTGAGCTGGCACTGGAGTCACAATGAAGTATGTGCTTTCTATTTTATTCTAGTCCACCACTCATTTGGTTACATTCCCTGGATGTCTAGGTTGTGCTAGGTCCCTTGGCAAATGCTGCCTTTGGGGAAGGGGGTAAAATGGCCACAGCTGTTGGGTCCAGAATGGTTTTGGTGAATCCCCATGGGCACTTGGTGCTTGCTCTTCCCTCTGTCTCCTGTGCAGACCTGTTGAAGGGGGCTGGTGGGGTCGATGGGTCCTCACCCAGGGTATCTGCTGAGTAAAGAACTGCTGGTAACACCTCCTCTTTTCAAGTCAATGCAGTAAATAGGTTTAGTCCAGTTTATTTAGTAAGGTTGCATTTCAGTTGAGATGTGTTATTGGATTGAACGTTTCTAGGTCATGGTTTGAGACAACTATCACTTTGGCACTTTCAGTAAGAAATAATGTCAGATCAGTCTGTCTTCACTGCTGGAGAAAGGACACACTCTTAATTTTCAAATCACCATATTTCAAAGTATACTGCTCACCCGTGGATCAGGCAAATATTTCTGCAATTAAATTCTAAATGTATAAGAGTAAATCCAGAAATATTTTAATCCAAACCTTATTTTAAAATCACAAATTTGGAGACAAAGTCTGGGACAAAACTTTAACTGCATCTCTTCCTTCTTGGTTATCAATGTCGTTTTGAAGTTGGTGATAGAGGACTAAAGTCTGAGCTGGGGAAGAAAGCGAAGGCTTTAGTTAGCATATCTTCTTTTATGCAAGCCCTTTTCCTTTTCAGAATGTCTGCATGCTATCTTTGGGTGCAATCTTTAGCCCTAAGTGCTGGAGAGCAAAAGCTGCTCTTAAGAACACAGGGTAAGCAGGGAAGTATTTGCGTAGACATTAAGGGTCTCCGCTGGTGTCCCTGAAGAACAGTTGTTTTACATCTGTCAGAAAAATAAATGCTCAAATAAGAAAGGGCTGTTGACCTTGCAATATCACACTATGAAAATGTAAATTTCTAGAGCTGTAGTCAAGGGCCTTAGGCAAAAAACCTTCAGATCTGAATGCTTGAATTGTTGACCTTAGTTTAGCCACATGACGTTTTGAACTAACTTGAAGACCAGCTCTAGGTTACTCCCAAAGGGATCTTAAATCATTGGGAACAAAAGAAACAACAGGATGTGTGGAACAGGACAATCTTATCTTGGAAAAGTAAACCTAACAGCCTAAAATGTGTTAAATTCATTCCATTTGTAAATGTTTGTTAACATGGTGGCCTACTAACATGATTGAACTGAAGCTCTGGACTTAAACACTGAAAATTATCCAAGTTAGAGCATTAAGCATTTTCTGTTATAAGATTAATGCAAACAGCCCATGCCCTACCACCCTCATCAATAAGGAACTACTAGCACAACCTGCAGATATCTTTCTAAAAGTGGAAGAGAGCAAATATGTATAAATATGGGGGCGTGATGGGGCAGGAGGAAGGAAGGAAAGCCTTGAATTAGCTTGCAGAACACTGAATCAAGGTTCAGTCAGCATGAAACTAACCTTTCTCTAGGCACATTCATTCAGTGGCTATTTTAGCTCAAGGTAGGAATCGCATCTGCAAGCATTTTAGCATGGTCATATGTGCTAGTCCCAGGCTCTTGGAAGAAGGAAGGAATGCTGTTCAGAATGATAGATGCATGGCCTAGTGCTGTGTGAACAATCCATGGTAAGGAGATGGTCCTGCTCTGGACTCAAATTCTGTCACAAGGCCTGTGAAGCTGTGTGGTGCCTTGACCAGAGCCCTCAGATCCTGTAGGGTAGAAATAATAAGCAGAACTGAAGTTGGGATCATCATCCAGGGGTGAAAGATTGGCAAATACTACCCTAATGGTGCCCTGGGCCAGGGAGAGAACTTCCCTGGTGATGCCTGAAGGACAGGGGAGTATGGAGACTTGGTGGTCTGAGCTCTGTTGCTCACTTTGTCTTACAGGCAGGCAGGACCAGATGGACTGCTGTGGCATTATAGTGGTTACATTTAAATGCAAGGTCAGAGTATAAATGCAGACTAGTGACAGCAGGAACGTCACTAAGCTGACTCATGTTGCCAAGAATACCCTCTCATTTCTGCCTGCATCCCTGCACAGGGAGGAGGAATTGATGCTTCAATCTTGCAACATCCCAGCAAACCCCAATTTTAGACCCTGTACCTATTTCATCCCTTTTATGTCTCTATTGGCTGGTTGTGGTCTTGTTGGAACGGGGTTTATTGAATGGTGTCAGACAACAGAGGTTGTTGAAGGGATGTGAATGACTTTGTGTAAAGCATGTTTGACACACCCTGATGCAAGGACTGAATGTTCCTCATCTTCCTACCTTATAGGCCCCCACCACAGGCTTATGTGTCCCAGTGTGATTGTGCTACAAACACAGATATGGATGTAAAGGTGCAGCTGAGAAATGTGGCCAAGAGAGCACAGTGATGAGCCTTTTTTCTTTGGGATAGGCAGAACTTCAAGGAAGTCACCTGTTGACCTCACAGTCTGTGGTGAGAGTGCAAGAAAAGCCTTGTCTCTTGTAGAGAGAGCGGATGGGAAGGGTGGAGTGAGGTATTAATTCTTTCCTTATTTGAGAAAGGAGAAAGACACAAAGGTCCTGACTGCACTGAGTAATTAGTGCTAAAAATAACTTTTTTTGAAGGATACAAGCAATGAACCCTGCAAGGAGGATGTGGCATGGCTACTGAAAACAAGGGCCACAATTCTGTCTCAGCTCTAATAGCTTTGTCCCTGACTATAGGAAGCCTGGGTGGGACTGTTGGAGAGGGGCAAACTGGTTAATCTCTGGAGTCTTTTGGCTGTGAGCACAGCTGGGGTGCCTGATAAAGTCACAGCATTGATGGCACTGTGTCACTGTTTAGGGTCAGGGTGGCCCTTAGACCTCTAACAGATGCTCTTTAACACCCCTCCCTCCCCAAAGGGGAAGAGAAAGAGAATAACAACATTTCCACTTTGAAAATTTAAAATGGTTAAGGTACTTTTAGAAGCAGGACACTGATCTAGTAACCATTGCATTATCAGTTCCTGTGCTGTAATTTCTCTATTCCTCTTTCCAGCCCCTCTGAAACAAGTTTTCACTGAGACATACAGCTATCTGGACTTCATTTTCTTTTAATAAGGAGCCTTATTTTCTCCTTCATCTAGACCTTCTGAAGCCTACCTATCACATCATTTTTCTAGTTGAGGAGATTCTGCTCTGTAAAGCAAGTGTTGGGCCATTGCTGGACACACATCTCCATCTTTGGCTGCAGCTTCAGCCAAACCAGATGTAGGGACAGCCTAAAAGGATGGGACTACTGTGTGATGCAGCCCCTGAGGTTTAGCAATGTACTGTGAACCCCTGTATGCTCCTCTGTGTGTTGTCTGTAGACGTGATTGGTACTCTCCCACTAGAGGGCAGTTTTATCATTCATGCATTGTCACAGGTTGCTAATTTCATTCACAAAATCACAGAATGATAGGGGTTAGAAGGGACCTCTGGAAACCATCTTGTCCAAAGTTCCTGATAGAGCAGGTTGGCCTAGAGTGGGTTGGTTGCCCAGGATTGCATCTGTGCAGGTTTTTAATATCTCCAGAGAAAGAGACTCCACAACTTCTCTAGGTAGCCTGTTCTGGGCTCTGTCACACTCATAGTAAAGAAGCTTCCCTTTATGTTCAGCTGGAACGTCTTGTGTTCCATTTTGTACCCATTGTCCTGTTGCTAGGCACCTCTGAAAAGAGACTGGCCCATCCTCTTAACACCCACACTTTATCTATTGATAAGCATTGATAAGATTCCCTCTGTCTTGTCTTCTCTAGGCTAAATAGTCACAGGTCTCTCAACTTTTCCTTGGCACAGAAATGCTCCAGTCCCCTGAGTAGAGGGGGAGGAGAACCTTCTTCAACCTGCAGGTCACACTCTTCTTAATGTACCCGAGGACACCGATGGCCTTCTTGGCCACAAGGGCCCATTACTGGCTCATAGTGAACTTGTTATCTAGCAGGACTTCAGGGTCCTCCTCTGCAGAGCTGCTTGCCAGCAGGTCAACCCCTAATCTATACTGGAGTGTAGCATTATTCCTCCCTAGGTGCAGGACTATATGGTTGCCTGTTTGAACTTCATTAGGTTCCTCTCTGCCCAGGTCTCTAGGCTGTCTAGTATCTGCATCCAGCCTGTCAACAGTGTCTTTCTTTAAGACCAGCAGAAATTCAGAGGAAAGTTGTGGTCAACAGTTAATTAGTCTATATGAATGATAAAACCATTTATTTGGAAATGCATTACTCAGTATAAAGCAGATATCGAGGAACAATTCTGTGTGTGTGCCACATGTATTTGGGAACAAGCAGCTATGTCACAGTCCCATGGAAATGAGTGTGTGTGACTGGGGCGTGTGTTCTGCACTGACAGCGGGCACACAGCTCCTGGATGCTTCTTCTGGTAAAAGCAGAGATACAGCAGGTTCATGTCACTAAGCTGAACGCAGTAGACAGATTTTTATTTTTCTTAATATATTTTGAAGCTTTACAATGAAAACCAAAAGAATCCCCAAACACCCTAATTCTCAGTGGGCAAGACAAGCACTCCTTACTATGACATTAGCAGTCCTGAAGGTTTTGTTTCTTAGATGAATAATGATATAGTAATAGGCATTAATATTTTAGAATCTGAATAGGAACCATGATTGCAGACTCAATAATCAAGACCTCAGAGGCGGCCTCTCTGCACTGTGAGGCATGATTGTGTTGGGAATATCACACTTGGTTCTCCTTATGATATATGAGAGGGTGTCAGTTTTGTTTCTCAACTAGTAAGAAACACAAGATCAGTCATGACCTTGTCCCGTAACTCATTAAGTTAAACTTGGTCATGTTGCAATGTGACCTTTCTCCCAAACTCTGAAGCTGGGCTTGTTTGCTTCTCCTATCCTCCAGCTATCTTTGCACAGCATAGAGGGAACATGCTCCTCTGCTCTCTCTAAATCCCTGGAATCATCTAGAGTTTTCCCTTTCTAAGGTCTGAGCTAATGAGAAGTGACAGATGGTGGTCTTGATGGGAAGCTTAGCAGACATTTCTTGCTTGTTTTTAGTCTAGTTATACTTGCCTATGCTATTTGTCCCTGAGCCAGGCACAGCATCTGGGAAGAGTGGATGAAGGCATGCCTCATGTCTCCTTTTCTCTGGGGTTAGGAGTTTCTAGGGCTTCCTGTCAGAAATCTTCCCAGCAAAGCCAAGTACTGATTCAGCCCCTGTGATAGTGACGGGTTTGCAAGTCTGTGCTGTCCTTTCTGCTTCCTTAGGGGAAGTAGGTTCCCCAGCAGATGAGCTCAATGTGTGTTACATTCTCTTCAGTGCATGGCCTAGTTCCACTCCCTGACTTCATGTTTTGAAGAACTGTAGTGCCATTTGGGTCACCAATTCCTTCTCAGCCCTTGTGGAAGCTGGCTGCTGCCACCTGAAGCCAATAGTGCCAGGTCATGGCACCAGGCCCATGCTCTAGGGGTAGGACAGCTGTATAGGGACTTTAGGGACATGGTTTAGTGTGACCTGGCAGTGCTAGGTTAATGGTTGAACTTGATGATCTTGAAGGTCTCTTCCAACTAGAATGATTCCATGATTCTATAGGGAGGAGCACTATACCAAGCAGTTACAGCCTTAGCAGGTTAAACAGAAATGCCTTTGTTTCCCTATTGTCTGCCTGATGCATCAAATGTAAAAAGCTATGTAAACTCAGGACATTCATGGCACACCCGAGTAGTTACACTAGATGATCTCTGTAGATGGATACTCTTCCTAGACATCCTGCAAGGCCATGCCCTCTCCTACCTGTCTGAATTTTCCTTGCTTGTATCGGGAGCTCTGGCTGTGATGCTTCTACCTTGTGTTGCCTGCCGGAGTTTCTCTGTGCAGTTCACCCCTCCAAGACACTATAAGCAAGTTTGCAGCTGTCTGGAGCATAAGCAGAACGGTTTTCTTGTGCAGGCTGTTACTGGGATTGTGCAATGCTGAGTGAAACTGTTTCCCTCAAATTGTCTAACAAGGTCAGACTCCATTTTCATCTATTGCTTCTTCAGTGCTACCCCCTCCTGTTAGTGTGGGTGCAATCCCTCTTCTGATAACTCTGGAAGTCACAGGAGAATAGAGAAGATCAGGCTGGTGCTATAGGCTCTTGGAGTGTGCTGAAGCCACATCCTTGATCGATCTCCTGTTAAGGCAGATGTCCAAAGAAGCTCTCCCCTCTTGGGCAGAAAGACCCCTGTCTCCATGAGGGAACATAGCTCCACCTTTATGGGTTTGATCTTGCATGGTTGACTAGGCTTCTATGAAGGGCTTTTGGGAGGGGATCTCATGCTGCTTGTTTATTTTACTGATTGCCTCATTTTCTAAGTGCTTCCAGACCAACTGTAGGCTGGTTCCTGTTAACTTGTCCACCCTCGGTCCATCTCCTCTCATCTGCATCTCCCCTTTTTCAAGTTTCCCATGAGAAACTACATTGATGTTCCGATCCTTGTTCTTTTTTGCTGTGTGTTTGTCCTAGAATGTTTATCTGTGTGAATGTCCATTCACTGTCCTTCCCTGCTCTGAAATGGTAAAGCTGCTCTGACCCAGGCCCTACAAAGAAAGAAGTATATTAGCAGCTTTCTGCCATCTTCAGCAACTAGGAGCTAAGTCTGTGGTTTAAGTTTTCTGTGGGGTGTGAATAGAAATGTATAGACAAAATCATATTTAAATACCATTCTGTGGACCCCAAAGCAATGGGATTTCCCTAAATATATATATATATTTCTTTTTTAATAATGCATTTGAAAATGTTTACTCTCTCTGGCCTTTAAGACCGCACTTACTTCACCCTATCTTCTAGAGTTTTGCTGTATCATGAGTATCTCTGATTCTTGCAGCTGGGACTTAAAATATGCATTTATTTCATATATAGTAAGATTATTGTAGTACTTTGTTCATGCTCTGCTCAGGTTCTCTATCATCCCTAGAGATCTTCCCAGGTATTGTTCTTCATCTGCTCAGCCTCTGTGTTAACCATGGCAAGTGTTGGGTGTTTAGGACATTGTGTTCTTCTTCTGCAGTTTTCTCCTCCAATGTTGGAGGTGTTTAGGTAATATTTTTTGGTTGCTCTGGTCAAGAGTGGTTTGTAATGATAATCTTTCTTGATGAGTTGCTTTCTGAGTCCTAACACTTTGTTTCTGCTATCCATCTACCTTAAAGACAGTAGTAGAAAATAGACTGTTCAGTTAATTCTGCTTGTCTATAGAGTACATTCTGTTGATGTCCATTTCTGCCATGGTCTGGTCAGTGAAATCCAGCTCATGCTCTTGCTACATGAAATTACTGATGCTCATTTTGTTAGTGATATGGTTGATTTAGAACAACATCCCTTTAATTCTTTAGGATCACTACTGTGTGGCAAGGATCTGAGATTATTTTCAGGCTATTTTCCTAAGTGGTATACTTTCATTAGGAGTATCCTTAGTTTGTCCTGCCTATGGGTTAGAGGCTGTCTCCAAAACAGAGCTGGAGCCCACCAGTCAGACCAGCATTGGCAGAAGGAGCACTGATGAGTTGTGCAACCTAGTCTTCACCTCTGTGGTCTTATTGCAGCATTCTTACTATTCCGGTGTTTAGACTCTATTGCTATTTATTCTATTTCCTCAGAACCAGAAGATATCCAACTATATTACTCTCTACATGGAACAAAATGATATCTATTCTTTTGCTGGGTTTGGGGTTTGATTTTTTTTTTCTTAACATATGAGCAGACAAGGGCACAGTGACTCATTCTGACTTAAGTGAGGTTTTTCAGAAGGGGTAAGGCAGAATATGGGCTGAAACCTGTCTCACCTTCTCACTGGTTTATGTGGGAGATCAAAGGACTGTATTGATGTGTTTTGAGAACTCTGTGTGAACCCCAGCATCCCAAAACATTGAGGGTAGCCTTGAACTCTCTTCTCAAGCTGGCATTATATCCTACCAGTCTAGTTTTCTGGAGCAAGTAGATGCAGTGAGCCACGTTGCCTTGTGCTCCTGCTGCAGAAGAAGGGCTGTCGTAAATGGCTCCACATCCTAGTTGGGTAATTCTGCTTTTGGTTGGAAGTAACTTATCAAATGTCAGAAGGTACTTGATTTTTCTCTGCCCTTCTTGTGGAGTTGTTGTTCTTGCCATGGTGACCTAGGACTTTGTCACCCACAGCCTCCTGACTCTGGGAGAACGGCAGTGTTAAGGTACACCTTCTCACAATAGCTTGCTACTTAGCTCCTGTGTTCGGCCCCACCTCCTTCAATACCACCACCATGGAAAATGACATGCATGGTGGAGGGAAAAGAAACTTTGTTCTCCACTTTGCACAATGAGAAGTTCTGGGAAGAGCCTGGAAAGTCTCAATCTCTGTGACTGTGGTAAACTTTCCTAAGGACTATTGAATTTGATTCAACTGTTACTCATCACATCTAAAAATTTTTCATTAGACTAATAATATTTCATTCTTCTGGCTCAGTTTGTTTTTTTTTTCCCTTTTGAAAGACCATTTCTAGTGGTATTTCCACTCAGTTGGAAGAAGTGAGCGGCAAAGGAAAATAACTCAGGATTTATTTTAGTTGTTGGCTCCTCTTATCACATATTCCTCTGGGACTGATGGGGCTACTCTGGGCTTAGAACTGAGAGCTTTACAGTTTTCCCAGGAGGAGGTAGATTGTTCGTGTCTGCTCCCCATTGTGCCTCCAACCTACCTTCTTACCAGCAAACCAAGTCCCAAGCGCTTGTTTCCTCCTCGTTTATCTTCATGTTTGCAGCATCCTCATTCACTTGATTAGGGTAATCTGGCAGGCCTATAGGTTTTGACAGTTGATTTGCCTGCAGATGCAGGTGTTGCTTTGGCCACATGTACGTCCAAAAAATGGATAAGCCATGTTCTCAGCTTCAGCTAATTAGCACAGTTTGAATTCATGGTTGTAAGGTTAGAATCTCAACACCTGTAGCCATGTCAAAGTGTCTCCACTGATTTTTCAGGCTCAGGCACATTTAGAGATCAGTTTTATCACTTTGTCAGCAAGTTGTCTAGCCACCAAGTTGTTGCACAGAAGATGGGTACCACTGTTCTTCCACTCTCTCTTCAGTCTTAGATTATGTTTCTGGCCAGAGCAAAGCCACCAGCAGGCGTGTATTGGCTTTAAAACCTTCATTAATCTCTTGAAGGATAAAAGGAAGAGTAAAAGTAAAAAGTATTGCCGGTCTTTAAAAGCGTAGCTCAGCAGTCCTGTAGATTTTAGTCCAAATAAGACTGCAGGACTGACGTCCTATTCGGAAAAAGCTGCCTGTCTTGCACTGGGAGAGGAGGAGGAAGTCACAGTGAATTGGCAGTGCAGAAGGTTTTGTCTGCTTTTGAGCCACCACAAGTACTCTTAAGCACAACATTTCTATCTAGACAGGCAATCATTTCACTTCTTGCTGTGACTGGGATAAATACATCCCAGAATGGCTTCTATGGAAAATAAAAATCTGTTGATTGCCTTGAATTAGTAATTATGTTAACCCTAGGATAGATTTCTCATCCTTTTCCCGAAAGAAAGTTCAGGAAGGTTCAGATGGGTTCAAAGAGGCCATGCCTTATTTGGTTTATTTGGTTGCCCATCACAATGACTTGTGAAGTCAAAGAATAAGCTGGAAAAAATTCCGAAATTCCACATCAAGACAAACTCTGAGATGTTCTTGTTAGAATGAAATGTGTCAGGAAAAAGAGTGCATTTAAAAAATGAGGTATACTTTTGACACTTCCCAAGATCAAAAGTTTGGTTTAAAAAATTAGTTACACATTTGTGTGTTTTCTTCTAGTTCACTATTAAGTACAGTTTTTCCAAGAGCATATTAATTCATGAGTCTTACAGCTCCTGAGCATTCTGCTGGTTTTTTAACCTTCAATACAGTCTGTCTTTGAGGTTTTTATCTCCAGGCTGTGTATAATGCTGCAGAAGCCACAATTACTCCGTAGCCATTTTGGCCCTGCAACATTATGTACAGTTTGGTTAAATTAGAAATTTATTTAACATTACAAAAAAACTCAGTTCTTCAGAGAGCCTGGTGAGAGTAACTTTTCCCAGACTGTAAGGGGAAGGGTAAATCTGCATTATCTGATATTGCCTGGAAATTAGTTCATAGTTCATAATGTGAAATACTCCATTAAGAATGAGTGACCTGCCCAAAACTTTGGTTCAGAGCTTTCTTCACAGAAAGTTCAAGTAAAAACAAACAAACAAAACCCAACCAAACACACACACACACACAAAAAAAAAAAAAAAAAAAACCAAAAAAAAACCCCAAACCAAAAAAACCCCACCCAAACAAACTACATAGAGGGGCATTTGATTTTGTGGAAGCTACAGGTTCTGTGTGAAAATTGTTTTGCCATTATGTCCTATCCAAACCTAACAAGGAGCAAATCTTTTCTCCTTCAAACAAAAATTTTAAGTGCTTAGTATAGTGCCGAACCACTGCAACTAATGCATCACCTTCCAAATTTCATGTGTCACTTGCCTGCTTTTCTGCGTCTTCCTCTGTCCTAATTGTATGGTCTGAAATCCTGACCATACTCAAGTCAATGACAAAACTTCCACTGATTTTTCTTTTGGAGAAGGGATTTTACTCAGTCTCTGTTTCAGTAGTGGCAAGTATGATGAAAAATATATCAGGCCTCATAAAACTCCTATGCATTGCTTTTAAGTTCCTGTGTAATACTAGTTTCAATCCTCCTGTTTCACTGTTTCTGAGAGAGAAAGTCTATCTGCCTAGGCAGTCCTAAAACTAAATCTGAGACTCATTCTGTATTTCATACTGGGAATTGACTATGTCAATTTGATTTCAGGGTTGTCCGTGAAAGGACACCTCTGCTTTCCCTCCTTGTCTATCATCAGTGGGTGAATGTTATAAAATAACTTTGGTGGGCAGAGTGAATTGGAAATGGGGAGACTGACAGTGTTCTCCTGGGGCAAGAGGAATCAATGTCTACAAAACAAGCCATTTGAATTCTTACTCCTTTCCACTGCTCTTTACAACCTTTCCTAAAGTCAGACAGATCCCCACCTGCATAAATAAAGCTTAATCTGCTCATAGACCTGGCAGTGGGAACATGATGTCCCCTGTGAAGGGACGACCTATATGAGATTTCTAGTATTTCGCTCACATACTTTACACACCTACAGTTTTCTGGCACCTTCTTGCCACACATAATAAAATTTTTTTTGTGGTTTGAGATTTTGCCCAAACGCCTGCAGCTGCAAAACTCAGTTTGTCTTGTTCACCAGTCTCAAAGCTGCTCCTGAGACCTAGGCTGTGTGAAATGGAGTAAGGTGCTCCACCTTACTTTGAAGACTTCTTTCTGCCATTGAGTGACTTGTCTGTCTTGAAACCAGAAAGAACATCTCCATATTGTGCAGAGAACACAAGTAATAAAGGCTTGTAAAATGTTTTGCGTGCTGTAGACCTCAGGAGTAAACTAAGACACAAAGTCTTGCTTTAAGAGGCTCCCAGGGTTACTGTTGAAGTTGTAGTAGCCTGAGGAACAGACCAGCCCTGCCACACTAATTTTTGGCTTCACTTCTCAATTATTGAAGTTTCCTGCTAGTTTCTGTTGCTTGGGCAGATGTTCTCAGGCTGAACTGATGCTTGAGATTGAATAACTTTGCAAAACACAGCCTGAAAAATATTTTGGCTTCATTCACAAAAAGCTAGCTTTTTGTGCTCCGTGTTCTCATGACTGTTCAGCTCCTGGTGTCCATATTAACAACTCTGCTGACAGCTGAGTTCACACCACATGCAGTATAGTGAGCTTCCCAAGAGCTCCTGCTGTACTTTTCTTTGGCTCTTGTGCTTACTCCTCCATCTCTCCTTGTTTTCTCTCTTTTAGACCTGATGGCCTTTCTGGAATACTGAATGCCAAATGGTCCATGCTGTCCTCCCAGGTAAGACACCAGATGGTGTTAACTCTCCAGTAGATAGAATGAAAATCTAGTGAAAGTAGCTGTTTTCAGGAAAATAGATCTGTATATGTGTCCGTATAATAAGGAACCACCTCCCTTCTCCAGGAAGTAGATGTTTTTTCTTGCACACCAGAATCATAAGGAAGTGAAAATTAAACCTGGATGAAGAACTGTACTTAATAAGAGTAAATATATTTACCAAAAGTAGGAAAATATGAAAATGTTTAACATTGAGGAAGAGGGCTCTTCTGAGAGCCCCCTCGCCACACAGCATTGAAGCAAATCCTACGTGGCCCCTGGCTCTGCCCCTAAAAGCAGGTGACACTTTAAGGGGAATGCTCTCATAAGTAAGCAATCTCTTACAGTGGTTGCATCATGTTTATGGGTGTAATGTTCAGAGATCTTAGGAGACTGAATTATGTTGTCTAATGTTTTTCCAAGCCTGCTTTTGACCTTTGCCATTTTCCTTGGGATCTCCCACAGTCTGTAAAGTGGTATGCAGTAAGACAAAACATTTATTTTTGTTTCTTCTAAATCTGCTGTCTGGAAATGTCATTGGCTGCCCCTATACTGTGTGCAATGAGAAAGAAATATTTTTTCCAAAAATATTAAGAAAAAAATAAGAAAATAATAAGAAATAAATAAGTTTTCCAAACTGAAAACATTTCTTTGCTTTATCTCTCGGCTTCTAAACTTTTGCTTTTTCACCTTGCCTGTCTCTTCACCTAATTCTAGTATCTCTTCCATAAGATTATTCCTAATGCTCTGCCACAAGTGCTGACTTTGTGTCTTCAGAGTGTTCTAAGGACGTTGGATTCTCCTTCCTAATTAATTTAGTAACTATTACCATGCGTGTATATTGGCAGGTTTTCTTCCCCAGTTGTATTACACAGCATTTCTTGATTTTCAGTTTCACCTGCTGGTTTTCTGCTCACTTACCTGAACCAGAACAGCCCTCTGTGACTCTGCATGGTCACCTTCAGATTTCATTATTGTGAATATTTGAGCAAATTTTGTTATCTTCCCCTTCATCCCGAATTTCATCTACTTGTAATGTGAGGAGCATGTATTTCACCTGTTAAATAAGAGCAACAATGTATCATGAAACTTGCTGATAACATGTGGGGTAAGGCAGAGATTTTTAAACTTCAGGCCCTGATGTCTAGTTTTGTTGCCAGTGTGCTTTTGGAACTATCCACAATATAATCCCAAACTGAGTTTTCAATATGGGTAGGTGTATCTCAAGTATTCACAAATACCTCTGCTTCTTTGTCAGTTGTAAAGACTCTTGAGAGCTTTTCTTTATTGTGAACCACACCCAGATTCCCAATATTAGTAGCTGATTAGCAATTACTAGACTTTTTCCTGGTCTTTCATCTTTTGCTGGGATGTGAAATGAGAATACTTTCTACTCAGATGCTGTTTTCAGTTCATTGTCAGTCTGCCAGATATATTCACACTAGCTGTAACTGCTCAGCTCACCTCCTGTCTGGAACTGCAGGAAAGGTTTCTTGCTGATCAGATCATTCCCTTTGCAGGTTCTGTACTGATCAGGGTTTTCTCTCTGTCTCCGGAGTCCTTGTTTGAACTTGGCAGAGAAGCCATGTAGTTTTCAGGAATGAACAGTTTTGCAATTAAACAAAAATGAGTCCCAAACCAACCAGATTATGAGAATCTGTCTCCTTAGCAGGAACGTATTCCCGTTTGGCAGTCAAGTGCTGTGTGTCTGTGTCTGAAGTGAGTCTGTCTCCATGTCTGGACTGTGGGTTTGCTATATCATGTCTTCTTTGCATCTAAGAGCTTTTACTGTTTAAAGAACCAATTGTCAAGAAGTTGCCTTGGAGTCTCGAAGCTACTAATTTCTAAGTAAAAAAAGGAAAATCCTACAGAGATAAGTAGGATAAAATACACAGCAGAGGGGCGGTGTATTGATGTGGAAGAGCTGGTGTATTGGTGGGTCTGGGAAAGGGAGATGACATTGACAGTGAGGTTGTTGAGGACCAATGGGTCACACTCTGGCAAGACAGGGGGGGGATCAGGGCTCTGTTGGATCTGGGCAGGAACAAGCCAGGCATCAGGAGAAAGCTGGCAGAGAGGTACAGCAGTGAAGTGCTATGCATCATTTGGGATAAACAGGCAATGTAATGACAGCACTTTCTCATCTCTGTCACCTTTCTCTCCTATGACTGACTGCCTTCTGAGCATCTGTTTTTATATGAACTGGCAGAGACAACCAACTGCATTTTTCTGAGTGCTGTTATCAGTTTAAGACCCAGAAATTTCTGGAAGAAACATTAATTAATTCTTTTTAGTGGCTTATTTTGTACAATAGCATACTTTCTTTGTATCCACCTAATGTAGACTCTGCAATGAGAAATGAGTCTGGATTTCCCTGTTTAGTCTGTGTTTAACTTCAGATCAAAGATGATTAAATTTTAGGATAAAAGCTGCTTGTCTACTAGCTGCTTTCTAAGATAACTTTAACTGTGTCTGTCTCGTGTGAGAAAAGAAGGCCCAGTAAGGCTATAACAATTTTCAAACAAGCACAAGCAAACAAGCACATGCAGGAAGGAAAGTTAAATTGTTCTCCGGATCCATGGCAGATAGAGCAAAAAGTCCTGAGCTGTTGTAGTGGAGGAACCTTCAAATTGGACCAGAGAGATATCTTTCAATGGTAATGATGGTGAGGCACTGTCATCAGTCTTCCATGGCAGCTGCTGAATCCCCATTGTCAAGAGTTTTCCTGGATAGGGAAGTGCAGAAGCTGTTGGAAGTGAGGTAGGCAGAGTGGCAGGTTCCATGGCTCTCACAGGTGAACTCACAAGAGAAAAGGACCCGTGGATCATCCAGAGGGCAGATGTTCTTGTTAACAAATATTGTTTGTAAAACTGCAGCTGTAGTCTCATCCCTTTCATTCTCTCAAAGCAAAGTGCTGTTTCTTGCACTGGTTTCATTTCATGAAGCAGTTCTGAGTTGCTTAGCTTCTTTTATGCAAGAGTTTCTCCTTGGTCACAAACCCCACTGTATTCTTCATGTCCTTCTATATAAGTGCATGCCTACATGAAACAGGATGATTATATTTTCTTGCTATTTCACCTTCCCTTGTTCTTTCAGTCCACAAAACAGACACTGCACCAACAGGACCTATCCCCTCTAACTGCTGGGCTAAGCTGATGTACATGTGCATATACATGCTCACAGACTGAACTTCTGTTGGACAATTTCCAGAGAAATTAAGTAGTAAAGCAGTGCAGGAAGCAGCAGTGAAAGATCCTGCTACGAATGAGACTCAGAACAGTTACTGGCTGTATAACCTGCTTTTCTTGTCTCTTTGTATTGCAGTCAAATATTTTGTCACGTGGGAAATATGAAAATGTGGAAGGGAAAGAGGTAATGAAAACATCTTATGCATGGGAAGTGGAACTTCCACAATGCAAGCAAAACATCACCTGGTGACAAAGGTGTTCTGAGATGCCAGAGGTAAATAGGTGTTCAGCCTCTTTTAAAATAAAATAATTTCTTTGTAATGCACTTGAGGCTGTGTGGTGCTGCTCGTAGACACAGGCTGCCTGGTGAAATGAGCAGAAAAGACCCTGGTGTGTCTATGAGTTCAGAACTCCATCAGGGCTGGAAGAAAGGTCTGACAGGTAGTGGGAAAAACCCACTTCCATCTTTATGTCTAAACATCCACCATCTCCTGCAAACAAACTGCAACACAGACCACAAGTACGACCATGAATCACCATGATTCCTGAGCAGATTTCTTGCTCTTGGTATTGCTCTTCTTAACACTTCTACCATATAACATTACCACAGACTTCTGCTCCTCAAATCCTTAACATTTCCATGTCATGAAAGTTGAATAATGATCCAGTTGTTAAACCTGGAATAAATTTGGAGGCTTGCCCATCACTGTACTTACTATCTGATTATAAGCTGAGCTTGGTGACTGACAATCCCTGAACCTGTTGTTGCACAAAATGATTCTGTGATAAATACAATGCATCTCAATTTCAAGGATAAAGCACCTGGCGAATACCAAGGTTTTAATAACATAGGAGAAGATGTACTGGCCACACAATAAGAAGAACTATATCTTTGAATACGAATCCAGTTTTCCTAGGGGATCAGTGTTCAAATTCTACCCTGACATTTTAAGGTAGACCCTTAAATGCTAATGACATGCGATTAAGACGCATTTTGGAGGTCACAAACATCATGTTCAGACAAAGCCACTAATGCAGTAAGTACTAAGCTATTTGGGAATACCTTTTAGGAGCGCCTGTTCTTTACAGAGATACAGACAAAGTGGTTCAGGCATCAAAAGTGTTAGCGAAAATTAGCTATCAGTGTGCTAAGCTAAAGAAACCAAGAATGTGTGAGATTTTTTTTTCCTGGTTTTATCTACAGGAGGCCTTTTATTAGCCAGATCATGTATTGCTATGTTACTCTTGAAAGGTCTTCAACATCTATGAAAAAGAATTCATTTTTCAGCTTCAGACTTGTAATTTGGCAGTGAAATGTGTGGGGAGGTTTCCTGTCAACTGCTGCTCTCACTGTCTGCAATGTTTTCCAGACAGGCAGCTGAGCAGTGCCTGAGAGCTCAGCACCGAATGTCCATGGGTGCTTTGACATTTTTTGGATTTTCAGTCTTCCTTCTCTTAGGTGACATCTGTGTAAGATGGGAAGGAACTCATCAGTATGAGAGGGAGCAGAAAGTTATTAACACAGCCTTAAGACTTGTCTCACAGTTCTTTAAACTGTTTCTTGAGGCCTCTCAATACCAAATGCTCCTTAGTATGAGGACAGTAGAAAAGCCTTTGGTGGAGGAGTGGGTAATGGGAAGGGAAGCTGTCCTGAAGGGGAGAGAATTTTGTTCAAACTGGTCTGGAGCAGTTGGGAGAAAAGGGACATCTTTTTCTATATATATCCCAATCCACTTGCCATAGAGAACACCACAGGTTCCCAGTCTGCTTTCTCTCATCTATTTATTGTCCTGTCTCTCTCGGTCACTTCTTTTCCCACATAAACAGCCCCAAATTATTCAAGCTCTCAATCCCATTAATGGGTTGTTCTGGTTGCCTTTTTTGATTTCTGTCTATTTTAATAACAGTCCTGCTGCTGACAGTATGCCCATGTCTTTGATCTTTATAATAGTGTCATCACTTTCTAGTCTACAACATCCAATTTGTTATACATCCTTCTTCCTTCTGACGTTTTGGAGGGGCTTGAGGATGGTCCATAGCTGAGGGCAGATCTGAGCTTATTTGGAGAGGAAGGCTTTTTGCCCTTTTTGCAGTAGCATTCAGACAGAATCTCTGCCATAGGGAAGGATGAATGGGACTTGAGGCAACGCAGCAGCTTTTGCCGGGTATAACACTGAAAGAAGCAAAGGTAGAGCTGTGCAGTGCACGACCCTCCTGCAGAGGTGCAGACTGCCTCTAGGTAACCCTCTTCCTAGGCAGAAAGGAAATTGGGGCCACTCTGTAGTATTTGATATGGCTTAATATTTCCTTAAGACTCTCCTGACTCTTTTTACCTTGACAGCACTTCAGCATAAGTATTTTTAGCAGTTTGATGTATCTTGAGAATTGCTAAGTCATTGTTAATGTGCAGGGTTGGGCTGCAGAGCTCTAATCTGATTTCCAGCACTGAGCACAAGCTATTTATTTTCCTCAGTGTAATTGGATTGATTTCAGAACGAGTTGCAACATGCTCACTTTAAAATCAGTCATCCTCTTTCACGTCCTGACACCTACCCAAGCTATTATGTGGTACTTCTGCTGATTACTTATCCTGGACAAATTTCCTTCTGATACCACATACAGCTGTCAATGTATGAAGGAGCGCTCTACAGCTTCTCCTATTTGACACTGACATAGAAAGAATTTCAGTTTCTCTTGTGCCAGTAACAATAATTACATAAGAGGTCATCTTCAGGATTCTATTTGTTTCTGCATTTGATGTATCTTGTAACTCTTTTTGCAATGACTGCAGAAAGGATGGTGGCAAATGTGTAGTGTCTGTACTGGAATCAGTCCACAAGTTTTAGAAAATTACTTGGTTTGCTCTTTGCTGCGAATGCTAAGACTAATGTATGTTGGTCTTGGTCTTTGTTTTTCAGATTGTTTGTATTTAAAAAGTGTATCTGAATGAGTCTTGGGACTTTTAATATAATCACCTGTTTACTCCGCAACAGCATGAAGGGGGATTTTGAAACACCCTGTGTGACAAAATGTTGCCCAGACAGAGAGGTGGTTAATTATGAAGAGCAATCTTTGGTATTGAAAGGCATTGTTACAAACCTCCAGCTTATGCTTGCTTACATTAATCAAGTATTTGTTGAGTACACAAGTCTTGGATGAAAAAGCATCAGATGGACCATCCACCACCTTCCCCAGTAAGTTGTTCCAGTAGTTGATCATTTACTCCAAAACACGTCAATGTCATGATCACCACCATAGGGCCCAGTAATTGGTAAGAAACTGATTGCAGATCTTCCCAGTTCCACACAGTGACCCCTTGACTAGGCCAGTGATTTTTTTTTAAGGTCATCCCACAAACTTTCCTATGGAATGACATTCTGTACAGAGCTGACATTTTTGTAAATGCCAAGTTTTAATATTGCACCAGAGCAATATTAAAACTGCAGAGCTCCTTTGATAGAACTTTCCTACAGCTCTGCTGCTGTCTTTGTCAAAATGGAAGTTACTCCTCAGCTGCAGCATTGCTTGACCCCAGGGACAGCTATGCTGCCAGAGACTCCCAGGAGTGCAAGTCCTCACTCCCTTCCTTCAGGCTTCTATCCAGTGGCTACCTCCAGACTTCCTCTGTAGTCCATGAAGAAAATAGGTCTTTTCCAGAGGATTATTTCTTTCATGCTAAAGTAGATGAACAGGTTTCAGAGATAACAATTTTCTCTGGATACTTAACTCTCCCATGGTTTAATGAGAACTTAGATAACCAGTTAGACTGCGCAGCTAATCAAATGTATCAAATGGTAGAGAAGACCAATCCTGCCTTAAGTATTTTTGTGTTCTTACCTGTGAATCATGGAAATCATCACTTGAATGGCATCTCCTTTCCCTTGTGAAGGACACTACTGACAGACACATATTAAAGTGGTGTGTGGTTTTACACACTGATATGTACTTTTTATTTGGTGGTGCAGGTGGAGTGATTATCAGCAGCCTTGCTTCAGGATTGCTGCTGGAACCAGGTTACAATGAAGGTCTGAACTGCAACAGGTGTTCCTCAATTAAATATCAATATCCTTATAATATAAAAGTGTCCAACAGGGTCTTGTCCCATCATGAGAGAAGTGATGTTAGAAAACTGTTAAGTAAGAGTGGAGGTGTTTTATCTGCTGGTTGTAAAACTATGTCATATGTGGTGGGGATGGTTCATCCCACATCTGTCATTCTCCAGATGTTCACTTTCCAGAGCAGGCGTTCCTGTTCTTGTGTGAAAAGGACGGAGGTCTGACAGTGGGAAGTGGGAGACGTGCTTCTGCTTTCTGCTACTGGTGCTGCTTATTTATGTCTTGGCTGTTAAGCTAAGCCTGGCAGCAGCTTTTTGCTGCCACACTCAGAGGCCAAATCATGCTCTCTGGGTACAACCCTGGGCAGAAATGCAGGAGTATGGGGACAATGTCCCTGAAGAGACCTGTTCTGTCCCAAACTTGCAAGAAGCTACGCACCTGCTTGTGATGTCTAAACAGGAAAGATAACATTAGTCCTGGGACTTCTGAGCCACAAATACCAGGTGTGGGAAATGAGGAGATGGGGTTTCTCTGCCTAACCATTTTTTCTGTCTGTCCACCTATCCATCTTTTCTAGACTTAAAAAGAGTCTGCTGCCAAAGGTGGCTGGTGGCTAGCAGTCACTTTCTTGATTAAAATTCCTGAGTGAAGAGGATTTAGAACTTCAGTCACAGAGACTGAGCCAAGCTGACTATGCCAAGCATGAGGTGTCTTGATTCCTGTCTTAATCATATTACTACAGCTAGTAGAGAGCAAAGTATTTATGTTCTATGTTTCTTGTGGCTGGATGCTTTAGTTCTTTTCATAATCTTTCTCTCATTGATTCAAAAAGACTTCAAGACCTTGCATTGCCTCAGCCGAGGAGAGCCATATTTAACCTCCCATCTGGGAAGTATAATCCTCCTGTCTTTGGGAGTGTAGCTGGCTCTGAGCAGTAAATATGTGGGTAGTGGGAGCAGTTAGTTGGGGTCTGAAGGGAATTAGACTGATCAGCCAGTCCAGAAAGAAATGAGAAGTCTGTAGAAGTTGTCTTCATGTTTTCCCAGTCTTCTGCCAAAGGATTTCCCTAGTGTGTTGTGAAAGCATCACACTTTGGAGATGTAGTTAGTGATATCCTGAATCACTTCTCTAGGCAAACCTGTTGATTCAGTCTTCCTTTGCCCTGAAAAGTTTCTTAGGATTGAATAATAGCAGAAACCCATGTCATCAGCTTGATCAGCATTTCCATTGAATGAGGAGCTTTTGCTGTGCTATGAGTGCAGCCTGGGATGACAAAGCACAGCTTCAATGACATTAGAGACATAGCTTGCCAGAGAAGGACTCTTGCTTTCCAAAGGGATGTGACCATTTCTAGTTCCTCTGTGCTACCCGTGTCCATGTGCTCAGCTGTTTGTTTTTGTATGTTTGGGTTTTTTTCCCCACCATCCTGGCTTGAATGGTAGCATTTATCTGTGGTTAGATCAGTGAATCTGGAAATGTCCCAGTTGCCCCTTGAAAAGAGGGAGACAGGAGTACAAGACTGAATTGGTATTTCCACAGTGCTTTGGAAAACATTAGGTGGGGATCAGAAAGGATGGAAAGGCGGAGACAAGTGAAATGGCAATTACGAATACCTAGAAGCAGGTAATAGAAGCCAGGGAAGTAAGGCAGTAGCTTCAGTCCAATGAAGAGGTGCAGTGAGAGTCATCAGATGAGAAAATGATTCTATTCATGAGCTAGCAGAGTCTGGTGTGCCCTGACACTCTATTAATTCTTCCTGAAAGCACTCTAAACTTTAACTCCATTGATGGTCCTCGCTGTCTGGCTGAGACTGAAACCCACATATTATTAAGAAGTAATTTACCAGTACCATTCAAGCTAAGCATGCCAGGATGCCCTGGCTGAGTTTTGTGTGAGATGCAGTACAGGTGTGAATTGAATGTCCTGTAGCTGTCTGAGTCCTGATGGGTACACAACTGGTATAGAGCAGGGAACTGTCAAAGATGAGTAACGGAAACAGGGACAGGCTGAAGGTGGTATCAGAGACAATGTATGCCTTTTCAAAGGGCTTCAGTGGACCACAGATCTGTTGTGAAGTATGAAAGGTGGGTGTGCAAAATCAGCAAGATAACTTAAGGCATAACAATTAAGTCAGAGATCTTGCCTTTCATGGGGTGGAAAGACCTCTGATTCTTGTGGTCTCTTTCTGACCTTCTTTGTGACGCTCCTAACTTGAGAGGGGTAGTTCATGAAGTTTCTTTCTTCAACTTTCCTAGTTTACAAAATCAGAATGAGATAGTCTCAAAACTATTGGCTTCCTGCATTTTTTTCCTCTGGAACTGCTACTGAAGTTCTGGGCATAAGTGGATCACCACAGATATGACTTAAATCTTCCCACCCACTCTAGAGAGTCCTATGACTTCTGAAACTGTGTCAGACACTGTCTGCAGTGGCATGCCATTAAAGAACTCATTTCCTTTGTCTCATTAAGCATACTGCTATGAGCCCTGGACTGCACTGCTCATGGAGGGGTGTATAGTACAGCCACATGAAGACTGGGCTGATCAGCCTAAGATCTTTGATGCTCTCTGCTGAGGTCTAAGATGCACATGGTGGTGGTGGCAGGGGGGGAATTGCATGTATGTAAAGTATGAGCTTCATCAGTTTTTGGTCTTTCAGGTGAGGTAGTGAGAGCTGTGTAACCTGTGCATGGACTGTGGTAGAAGCAGGTTAAGTCCATTTCCCACGACCACCAAGCACAGAAAGCTCAATCTGAGTTATGTGGGGCTGTGAGGGCACTCGCAGCCAGGAGCTGGGGCACTGCTGCCTCATGCAAGGCTGCCCTGCTGACCATTTTGCTTCCAGGCTCAAAACTCTTCCCCTAGGCCCATCACTTTCCCCATAACATGCTGGGTACATTTCCAACTTGTAGTAGCTGCATTATGGCTGGAGGCTGAGATAGTGTGTAAACCATTCCAGTTAAGCAGCTGCTTGTTTTGGAAAGGAATTTGTTGTTTGGCAAGGTGCAGAGTGGCTGTATTTTGCTGCCTGTGCATGGGAGGTAGCTTCTGACACAGCACAGGCTGATTTTGTTCAGACTGTTCTGGAAGCAGGGTGGTGTGACTCTAGTTAGGTGCTAGTGCTGTACCAACCTGAGCAATATAAAGGAGAGAAAAGAGCTTCATTGGTAGAAATTACTGCTTAGTGATTTAACATCATGTTTGCTAAAAATACTAGGGCTGCATTGAGTTTCTTTGTTGTGTTATATGCCAGTTTTTAATTACTTTGGAATACATTTTAGAATAATGTTAGGGAGGAATCACAAATTCAAGAAAATAAAAAAAAAAAAAAGAAAGAGCAAAGATGAGTACTGATTTGAGAGAGATTTGTTTCAAAAAGGATCCATGAAGTCTTAACCCCAAACTATTTTTTCATCCAGGTATGCCTTTGGACTGTAGAATGTGAACCTCATTGTTTCTCTTGGATGCATTGAAATTTAAATCAGACTTGCTCATTCAGCACCTATTGACACTGCTGTAGACTTGGGAGAAAGAGCTGTTTGTCTTAGACCAATGGCTTGCTTGGAATAGCCATGGGGAGGTTAATATTTCCTTAGTCTAATCATAACAAATTTAGTCTAATTTAGATCTACTGCCCATGAAGATTCTGGAAAGGCTCTGAATGCTGGCTATTACATGTAGATGGCAGGTGGAACAGAGAATTCTGGCACAAGTAGGAGGTATTGTCAGTACAAAAGAAGGCTGGTTCAGATGACATACAGAAAACCTCAAAACTGAAGGGGTAGTATCTGACTGTAGAGACAAGGCATGGGATTTCAGTCAAAAATATGAAGCTTGAGCTTCATTTCCATGAAGTAAAATGTTACCATAAATAACACTAATGGATCTCCCCAGCTGAGCAAACACCTTGAGCAAGAGTAAATCTAGAAGCTACACGGAATGCAAAGAATGCATGAATATCTAAGGAGCCCATGTTCTGGAGCCTATTAATGAATAAAAAGTTTAAATGAAACATAGGAAGAAAACAAGTAGTGGAGGGGGAAAATTTTCAGCATTATAAACAGGAGGAGAGCAGCTGTGGAGGAAGTGAAGATCCTTTATTTGAAGGAAGTTGCATAGGTTGAGGTATGGCTCAAATACTACATTAATGTCTTAACTTGCATATCACCCTTAATTAAGGTTAATGTCAGAGGCTGTAGTAAAAATGTGAATGTGTGAAGGGAAATTCTGCATCTGGAGTGGAAGCAAAATTTAGGCTGATTAGCATGAAAATAACATGATCCCCGAGGAAGCTTTTTCCTTGGTTATTGAAAGAATTAGCACATGAATTTGCAGATTGTTTTGAAGATATTTTTTATTAATCCGTAAATTTGGAAACAGAGAAGTGGCAGATGTGGTGCCTGTCTTCAAAAATGTTAATTAAAAAACCCCATCATTTATTTGCTGCCCAAAGTATCAAATCTCTACATGCAAGAGGAAAGATGGCTGAGGGTGGGAAGGCAGTGGAAAGGGATAAGGATCAAAAAATCATCATGCACACACTATCCCTGTGGTCAATCATTTCAGAAGTAATTTACTATATTTTGTAGAAGATAACTACCTTCTCAAAAAGGGTAATGCCATGGACATAATCAAGAGTCAAGTAAAACACTGATCCACAACACCACATGGACCTTCGCTTTCAAGATAATGGAAATTACAAGATAAAGATGGACTCTAAACTAAAGAGAGGCACCAGGAATATTAATGCTAGGACTGACCTTATTTAATGTATTCCTTAGATGCATAGATATTTAGCCATGAATTTTGCAGGTGATGCAGCTGAGATTAATATAATTACTGTGGAGGACTGTTATTGCTTAGAGAAAAGTAATCAGATGATCTTTTGAAGTGAGGACTGAAAGCAATATCATGAAGTGCACAATTGCTTTCTAAGAGAAAAGGAGCAAGAACTTTTGCAATATCCTGGCAAGTTATTCTTGAGAGAGGGTGAGTATAAGAGAGTAGGATGGATCATCATTGTGACTCAGCTGTAAGAAAGCCTTATAAGGCTGTGGGATACATCATAATTAATTCCTAGTATAGGCAAAGAAGTATTAGTGTGGTAGTGTAGAATATTTGGAGTATTGGGTACAATTTTGATCTCTGACATTTAAAAGAAAACAAACAAATTGGAGGAAAAAAGTAATTCCTAGGATGGCCAGATCATCCCTCAGAGATTCATTCCTATGAAGAAAAAAAAATAAAAAAAAATGTGGAGTTTGTTGTTTATCAGAGAAGACAGTAAAATTACAGAATGTGCCAAGTTTCTCTATAAACTTATAAAGAAGATGACTATTTCAGTTTCATGTTAATTCTGAATCTAAGACTAATTATGAATAGAGTAAATTGAAAATTGCCAAAAGCTTTGTAACCCCTCTGAACAGCTAGCTGTACAGCTTTCTGGGTGGATTTCTGGTGGGATTTCTTCTATATGGAGTTAAAGGAGATTATCAGAGGATAGGCTTAGATAGAATAAGGGGCAGAAATTTTCATGGTACAAATCCTTGAATTAGAAGTACTGTTAGTCATGCTAGGAAAGGGATGGAGAGTACTTAGCTGTTAATCATTGGTAATATTAACATTCTGTTACTGCTCTGGGATTCTGCTTGTCCTCTATTGAGGTCAGGAAGTTTTTGTTTTCTCCCTGGTGCAACCCCTAGATTTCCAGATCTAGGTTTTTTGCCTTTCTGTAAGTATAAGGTATGGGTGACAGCTGGAGTCAAGAGACAGCGTGCGGTGTGCTGACTCTCTTACTGGTATCAGATGCTCCGGTGCTCAGTGATCTGCCTTACTCATGTGCTTCTGGCACAGTAGATGGATACATTTTAGAAGAGAAAGGAATTTTCTCTCTGAGACCGCAGTGTAGAGCATATCCACCTTCCAATCATCAACAGGGAGTTTCACCTGACAAATTTCCTTGTGTTGCCAAGCAAATACAAACCACTTTTTGTTTCTAAACATCTCTTACGTGGTGATTTATAACACACTTGTAATAAAAACTTCATAAAAAACTGTAACAAATTTGTAACATGAAGTAGGAGGCCACTCTTTTGGCTAATGGCTGCTGTTTCTTGGAAACTCATCATCTGGAAATGGTATTAAAGATGTAATGCAACTGCATAGGAAGTGCATTCAGCTCCTGGCTTCAACATATGCAGTCTTTCCATTTGAAGGATTTATTTTCCCTTTCTTACTGTCTATTTCTTGAGAAAGGGATAACAGCAAAAGCAATGCTGAAATGTACTGTGCATTCCTAATTTGACATTGTTTTATAAATCCTTGTATAAATTACTTATTTTCATAGTTAAAGGAAGAAGAAGAAAAAGTGAAGAAAATAAATATACCTTGAGGAACTTGGTCACTGATCTGGAGATTTTTAGGTTGAGAGTGCTTCCCTATATGCAGCACCTTGTTAACCTGTCAAATACAGACTTCAGGAGTAAACCAGCATTTCAAGGAGTCTTCAGCCTTATTTATTCAAGCAGATGATTAATAGAACCATTGTCCTTATATTTTATTGTGCATACTTATTGGGCTTGTTTCTATGTGCCTTTCTATGACTAATGGCCTTAGTGCAGTATGTGAAATAGTTGGAACAGATTGAAAATAATCACAACAAGTTGCGCAGGACTGTTGTGCAATAATGCAGACAGGCATGGACAGAGAATTCCAACCCTTCAATAAGCTTCTATTGAGACATTTAACATATATTTCTTCATTCTCTATCCCCATTGGATGTGACCTTTCCATACCCTGAAGCGTAAGAGAAGTCTCAAATAGACACGAAAACGAAATAAAAAATGGAGAGAGTGTGATTACCCCGTGACTTAATATTGTTTCTGCTCCAGAATAATATGGTCCCAATGAGCAAAGCAAGCTGGAAACCTGGGATGACTCTAGCAGGTGTGAGAGCTTGATGAAGGTACAGTGACATGAAAGAGAAGTGAGTCTGTCTCCCAGACACATTATCTCTGCTGGATAGGTCACTGAGGGTGTGCCTCTGCAAGCCTCCAGCTGACCAGCACCCTGTGCCCTGCTTTTCAAGGAAGGCCAGGGATGGTGCTGGACTGGAAAAGGGGCAGAGATACTTGCAATCAGATGCAGAGACACAACTAGTATATCCCTTAGCAACCTTCAACTTCAGGGGAGGATAATGCCCTACATATCCATGAATGCTAAATGAAGAAGAGGTTGGCCTGTAAAAGTTATTGTACAGATGTGCTGAGGCTGTTGGATGTGAGGAACTGGTGCTACATATTAAAAGTGCTGGGCTTTATAAAATCTAAATCTTCTGTCTTGAAGAGGGTTGTGTCACCAGCTAGAAAAGTAACGTTTCATGCCATCTGTCTGATGATTCCTAGTCAAGTATTCTCTCTCTACATGTGGCCAGCAGTATACTGAAGAAATCCCTGAGACACACACAGGGGAGAGATGCAATAAACTTCTCCTGAAGTAAATTTCTTGAAAATTAAGAAACCATGCCTGTGGGAATCTCAGTTGTAGGGATCATTGATATTTTCTATTTGGTAGATTTGAGATATAAAAGGCAAGGTGTGTCCTGGTTTGGGTGAGAACAGAGCTGTTTCTGTTCAGTGGTTTTACTTTTCAGCTTAGTTCTTCTATCTAACTGCACTGTCTGAAGTTAGCAGCCTGTTTTCCCAGGCAGCATCTGCTGCTGGCAGGGATAACACCCCATGTTTAGAGTTAGTACCAAGGATTGGTGTGCAGACCAAGGCCACTGCTGGATCTTGTGTACCACTCTCAGGGGTACAGAAAGGAAAAGGCTGCACCTGCAGAGAGGAGTGGACAGGGCAGGTGACCCCAAACTGACCAACAAGGGATTCCATCCCATATATATCATATTCAGCATAAAGCAGATGGATCTGGAGGGTCTACTGCTTCTGTCTCTTTAGGGGTTCCTGGCCTCTTCTCCCCTCTTGGACTGCTTTGCTTGACTTGGCTCAGTTCCTTCCTCAGAGCATCGCAGGAGGACTCTGTCCATTCTGCCTTCTATCCCAATCTGTGTGTTCCTGAATCCGGTACCAGAATTCAGCTCCTGAACACAGCTCCCATCTGCTGTGGGGCCCAGTCTGGGACTCTCCCAGTGCCTGCTCCACAGCATCAGTGGTGACAGTGTTGTAATTACCATTGGGGGGGTTGGGTTCAATACTGGTTCTGTGTATATTTGTATATATTCTATTTTTATTATCATTATTTTCATTTTCATTAAAGCTGTTCTAGTTTCCTTTTCTAATCACTAAGTCTCTCTCCCTTACTCCTTTTCTCTTCCCCTTTGGGGAGGGAGGGGGGTTAACAGAGAGCATCTGTTAGAGGTCTACAGGGCTGCCCTGACCCTAAACTGTAACAAGGTGGGACAGTGAATTTGGTCACATCCACCTGATGTTGTTTCAGAGCTAGCAGCCTTTTTAAAATCAACCAAAACAAAAAAAATGCTCTGAAAAGACTTAAAAGTACAAGGTTATTTCCAATACGCTTCAGTTTTGTTCACCTTTTTTTTATTCCATCCCTTTAATGTCCTGTCCTGCAGTCATAGTCTTAGTTATTATCTTACAGGATGTGAATTATTTGAGACATTTTCATGCTGAATAAACCCGAGACATGAGCTTTAAATATAGAAAGCTTTCTATGTTTGAAGTGTAGTAGGTTTTTCTCTTTCGGTCCTGTTTGTGTGTCTCACTATCTGTTTTTACACTGTTTTGATGCTGTTATGTGTTTTGGTCATAGACTTTCATAAGCCAATGGGGCTGATAATTTGTGGAGTTTTGACAGTCACTGTCTCTCATTTGTAGTTTCAGAGAAGCCTTACAATAGTGAAAGGAGGAATATAAATTGTATCTCTACAGGATCTGAAAGGGGATCCACACAGGGTATTTTGCTGAAATTGCTAATTCTCCTGTGTGCCCTTAGCCGTAAATCTCTTCTCAGAAGAACAACTCAGTCATAAATGAAATGTAGCCAAACCAAAGGATACCTGTGTTAATGTTTGTGCAAATGAGATGCAAGCAGAAAACCTCTGTGCATGAGTAACACTTCCTGGCTTACACACCCCTCCCACTCTAGATGAGAACCTGCAGGGATCAAAAGTTATCCCTTTTGGTGCAGCAGCACCAAAGGTGTCTGTGGGTTGTGGCCATCGTGTGTTTGAGTAGGACACCCACATCTAGTTGTTTTAAATTGCTGTGGTCTTTGTTAATTGAGGAAAAAGAACATTAAACCCCAGTTTATCCTAGTGTAAAGGATTATAATTGGATGATTTTTTTTTTTTCCCAAATTTCCTCATCTGTGGCAGCATTCTTTGCAATGATGCCTATAGGTCTGAGAAGGAAAGGTTCAGCTTGATTAAGGACTTGGGGGTATTTTTGGTCTAGGGAAAGCCTATGTCAAAAGGACGCTCTCCTTTTAAACTACAAGTGAAACAGGGAGGTGTCGCTTCAAATGTCATCAGTGAGCCTTTCAAACCAAAGAGCATGGTAAAATTCCAGGGAGCAGAGCACACCAGTTTTGAGATGAAGCAGCCAGTATTGATAAAGCTTCGGAAGCTCTGTGTCTGTAAGGAAAGACCAAAGAATGGCAACAGTCAAATGGGAATAGAAAAAACAGATGGGACCAAACAAATCCTCTTTAAATGAGGCACTGAAAAGATAATCAGAACAGTGGTGCACCATTTCTAGGCTAGTTGTGGTCATACTACACATGTCAAACCTGATGGACGAAAGATAGTATTTCTGTTAACATCACAGCAAAATGTAAAGAGGAGAGAGAGAGAGAAAGAGCGTGCAAGATCTTTTCCTGAGGAAGAAGTGAGGAAGTTATACATGTTTATAATAACGAATATACATTTCGTATTTCTTTAAAATAGGTATAGAAGTCAATTTAGAGTCAAGCCAGGTGAATGAGCTAGCAATTTCAGCAGTACCACAGCAACCCATGGATTAAAATTTCAGGACCGGATAGGAAAAGTATAGTCTAAGGTTTGTGTTAAAAAGTGCCCACCAGGGTAACAATATTGCCTGGGATCCACTAAGGGCAGGATAGACAGTAGTAGTGGGAGTCTCCCACCACCTCTGTGTTTTCCTCACACTCACAGGTTGGGCAAGTGCCACATCAAGATATGATATACTCAAGAAATTTTGAAATGCAGTTAGTGGTGGCTTCCTGGAAGAGCGGGCAAGAAAGTCTGTAATGGCTCTGTACGAGCAAGCACACTGCACTATCGGCATCCCTGCAGCAGTCATCAAAGATGAAAGGAAAAAACCCTCCACGGTCACAAATGCACTCAGCTTCAGAAAGCTTGCTAGGAAAACAGTGTTAAAGGATGCAGTTAAGAGAGTTAAAATTCCCGGGAAGAATGGGTTTACACCCCATATTGAAGATTCTGAGCCAGCCAAGGAGGAGCTAAAGGAAGGGTCTATCTGAATGGCCAGGCAAGGCTGGTACTGGTAGCCACTGGGCATTCTTCAAAACCTAGCTCAACTGAGGAAAATGGACAGGTTCGTGTACTCTGGCAGGTTACCTGTAAAATACAACATGCCTAGTTTGAAACAAAAAATAAATCTGAGGAACAATCATGGCCTTTTTTAAGTGCTTACAGAGATTGCTGTCTGGGTAGAGGCTACATAGTACCAAAGTAGCCCCCGTAGGAGGTAAGATCATAGCAGAAAAGCTAAACGAATCATGTGGCTTTGCATTGTTGTGGGAGGAACAGATACATTTCCTCATCTAGTGTGTGTCACAGCATCTGTTAGAAGAAAGGTGATGGAATGATGCTGTTGGTCACTGGTGGCTATAGGGAGCTTTGCTCTGTCCCGGTACCAGTCTAAGAGTCAGAAAAACATGTAGCAAATGTACTTTACAACCTTAGACAAACGTGTGCTCTTAAATTAGTGTGAAGATTAATTGGTCGAGAACTGATGAAGCAGAAAACACACAAGTTTAGAGCTGCCTCTGCAGTTATGGCTTGGTTCTTTGACTACAGAAATCAGGGTGAGCTTTTGTTCACTGATAGTGTTCCTGTTCCAAATTTTGGTGCTCCGGGACCTTGCCTTCTTTAGGGCAAGAATGGTGCTGTTCCTTAATTTTTATTTTACTTTTTTTTTTTTTTAGTGTCAAATTACCTTTGTGTGTAGCCTGCATCTGTGGATCCTTGTAGATCTAAAAATCGGAATCCAACATCTCAAGTCAAAGAATGAGGAATGTAGAATTATCAGCCACATTTAAAAGGTTTGGGTTTTGTAAATGATCAAGTCAACCTTAAGTCATCTATCTGTAAGGTTACTTTCAGTGTGCAGTCCTCTATTCTGTGCCCCATGTATGTTCCAATATCTGTAGCAAATATAATAGAGCTTAGACAGACTAGATCTTCATTTCTTACAGGATCAGGTCTACCCCAAATTGACGTATTTACTATGCAGAAAATGAGACCCGGTGCTGTGCCAATGCTGTGCTGTGCTTTGATGCACACTATCACAGATAGTATTATAATTAGCATTTGCAAAGCAGTTTATATTCTGGTATTTCCTAAACTTTGAATACTTGATCTGGTAACATGAAAATAGTGTCTTTTAAAATATTTTTTGTACCTCTCTGTTATTAGTGAAGAAATAGAGACAAAACAGGACTCGGGTCCTGAAGCATTAATTAAACGGAAACAAGGTGTCAACATCCCAAAGTGGACCCCTGAAACTCTTTATGCAGTCTCCCCTGGTGCATGGAGGGAAGAGGCTGACTGAGCCAGTCTCCAACCTGGAGGTGACCTAAGCTGCTCTTGGGTTTGTGCACAGGGTGGCCCAGTTTGGACAGGATTCAACACAATACTGCATTGCTCCCTGGCAGTCCCAGGGCAGAGGAGGACGCAGGAGGAGACAGTTTCTCCACTGGGCTTCATCCAGTAAAGATTTTTAGGACCTTAAAAGAACATAATTTTGGCCAAGTGAAGAGACAGCAGCTGACTCTGCCTACGTGAAAAAAACAAGCAGCAGTACTCTTGCTATCACCTCTGCTCTGGAAAGGGCACACAATCACCACCATAAGCCTTGTCAAAAGGTGGATGGGAAAGCCTCAAGGAAGTACATCTCCAGTTCAGTGCCTTTTCCTCATTTGTTGGCATTTTTGGGGCCAGTGCAGAACAGCCACAGACATTCAGAAGAAATTATTATCAGCTTTATATTATTTTCCCAGGAAAAAGTATAAAGTAGACTTGCAGAATCTCCTTTTATGTGCTTTGTTCATATAGTTCTGCAAAGTGGAAACAGACCCAACAATATACTTGAATTAAAACTGGGAAACTGACTTGTTATTCCAAACACCCAAGCCCCAACAGATTGCACACAAATTAAAAATAATGGTAACACTGAGATGAAAGACAGACCCAAGCACTGTTCTAAAGGGATGAATCATCCGAACACATTTATCACAAAGGATTTGGTTCTTCTCAAAGCAGCTTGAAATTGCCACTCTCTCAGTACTGAGTGCCACAACGTGTGTCAGGAAAGTCGCAGTCTGTGGAAGATGTGCTCTTTTTTTGCTTAGTATTATCACAAAGGGATTTATGGCTAGGCTGGATGTGGGGTGCTGCAGGGATCACAGCTGCTGCATCTTCCTGGCTACATCTGAAAATTGGACATCCATGTTCTTTGCATGTCCCCATATTTTCTCCATCTCCAGTCAAGTGAGATAAAGAATCATTGTCCAGGTCTTTGATGGGAATGTGGATAGAGAGTGAAAAGCTGTCGTCATATTGCTAGGTCATTGCTAGGCCACTCTCCATCATCTTTGGTAAGTTGTGGGGAACAGGAGAGGTGCTTGAGGACTGGAGGAAAACAAATCTCACTCCAGTCTTCAAAAAAGGTAAGAAGAAGGACCCGGGTAACTATAGACTGGTCAGCCTCACCTCCATCCCTGTGGAAAGGTGATGGAACAACTTATGCTTGGCACTGTCTCTAAGCATATCAATTATAAGAGTGTCATTAAGAACAGTCAGTAAGGCTTTAGCAAGGGGAAGTCATTTTTGACCAACCTGATAGTCTTTTATGAGGACATATCAGGTGGACAGATGATGGTAGAGCAGTGGATGTGGCTTATCTCGATTTCAGTAAAGTGACACTGTCCCTCAAAGCACCCTCCCAGCTAAACTGAGGAAGTGTGGTCTGGATGATCAGGTAGTGAGATAGATTGTGAACTGGCTGAAGGATAGAAGTCAGAGAGTTGTGGTCAATGGGACAGAGTCTAGTTGGTGGCCTGTATCTAGTAGAGTCCCTCAAGGGTCATTCATTACTGGGAACAGTACCATTCAATGTGTTCCCTGAATGAGGGAACAGAGTGCACTATCAGCAAGTCTGCTGATGACACGGAACTGGGAGGAGTGGTTGACATACTGGAATGCTGTGCTGCCATCCAGAGAGACCTAGACAGACTGGAGAGTTGAGCAGGGAGAAATTTAATGAAGTATAAGAAGGGCAAGCATAGAGTCTTGCATCTGGGAAAGAACAATCCTAGGTACCAGTATAGGTTGGGGACTGACCTGTTGGAAAGCAGCCCAGAGGAAAAGGCCCTANCCGGGTAACTATAGACTGGTCAGCCTCACCTCCATCCCTGTGGAAAGGTGATGGAACAACTTATGCTTGGCACTGTCTCTAAGCATATCAATTATAAGAGTGTCATTAAGAACAGTCAGTAAGGCTTTAGCAAGGGGAAGTCATTTTTGACCAACCTGATAGTCTTTTATGAGGACATATCAGGTGGACAGATGATGGTAGAGCAGTGGATGTGGCTTATCTCGATTTCAGTAAAGTGACACTGTCCCTCAAAGCACCCTCCCAGCTAAACTGAGGAAGTGTGGTCTGGATGATCAGGTAGTGAGATAGATTGTGAACTGGCTGAAGGATAGAAGTCAGAGAGTTGTGGTCAATGGGACAGAGTCTAGTTGGTGGCCTGTATCTAGTAGAGTCCCTCAAGGGTCATTCATTACTGGGAACAGTACCATTCAATGTGTTCCCTGAATGAGGGAACAGAGTGCACTATCAGCAAGTCTGCTGATGACACGGAACTGGGAGGAGTGGTTGACATACTGGAATGCTGTGCTGCCATCCAGAGAGACCTAGACAGACTGGAGAGTTGAGCAGGGAGAAATTTAATGAAGTATAAGAAGGGCAAGCATAGAGTCTTGCATCTGGGAAAGAACAATCCTAGGTACCAGTATAGGTTGGGGACTGACCTGTTGGAAAGCAGCCCAGAGGAAAAGGCCCTAGAGGTCCTGGTGGACAGCAGG
>VWZY01005712.1:40945-61221 GCA_013399075.1 Chloroceryle aenea | reverse complement strand
TGTGCCCTTGTGGCCAGGAAGTCCAATGGCATCCGGGGGTGGATTAGAAGGGGTGTGGTTAGTGGGCTGAGAGAGGTTCTCCTCCCTCTCTACTCTGCCCTGGTGAGACCGCATCTGGAATATTGTGTCCAGTTCAGTTCAAGAAGGACAGGGGACTGCTTGAGAGAGTCCACTTCGGAGCCACAAAAGATGATAAAGGGAGTGGAACATCTCCCTTATGAGGAAAGGCTGAGGGAGCTGGGTCTCTTTAGCTTGGAGGAGACTGAGGGGTGACCTCATTAACATTTATAAACATGTAAAGGACGAGTGTCAGGACAATGGAGACAGACTCTTCTAAATGATGTCTAATGATAGGACAAGGTGAAACAGGTACAAGATGGAACATAGGAGGTTCCATGTAAACCTAAGGAGAAACTTTTTCACAATGAGGGTGACAGAACACTGTCCCACCAATACCGTAAGTAGTCAAGTGAGCAGATAGACCTAGCCAGGAGAAAAGCCAACTGCATGCTTACCCAACAGGCAGAGATAAGATGAAGTATGTGGATAAATTCCAGCAACAGAAGAGTAGTTTTCTGAGCATGCTTTGAAGAAATGTCCCCTGGGTCTCAGTTGTAGTTTTTATGTTTATAGCATCTGTTGGAGTTCATCAAGTCAGAGCCAGAACAGCTGTGTTGCCCTGTGTTTCAGAATACATGGAGGGCTCCACAATTCCATTTAGGATTACAGAAAATGACATCAAAGTAATCTGAACCATATTTTTATTGCATTTCCTTTCTTATTTAATTAACAGGAGCAATTAAACAATCATTTAATAATTAAATAATTTGCCAAGTCTTTGTCCTTAGAGGCATACTTAAATTCCTACTTAGATTAAAGTCATCCAAATCAACTGTCAACACAAAGTTTAGGATGGTCACTGACGAGAGCAGGATGGTGTTCTCAGCCCCCGCATATTTAAAGGCCAGATGATTAAGCAGGAGATGTTACTATACTGGATTTATGTCCCTTATCTCCCCCACTTACTGAAGAGATACTAGAAACAGTTAAACTGTTTATACGGATTTCCTCACCAAATAGTATTAGTATATAACTGTGTTTGTGTTTTCAAAGCCAAGGCTGTTGTGCAACCATCTGAATTTCAGTGCATATACAAAAATAATCTTTATAAAGCATGCATAGAAGCATATTGACACCTGGGAAAATATTTCCTTATATCTTTTTATCCACATTAAAAACAAATTTTTTCACTTATACTGGTAAGTAATTTTATAAACCAGGCTGCAGTATATGCATATAAGTGTGTTCTGATTTCTTGATATCATCCCTTTCCTTCTCAGTAGCTCAGCTGTGTGTCAGGGTTGAGGTCTGTACCTGGCTAGCTCCAGCTCAGCAGGGTTTCAGTGTCTTCCCTATGGCTGGAGTCTGAAATTCTTGAAAGCCTGTGGCACCTGGTAGCATGTTCTTCTCCACAATGAACAAAATCCATAGTGATTTGGATTTGGATCAAATTCTGTAGTAGGTATGCTTCCTGGTGTTGCATTTTTTCAGTGCTTTGTCAAAATAGTCATCTCTGCTGACCTTATTGCAGGTGTTGGCTCATCTTGGAGGTAAAGCCTCCAAGCAAGAGAAGACAAGCAGGACTGGATTTCTTTTGTGGCTTATCTAATAGCTTCTACCTTTGTTGTCTGATGTAGCAGTTTCATCTAAGTGGATACTTGAAGGAACATTGCAAATGAAGGATGAGAATCAAAGTGAAGTTTCTTATCTCTGAATATTGGTTGGAGTCTTCCAGAGAGGAAGCGAGCCTTTTCATTGTGGTCTTCTGGGTACCTGCTATCACTGCCAGGCAATGTTGCAGCATCCCAAGTACAGCACTGAGGTCCATCAGGTGAGAGAAGAACAAGACCTGTTCTTTATCCAGCAGCAGGAAGAGCGCATTGCAGAGGGACTTCAGTTCTTTGCTCCAGTCTTATTTCCAACTTAGATTGTTGTCTAGACGATTATCAGTGCAGTGTGAGGAAAGTGAAGAGGGCTATTAGTTGGCTTCTCTGGATCCATATCTGGTGTGGTCATCAGTAAATTGAGCAGTTATTTCAGTGGTTCTGGGACAAAATGAGATAGCACAGAGCAGCTCTGTGCCACAGGATCAAGGTATTGTTAAGGTAGACAGGACATGTATTAATTTATAAGGGAAATATCAATATGGGAGAATGCAATTATGATTGTCAGTGGCAGGGTTCGAGCAATGTGACTGCGGGTCATTTCATGTATTTCCAGCCACACAGAGTTTCTCCAGAGGTGTGAGATGACAAGTCCTTGCAGGGTTTTTGTTGCAGACGCAGAGCAGCAAAGGGAATTAATTCTGAAATTGATGTGAATGTTGCTATTAACACTTATTAGTCTTCAGACTTTAATGCAGCCTTCATGGGCAATTATGTTTAACAAAAGACAGATAATTTCCTACTCCCACTGCCAGGTCATCCTATGCATGGTTCCTAAACACTGTAAAAATTCTGTAATCTTTTGTATGCTGTTGTCTTGAGAGGTTATTCTCACATGAAGAGTATGAAGATAGCTATTTTCTCTTTGGTCTACCATGGTTTAGCTTGAACAGCAAAAGAAAATCCCATATCAAAATAGAGAGCAGAATAGTTTATCATAAAGCACATGGCTGAATAATAGATTTTTGGTAAATGTTGTTCTAGACCACCAAACATTTGGTCTTGTAATGTGCTTCTTTGTGGCCTACAGGAAGACTAGAAGTTACTATAAACTATAATATTTTCTGTGCAGAGAGGAACATCAGATCAAAAGGCATATTTATCCAGAGGGTAAAAAGACTATAGAGGTGTCAAACTTTCAGGAAAAATTTCAACACCAGTTATGTGAAAAAGCTGTTTGAGCTTATTTCTTTATGGTAAACTCCAAGTCCTGGAAGAGCTTCTCTCAGAGCTGTATCTGTTTTCTGCACTAGACAATCGAAGTGCAAAATCCAGGTTTATGAAAGAAGTAAACTTTGTTCATCTTGCTCCTTATTAAGATGCGTGAGGGCTTCTAAAGTCTCCCAGTGAGGGCTGTAAACACTGGCAATACATAGAAAGTAAGTTGTGAGTTACTGTCCATCCTGAAAAGCAAATATTGAAAGGAAGAGGATATTGAAGCTGCTTAGTGTAGTTTGGACTGAGACCTGAAATATTGTGAAACCAGCTATAAAATCTGAACGTTATCAGAAGCAAAATGTGTAGCTTCTATTATCTCAGTACTTTTTGATACCTTTTGTTTCTTTTTATTTTTTCACTTTTCCTCCAAAACCCCTGGGAAGGGAGAAAACCCTTTAACTGAAATCTGTGTTTCTGGTATCTGATGCTGGGGGAAAGCCACTGGAAAGCCTCATGATGAATGTTTTGTGTCACTCTTTGAGGAGAGGTGGCAGTGAGCTGTCAGCACTGCGGGAAAGTTGAGATGGGGGAGGGAAAAGAGCCTTGTACATAGAGGAGAGGGCATCAGCCAACCAGACTTTACCGCAAGTTGGATATATTTGAAGGGTTTGAGATGACTCAAAGCCTTCTATTAGGAAAGATGAGTGCCATGGAATATACAAGGGTGGAGCTGGGGAAGATGTTGTCTGTGATAGCAAGAAGTGAGTTTGGGATTGCAGGATGGAACAGCACCCATCTCTCACCTCTTACACTATCATGTAAAAAAATATTTTGTGATTTTTTTATACCAGGGGTGAGTCATACCCCTGTGACTTCCCTTCAGTGGCTCTTCTGTGAATTGTTTACTTTGTAAAGGCAGGATGTATTGCTTCCAAATCCTTCCTGCTTCTTTAGAGGTTTGCCAGAGAGTTAGGCAGCATGCTGGCTTGTATCAGCAAACGTCTCCTGCAGAAGCATGGCCATGCCATGAGGCATTTTCTCCAACACCACACTCTGGCTGAGCCCTTATACTGTATATTAAAAGATCTAAAAGCAAACATTATCTACATTGTGTGTAAAGCCTATGCTAGCAGTACCCAGTGACTGCTCTACGAGCACTGGGAACTGAGGTGCTATGCGATCTTTCTGTGTAGGAATGGTATGAAATCAGAATTCTCTTTCCACAGATTAATGTTGTATGAAAAAGGAAAAAAAAGTGATGTTGTGCTCTTTCATCTTGAATGAGATGAAGGGTGGGATTTGCTGAATTAACACTGTGAGGGCTATTCAATACAAAAGATGCAAAACAGAAACAGGTTTCTGCTTCCCAGCCTGCCAAAGCCAAGGGATCCATAACATAGATAGGTGTCCAGTGAGGCTAAAGGAAGCAGTGGGTGAGCATTGTGCTGACCAGCCTGCAAATGGCACTGTACTCTGTACCACAGTCAGATTTCTGACATTTGATATTGTATTGTTTTCTTCAAAAGAGGAAAAAAAATAATTGGGAATTGAATTCAGATATAGGGCTTTCTGGGTTTATTTCCTGAGTGCTCTGAGGATGTTTGGTTAGTATCTTCCCCCGAGGCCCATCATTTCTACTTGTTTGGACTTCTGGTGACCTTAAGAAAATCACATCATCTTGCTGTGCCTTTCTTCCCTAGCTCTAAAGTGCTATAAGATAACTGAAAAAGCAGTTGTTACTCTGTGGGGATAGGAATAACAAAAATATTTCTGTACCATTTCTCTTGGCAGACTGTCTCTGGGAATGTTGAACTTACCATGCACTCCCCTTTAGAGGTGAAACTGGCAGTGTAAGGGGTTTGTTCCAGGCTCATTTATTTTTTTCACCCTGGAAAATTTCTATCAGGACAGCTCATTATTGCCCAAGAAGCACAGGTTCTGTTGTCCAGCAAAAAGGCTTTTCAGAGCACCCTGCTTAGGCAGTCATCATTCCACCAATACCAAAGCCAGCTTGCTTAGCTCCAGTGTCCTAAACTGCATTACCACATCGGATTGATTTGCAGAAGTCTTGAGCACTGGAAGTTATCACCAAAATTGATGATAGCTCTGCTGATACAATAGAAGCTACTTGGAAAAAGCAGGTCTTTAGGTAGTTTGTTTCAAGCAACTGAAATTAAAGTTTGTCATTTACCTTTCCTCTGTGATTGAGCACCCTGTTTGTGAAGAGTATCATCCACTCATTTAACCAGTCAGAAAATTTACCTTCATTTTGAGACACACATATGCAGTATGTACTTCATCTGCAGAGCAGGGCTCTGCATGACAGGAGCAGAAAACTCCCAATGCACAAGTACATTTATTAACCAGCATGAGCAGAGAGTGTGTGGGAGCTGTGCTGGGGTAGGTTTTCAGGCACTGCTACTGCATGTTGTATCACTCATCTGTCCTCAGAGTTGATGATGGTTCTGGATGCAGGATGCTCTCAACATACTGACAACTTAGATAGAAACCACCGTGTCTTTGGGCAGCTCAAAACCAGGACTGCTTTGCAGCAGGCTCTTCTGTCTACTCCATCTGAGTGGTCAGGCTCAGAAGTGACTTTCAGAATAGCGTGAGAAGCCCCTGTCATGGTGGTGTTCTAAACAATGTGTGTCTGTGCAACATAAGCAGAAGTATATCTGTGCGTACTTAGAGGAAAGGCTGCCCTGGTTCTGACATGTTTTGTGGCACTTTTTCTGCCTGAAAGTCTGAATTAAATTTTCAAATCAAACTAGAACAAATAAATAAGCAACTTCTATTGACTATGGAGAGCACAGGTTTGGTGATAATAGGTGGCTTGTGGCTCTTTGTTGAGCAGGAAAACTGCTGAATATATTGTTGTTACTTGTATTCAAGCATTCCTTCTTCAAAAAAACACTGATTATTCCTTTTATGGGACCATATTTTGTGTAAATTCTGAAGACACAGAACTCAGTACTTCAGGGGCTATTTGCATCTCTGGTCCTGTGTGGGGCTGTGCAGTATACTAAGTTTCTGGGAAAACAGAAACTCGAGTCCTGTAAAAAAACATTTTTTCCTCATTTAAGGCACATGACCAGATATTTATACAGCTAGTCTCATGATGCCTTCACTTTCCTTTAAATCCTACTTCCAGTCTAATTTCTTGGTATTTATGATGCTGGCCAAATGGAATGCAAGTACTGCTGTGTGAAGAGCTTTATAAGCACATCATGGGTGAAGTCTGACTTGGAGAAACAGACAGGTTATCTTACTGTGAAGTGCGAGCAGGGAAGGGAGGCCCAACAGCTTGTGTAAGAAACCACGGGAAGCACTGTTGTTGACCATCCATCATCTCTGCTCTGAGTTACCTTCTGGTGGGCATGCTGAAAACATCCCCAGAGCAGGGAGGCCTCCAGACAGTTTCAGTGCAGTGGCGTTTCCCCATCTGTCTTCTGCCTTCTTCCCTGCTCTGGGTGCCTGGGTCTTGAGACCTATCTTCAGGCTAGAGTCTTGCAGGGTCTTGGATTTTGCCGGTCTGTCATGTAGAACAAGGAATTCTTCATTCCCAGTGGACTCTTTTGGGCTTATTTTGTGTATCAGAAAATAACCGGGAAGGGTGGTGATGTGTGCATGTCTTGACATAACAGTTGCTTCTCCCAAAGGCTGAAGCCTTATTACTTGCTTTTCCTGCCTGCATCCAGGGCTTAATGTGCTTTGACGTGGGAGCTGCCCTGGGTACAGACCTACCCACTCCTTCCTATGCCCATGGGGCTGGATCACATGCAGCTTCTGTGTGCTGGGAAGACAAGTGAGCTCAGCACTGCCATGGCACTGTGCAGCTCAAACTGACCTTACTTTGTGCTGATACTGCCAATGTCTCTGAGAAGAAGAGGCAGTTTAGTGAAAGTAGGTGAAGTGTAGAGAAATGTCTCAGTCAGTTACCATCTTGGTCTATATCAAAGAATTGAGAACACTCACAATTTTCAAGATTATTTTTTTTTTTAATGATTTTTTATTTATTTTAAACTAAGGGAAATCAAAGCAAAGTAATAAAAGAGTAATGTTTTAATTGGTAATAGCTTGTACAAAATAAAACCCAGAACTGCAGTCATCTCTGAAAAAAGTTGACTCTCAGTATTTTAGAGTTACAATACATATCATATAAAATGACAAGAGAAAATAGTACATCTAACTGCCCCAACCCACCCCAAGTCATTATTTCTTTCCAGACAGCTTCTCAGTTGCTTTGCTTTCCCATGATAATCCCTCCACAAGGTTGTGACATTCTCTGAGGAGCAGTAGAGGAGTTTTCACCCATGAAGGTTTGGGTTGGCAGAAAAGCAAAGCACAGAGCTGTTGAGAGAGCTGCCAAGGCAAGGGAGAGGAACCACTCCATGGGGCAGCTGGACTGCCACGCAGCCACAGCAGCCTGCTTCTCCAAGAGTACTTCAGAGGTCTTGCGACCCTCCTGTGATCTGCAAGTGATTTGATGTTTAAGGAAGCACAGCAGATGGCAAGGCCTTGAAGCAAGCATCATCTCAGTACCTGCTGGTTCCCCAAGCAGGTGAAGGATGTGCTGCTCCCCTGCTGGCTCATCTTCCCCATCTGCTGGATGTCAGATCTGTGCCTATGTGGGGGGGGGAGGCAGTAGGAAGGATGCTCAGCCCTTCCCCATTTCATGTCAGGACAATGTATTCTCTGCCCTGCCCTGCTTGCAACACAATACACAGCATAGTAAACAATGCTGAGAATAGTTCCCCAACCCTTCATCCTCTGCTCTTTGCTTCATCCTCACTCTCCTTATGTGCATCTTTCTATCTTTATCCCTTCTTCACAATCTCCACTTTCATACAACAACTTTCATTGCATTTCTGTGTCATTCAGACAGCAGTGATGTGTCCTTTATGGCAGCTGGATGCAAAGCAGCTGCATTGTCTGGATCTGCAAGCTTGCTGTCGTGTGCATGTCTGGACTGCGGCAGGGAGCTGACATGAATTCACAGAGGTACAGCACTGCCTGTGCTTGACTGGAAAGGTCTTTTATACTCTGAACAACCCATGATCAAACTTCCTTGGAGGAGCTCCTACATGGTGTGTGCCTTGCTAGTGGCAAGGCTGTGGATGGGGCTGAGAAACTTTCCTCCTGTTTCTGAAAGCAGATTGTTTCTGAACTCTTTTGTCCCTCTGCTCAAGACACATCACTTCATGGGCAGCTTATGCAGGAAGGATATAGAACACATTAGCTTTATGTAGCACCTTTCGTTAGAAGGGACCCAAGGTAGTGACACGTTCTCAGCTCTAAAATGCAACTTGTGTCAGAGCAGAGCGCCTCACCACCTCAGAACAGACTGAATATAGTAACTAGTTTTTTTCAGGATCTCAGAGTCAACCCTGTAATGCTTCAAGAACATTTCCTTCCAGAAGCATCTTTCATACTTTGTGATGATCAGGTGCCATCCATTATTACCAAAGTTTGCTATTTGCTTTGTTTTATACCTTACTCCCTCACTGCATGATACCAGCCTACTATGGCAAGTACTCCAGCAAGTTGAATTTCATACAAACAGAAATTTCAGACTCTTCATCTGTGCCCTAAAGTTTCCTAGAGGGAATAACGGAGGAGCCAACTCAGAACAGAATCCTGCTACATTCTGTACAGGCCCCAGTAAGTCTGATTCTGAAACACAGTATTGGCAAGTTCATCATTTCCCCGACAGTACAGCTTATCTCCCTTCTGCAGATGAAAGGGTCTCCCAAAATTTACTGTGCCCTTGTCATCTCCCTCCTTTGGTCCCACAGCCTTGTTGAGGACGAAGTTTCGATCTTTGTACAGCATCAGTGTAAAAGACTCGTTCATAACGCTTGTACGGTAGAGCTGAGCGTAGATAAAGTAGTTGCCACTCTGTTCAATTATGAGGTACTGGTCACCATCCTTCTGTACAAATCCATTGCAGTTCTCTACATTAAACTCCCACCTCAGGGGATCTTTGGCATTTGATTTCTGAGTCGTCTTTACTGGGGAGAGCACAGACAAAACGGGTATGGTTATTAATGATGTTTAAGGACAACGTTGTTCTGTACATGAGCATGTTTTGTTACTGTTTCACATTGGTACATCTCACTCCCCAGTCTCTTCCTGATGTTTTAATTATTGTTATTTATTATTATTGTTGATGTTATTATCAATGATCTTTTAAAGTTTCCTAGCTCCTCAGAAGTTCTAGGAAGGGGTCTAAATCTGCCAGGGGATGCTGTGATGGAGCCCCATGGCCATGGGTGGCTGGGAGCTTCCTGACAGTACAGGTTAGCTGCTAAAAGCACCCTAGAGATGGGGAATCTTCAAGGCTGAGGGTTGGGTCCGAGCTGGCCTCTAATAAGAATATATCCATGGGCAGGACTTCAGCTGGATCTGAGGATGATGAGTGTGGTAACAGTAATCTTTGGGTCACTGGCTGCTGTTGGGTCACTGGCTCTCCTTTGTGAGAGCTGAACCTGCAGGATCTTCCCAGAATTCCCCACTTTCTCTGTGCTGGATGACCACATGGACTCAGCATTAAAGCTAATGATGACTGGCAGCTGTCATAGTCCTTCCTGTGAGACTGGGTAAGGACCAGCAATGTTAGACTGTGTATGCCACGAGGGCATGTGTATCTGTGGTGCTTAATGCAGTGGGGTCTCAATACAGAATGGGTCGAATACTGTACAAAGGGGACACCCAACTCGGGTCACAGCACTGGTCAGTACCTTTGGCTGCTTTGGCTGACTGGTAGGCTCCCGGCTGGTGTGAGAGTCTTGCACAGCCAACAATCATTAGCTGAAACTTCATGCATGCAGAAGTGTTTCACTGGTTTAATTAAACCTCTCCGAGGGTCTGAGGTGGCGTATATGGGACATTAGTTTAGGACCACCCTAGGCCGCGACTGAGGAACTGATGACCAACACTTGACAGCAATAAATCTGACCTTTGTGACACTGATTTTACTGGCCATTTTCAGAGAGGTGTGGATGGATGATTCTGGCAGAAAGAGATGGGTGCTGACAGGCAGCCCAGGGCACAGAGCTGAGAGGCTCTATTTTTCATGGCCACAGTGCTCTGTGGACTCTCTGTTTCTGTGGTCAGAACTTTCTCCTGTCCTTGGAGCAGCTGTAACCAGATATGAGGTCTGTGAGACAGTCATCTTTGTCACAGCACAAGTCTGACAAAAACAGAAAGTGGGTCCAGCATCTCCATACTTACAAAATCCGTGTGCCCAGCATGGCCCCGATGCCTGTGGAAAGAAGCAGTGCTTGGTCAGTTTTCTGCTGCAATTTTTTCCATCTAATAGTGAGCTCAACAGAGGAGCACTATCATTAACATAGCACTAAAGCATTCTCCCAGGAAGGGCAATAACCTTTTTATCCATTATTACAAACAAACACAAGCAATGATTTGTTATGAAAAAAATCAGTTGCTTTCCAACAAAGTTTGAAATGTTTAAAATAGCTCAGCCTTTTTCCTATACTTTTTTCATGGTATTTTCACAAAATAAAAAAGAAAACCACCATCAGTGCCTAGAATGTCTGTACTCCTCTCAGGTGGCAAGACTTTAATTTCATCCCTGGACTCAGCTCTCACGGACCATCACAAGTGGTGTGTCTGTCAGCAAGGACTCAACTTAAAGCCAACTCATGTGCATGGGGAGCTGCCTGGTGCTGTGCTTATCCACCCTCATTAAAACCATGAACCTTTCCTTCTATGCATCATAGTTTGAAATTATGTAGTGCTGATTTGGTGCATGGCAGAGCTGTGTAGTAGCTGTGCACCACAATTCTTACACGTGTTGATTTTCCATGGCACATTGTGCTCCTAGAGTGTCAAAGGTGTACAGACAGAGGTCACTTCTTCTTTGGAGTCTCCCTCAGACTCTGTAGCCCCTGTGCAAGGTGGAAGAGGGAAACATGGAGGGCTGAAGGAATGGCCTCAACATCATAACTGACAAGAACAGTTAGAAGAGGACAGTTTCTGACTTTTAAGCCTACTTTACCTGCTACACCATGCTTAGCTTGGGGTGACAGGCACAGTGGTCTCTGATCCACTAGCCAGAGCAGCTTTCCCATGCCTTTGCAGCCAAGGGAAGGAGGCAGCTCTCTGGGTGCTCAGGTGGTAAACTGCCACTGGCAAGAGATTTCAGTCTATTCCTGTGACTCATGGCTCAGTGTTTGCTTATGGAGGTCATGCTCTTCCTACACAGAAGCTATGTTCTCTCTCTGGCCTGAGACCATAAAAAGCTTACAGACACAGGGACTCAGTTCTGTCTTGTATCCTGGATGCAAGCTCTGAATTGCTTAAAATCACTACTGAAGCACAGCCTTAGCTGCTCCTTAGGATGTTGCTGTCCCAAGTGCTGGGGAGGCTGTCAGTTCACTTGCAGGGAAAGTCTTTCATTACCTGGTCCTGCTTTTCCCAATTAATATGAATTAACAGGACTAAAGACAGTTCTTTCACTTAAAGTAACTTCCTGCAATATGAAAAAATGGGTGGGAGGAGGGCAATAAGGGTGAAATACTGCATGCATCCTTGTGCTCATTGTCATCAGAGGGATGCAGTTCTGACTGCAGGGCACAGGGTTGTTACTTCACAGCTCCCAAACAGATGAGAGAGACTGTGGGAGTGGGCCTAAAAGTAGCAAAGCAATAACTTTTTTTTTTTTTTAAATATTGTCTGCTAAGTCATAGTACTGTAAAGTGCAGAGCAGGCTCCTCTCCTGTAAGCATTTAGCTGGTTTTATATGCTCCAGAAACAATAAGTGCCTCGTACGTTAGTCCTCAGAGGGGTTCTTCATTTCATTATGCCACAACAAGCTGGTAGACCATGAGAACAAGCTATCCTGTCTCTTAACAGAAGAGAACTTTTTCCATGTTGTCTTTCTCCTCCATAGTGGAACTGGAGGGAGCTACATCACAGCAGGATTTGTAAACGAGCATTCCATACTGGTATTTGGATCCTCCAGGAGACTGATTCACAGTTTGGAAACCAGAAGACAGAAGCCTACTCTTCAGCAAATGAGTCACTTGACTATATTTCTGTTCATAACCACACATATGCAACTATAGACAGAAGAAGCCTATTGAAATCAGCTAATGAAATCTATAAGTTATTTGGGCTGGTGTCATGGTTTAACCTCAGCCAGAAAGCACCACACAGCCACCTGCTCGTTCCCCACTCTCCCAGTGAGTCGGGGAGGAGAATCAGAAAAAAGAAGTAAAACCCTTGGTTTGAGATAAGAATGATTTAATAACTAAAACATAATGACAACAATAACACTAAAATATAATAATAGCAATAGTAATGAAAAGTAATATAACAAAAAGAAAAATAAAGCCCAAGATCGGACAAGTGATGCACAATGTAATTGCTCACCACTTGCTGACTGCTTGATCGAGCAGTGATTGGCGCCTCCTGACCAAGTCCCTCCAGTTTATATACTGGTCATGACATCCTATGGTATGGAATATCCCTTTGGCTAGTTTAGATCAGCTGTTCTGGCCATTCTTTTGCACCTGCTCACTGGCAGAGCATGGGAAACTGAAAAGACCTTGACTTACAATAAGCACCACTTAGCAACAACTAAAACACCAGTGTGTTATCAACATCATTCTCATCCTAAATCCAAAATACAGCACTGAACCAGCTACTAGGAAGAAAATTATCCCAGCTGAAACCAGCACAGCTACATTGTATTAGCACTTGGTAAAGTCAAGAGTGAAAAGGCTTCATGCCTGGTGAAATACCAGAACTCCTCAGCCTCTTTACAGAGCATCATCAGCTGATATCATGTTAGGACAGCGTACATCATTGGTGCAGGAGCAAAAGAGGAATAAAAACTGATATTTGCTTTAAACCTTGACCCAAGGAATTTGTGGAAATTATATCAGCTGAAATCTTGGAAAGTAAAAGCATTAGCTATCTCCAAAAGAGAAAGAATGACTAAGTTGCAGTTAGTTGGTAGCATCAACACAGCAGTGTTAATCATTAAGAATAATATGTGTGTTGTATACTCCAGAGTTAGGAATTTCACTTTGTCCTTACCTGATGGAGCAAACAGAAGACTATAGAAACCAGGACTGAAATGATAAACAAAACAAGCATTAAAAGACAAAAAGCCACTTGACAATACGAGATTTTCCTTTTCTGTGGAGTATTTCCATTCTCCAGCAAGTTGAGTGGTTCCATCGTGCTTATCTTTGAGACAGACAGAGGTAAGGATGCAAGCAGCACCACGACTGAGAAAGACACTGCAAGAATTCCTGAGGTCCTTATAGCCACAGCAGAGCATGGAGAGGATTATATGCTGGAGATTTCCCCATGCTAATAAAGCCAAGAGGAGGAGCCATGGTGTGTTTCATCATTAGCTCAGGCCAAGAGGCAATAAGATAGTATTTCCTCATGAAACTGAGGCAGAGAATTTTCATTTGGCTCCTGGCCCAGAATGACCAAACTGAAACTCCATCAGCAGGCTACAGGGGCTCTGAAAAGCACCTTGGACATCCATGCAAGGAGTCAAGTTCACAAACTCTCCAGCAAATGCAAAGTGAAGGGATGAGGTACCAAGCTCAGGCACCTCCTGACAGCTGTGTGCAACCTGCTCCTGGCTCCGAAAGTACCAGTGTATTTTTATGGTTGAGAAGCTGGCACTAGATTAAATCTGTTTCTCATTTTGACAGTGCAGATCTGAGAGCTGATGGTGGAAGGACATTTTCTCAGTTCCCTGAAGATATGATTCATGCAGTGAAAGTGCCACCGCACAGGCTTAAAACTATGACTGCAAGTGATCACTGATACTGAGCTGCAAGTACATCCTCAGCAGCAGAGTTGCATGCAACCACCAGCCTTGAATTTCACACCAGCAGGGAGAAGGAAGGAGAGTAGGAAAAGAGCCAGGGTTTTGTAAATAGCTTTCAATTTGCAGTGTGAAATGAGCTGGCTGGTTTTCAAAGTCTTAAAAAAAAAAAATTTCTTGTCCTTTTTTTCTTACCTACTTTTTGAATTCCTTACTGTGGGAACAAAATTATGAGTTAGGAATTGTGTGCAGGAGGGAGAAAAGAAACAGAATAAAAAAGAAAGAGGAGCAGATAGGCATGAGGAGTAAAAAACAAATGGAAACTAAACCACACCTAAGAAAAATATAACTTTAGTTGTTATCCTTGAAAGTAGTTTCTATTTTTACAGTCTGCACATTCTTTTGAATTTGCTTTCAGTACAAAAAATGGTGTTTATTTAAAGAAAGTCTGACACACAAAGATGTCACTTAGAGATTTCTGCCAGCTCTGCTGTGCTCTTTTGCTGGGGATGAGATGTGTGGGAAATGTCCTTTATACACTTTAGTCTTGCTTCTGCTCGTCCCCCTCCTCTTCCTGACCTGTGGAAGAAGCCTCAACATTTCTAGCTGCACAGAGCCAAATTTAAATATCTGTGTGTTGCAGAGGGGTGGGATGGAAACAGAAATTTGTAAGGGGCACCAGAACAAAACAAAAAAAACCTAAACTGTTGCATTAATACCCTGCTTCGTCTTTTAAATTCTCACTTCAAGGTATACCAGATGCTTAACACACATTAAATTCAGGGTGAGACAGAGGGAAACCTGGTTGTGTTGCCCCCAGAAAACTACTAAGCTGAGCCGCTGGGGAGCTCCCGGCCCTGCTGCTGCTACTGTGGGGGGACATGCCATTGCTAGACTGAAGTCACCCACCACGTTCCTGACTTTTTGCAGCCAAACATGGAGCTTCCCAAGGGAAAGGTGGGAGGGAGTTACTCAGATCGAAACCAAACATGGGAGGACAGTGATGGAAGCATCAGCAAGCTGTCTGTTCTGAGCTGGCTCTTGGCAGGGTTGTTTGTCCCTCAGGGAACACCTTAGGACAGATTCAGGGCAAGCTGTGGAAGAAGAAAGGCTCAGGCAGCCTCACTGCAACTGTCTTGTTGCCCACCCCCCAGTCCATATTGGTTTTCTGTCTGCCTTTGCAGTGACTCCACATGACCAGTGTCCAGGAGGCAGGGTACTTTCCACAAAAGTTCTTAAAAAAGCAATTAAGGACTTGGCTTGTGTGGGGAAACCTACTAATCTCAGTGACATATGCCTTCCTCTGCACCCTTCTAGTGACATCAGGGAAGAGCAAGTGACTGTCCCTGGACCAGCCCTTTTCCCCTCTTAGCTTTAAATAATTGTTTCAGTTAAGCCATGTGTTCAAGAGCTCCTGATGATCCAGCTGTTCCTCTGAGCTGAATCAAACTCTGAAGTAACCCTGAAATGCAGCAACATCAGCAAGACAAACACCAGCATCCACAAAGAGGGATTATTTATAGTAGTATGGAGAGCCTGCTTCTCCCATTTTGATCCCAAAAGAGCACTGGCCTGTGGCTCCAACCCTGCAGCCCCAGATGGTAAGCTCACCACTGGCTTTAACCACATAAAAGAAGACCTAAGCAATCTTCATTTTAAAGCATGTAAATGAGACTTCCTGTAACGTTTCATGTAGCTCGGAGGCAGAAAAGGGTCTAAAAAGACCAAAAAACCCAAACCAAACCAAGAAAATATCAGAAGAAAAAAAGATCTACCACCAGCAATTTCACAAACTTTTTTTAACCTGCAAAACAAACTTGTTGTTGTTGTTGTTAAAACAAAAAAATATCATTGCTACCACAAATAGAACCTGGGCAGAAAATGTCAGTCCCAATACCCTAAATTTGCCAGTTACTTAGATGAATACAGGGTTAAAATGGGAAGGATCATACAGGATCAATAAGGGGCTGGAGTTTAATATTTCCAGACAGCAACCAAGTATTTCAGTTGGTGGGGGTTTAGTTCAGCTAGTATTATATTTCTTATATGTTCATTATATCACATTATATTATGTTAAGCATGGATACAGTAGCTTGTATGACTTACTGTTAAGTGGCAGCACTGAAGGACTGTGGCCAGGATCTGCCCTTCCTTAATGTTATCAGTAAATGCACTGCCGGGAGCATGGCAGGGAGAAAACCCCTGCAGACATCATAAGGGGATCCCAGGATCCCAGTGATGCCGTAAGCCCTGTGCAGGGCTGCAGGAGCCCTGGCAGGAGTCAGCGAGTGGCAGCATTTCATGTTGCAGTTCCCAACAGCCTCAGATAGACTTCTGGGAGCAGTGAAAACACCATTTAAGGCTTTCTTTTTACTTGAAAGAATATTTATGGCTGCATCTCCACTGTATTTTCTCTGCAGATCCCATCATTTTTTGTTCAGCCAGTGTTTAACTGTGAGATTGTCAGTTGGAAAACAGACTTTGACTAAGCCCAGCAGAGAAGAAGATGCAATTGCTGCCACATTTGGGCTTGTTTTTCTCCCCTCCTTTCTCTGCACTCCTCAAAAGTAGCCTCAGCTCTTGGAATGTGATTATGCAATGAATGTGTTTCTTGATCGTGTTTTACTCTTGTCCTTCCTTTTCTTTCCTTTCTCTCTTCTATCAGCTTCTTAGGAAGGGATGGAAACAAACCATGTGTAGAAGCAGCTGTGCTTCATATGAAGAAGCAGGATGTGATTCTTTCCTGCCTTTTCTCCCTTGCTTCCCTTCCCTGGTTGTTTTAAAAGACAAGCATTTGACCGGCGTCACACTAGTAACACCACAGCTCAAAATGGACAAGTTATCTCTTGCCTTTGAATTTCCATTGTGTTGGAATGCATGACTGCAGGCATTTGATTCTGCCCATTTTTAAATATGAAATATCTGCTAAGATGATTTAAGCAGAATGGGAATTTCATGTGCTCAACTGCTGTGCAGTCTAAACCTCACTTCCTCTGCCCTAGGGACTTGCGGTAATTTCTCAGCTCAGGCACAGACTGAGACTTGCAGACTTCCCACCCATGTATTCAAGCAGGAAGTTTCCATTAGCCTGCTTGATGCTGTGTGGCAACATTTGTTAGCGTGCTTGTCCTAGCCCCTCTTGCTCAGATACTGGACTATGCTCCTTGTCCCTGGGGAGCTGTTTTTCAAAGTTTCAGCAGTCATCATCACCTGGGCATTTTTCATCCTTAACTATAGCACCACCCAATATAAGTGTGAAGTTTGCTTTAACTCTGGGGTAAGTTTTCCAAGTCAAGACCAGCTTATTTTCAGTGACAGCAAAGGTTTCCCCATCTTCACTTTGTGGTGAAGCCTTTCTTTATGTGTGTCTGTGGGACGACTGGCGTGTTTCCAGCTGCCACAGCTTTCAAAGAATATGAAAGGCTTTAAAAGCACAGAAAAGCCCTAGTAGAGTTTCAACCTCAGTTTGCAGGAAAAGAGAAAAAGAAAGACTGATTCATTTGAATTTCAGATCTATTTGTTGCACTGTGTGTCCAGGCATTACTGCTGTCCTCGTTTCCCTCAAACTGAGTGTTTTGGGGGGCAATGAAATCATTGAATAAAACTGGAAAAAATTGGCTGCCATTGAGTAAATGGCAGTAGGCAACCGTGGAAGATGCAGCCCACAGGCACTGGTCAGCCCCACACGTCAGGGCCACAGGCTCTGCGGTTGGCACAGAGACCACAGTGGTGAGTCTCTTGGTGAGACCCTCTGGCACTGGGTGCGAAGGAAGCAATTGGACTGCGCTGGCACCTGGTGCTAGGAGGACAGAGCAGTTACCAGAAAAGCCCCAAGTGTTTCCCACTGCAAGTTTTTTTTCCCAAAATGCAGTTCTTTACCTGAGCACAACAAATACTGCTTGCGGTCTCCCCGGGGCACAGCTTTCTCTGAGGTGTTTGGGATATTCCTCTGATTTTGCCCTATGCTGTCAGCAAAGCAGGGACATTTCTTAAGCTGACTGCAGGGCTGAGGCCTGCAAGAAGGACCGTGATGCCTGTGTGGTGCAGCTGGTTGCAATGCAGGGGGGTAGTCCTATGTTTGTCCCTGGGCAAAGCACTCAGTGTTAAGCACTCAGGTCTCAGCCATTGCCTTCAGTTTCTCTCCACTATATTTCATCTGCCTGCTGGCCTACAAGTTAGTGAGTGGGATGATCTGAACAATCACTGGTTTGGAGGGTGAAGCAATAGCTGCATAATAAATGGGACCTTAGAGAGGAAGTTGTCCTCTGTGTAATTGACATTGTGACCGGTGATTGGAACCTAAAGCCAGCAAAGCTGCCAGCTCCTGGAAGAAGGTTGGATGCAGCTCCAGACAATGAGGTGATGGGCAGTGTGCACTCCTCTGAGAAGAGCTGTGGAAGCGGGAGGGGTGGGAAGCAGGACTGAGTCAAATTCCCACCTGACATCCACAAGAGTCTCTCAACTCTGGGTGACCTACTGACACCAATGGATGTTGTGTTTGAAATGTTCCATTGCACAACAGATGCTTCTAATCTTGGTTTTCCAAAAGCTGTGATTCCTTATTTCACTTCAGAGTTTTTGATCTGAGATTAAAGGGCATTTCTACTGTTGCACATCATCATCACTGCTCCTGTATCTCCACATGGAGCAAGGGAAGGTTCAGGTCTGGAGGTACCTCCTCACTGGCAGCAGGACTGGCCCAGGGTTTTGTCTAACTCCCAAGCCACACTGAGCTCACCTCTTTGCTGTGTTGCTCAATGTGAGAGAAGGGCTAAGGCAGTCTGTCTGTCAGTTCAGGCTGTGTGTTGACTGCAAGACATCTAAGTCATCCTGTGTTTGTGGTAAGCTTCCATGAACTCAGGGGAAGGAACAGTGATGTGTGCTGCCTTTTTGCACAAAGTGAAGAGTCTCCCTGCTGCAGCATGAGAAAGGTGGGCATGCTCTGCCTGGCCTGCATTCCACCTGCTGCCTGTTGAGTAGATCACAAAATTTGCAAGGTGCAGCATATGCGGATGGTGGAAAAGTGAGAGAGGAGCACATTACACTGCCCTTTGACAAACTGCATTTATTTGTAACTGGGAATAAGCTGTTGCAGGTCCCGAAGCTTCACACAGTTCACCTGTCCCCTCTGTTTTCTCTTTCCACGTGATTTCTTTATACTGATGTTAGGTGTGAGTGTCAGGCAGGCCAGCCCACAAAACATGGCTGCACTGAGCTCACCCCTTTGATCCTGTGATTACCATCCCTCCCAGCAGTCTCCTTTGCTTTCCACTTCTGCACTATTATCTCAAGGTTAAAGTTTACTTCCATTTGATCTTCTTTAACCAGCAGCCATGTAGGGTGGTGTAATAGGTGAACACTACAGATGGCATGCCCTCTAGTATCCTCTTCCTTTCCTTGTGCTGCCTTTTCTCTGCTTTTCCTCCCAAACATTTTTCCGTCTTTTATTTTCTATTTGTGAGCATTTTAGCATTATAAAAGCCAGATCTGCAAATGGCGTTCTACTGAAGGTAACCTCTCTCCTCTGACACAGCTAATAGGACTACCATGATGAATTCGTGTGAGACATGGGTGGTCCCACACCGTGGTGTTTCCCAGGAGGGATTTCACAAAGTGGTGGGAAATTCCTTGTTCTCAATTACATGTGCAGGCAGATCACAGTGACAGATTCTGTGAATCTAGCATGTGCTGGTTGTCAGCTCTTGGGCCGGTGCAGTGAGGTTCTCTGTGATACACATCAGAGTTTTGTTTCTTTGGGGAGGGTGGTGTTTGTTCTGTGTCAGTTCCTTCTGCTTCTCCCAAACTATTGTGCAGCATACATACATTCTGCCAGGTCACACCCTCTCCTTGTGTTCAGGCTGCTGTGGTTATTCTTCTAGGTAGAAGTGAACAAGCAACAAAACCAAGAAGAAAGGTTTTCTGCAATAAAACGTTCAGGACAAGCAGCAGGAGTGCAGGCTCTGCCTCGTCCATGCTGATGTAGGCTTTACTCCTCAAACAGCAGGGAGAAGTGAGTGTTCCTTTGTACTCGTCTCGCAGTCTGCACTGAGCATGTAGGGTCCCTGAGATACAGTGGCGTCACCCAAAGCAAACTGCAAAAACAGCAGCCTCACATCCTCTCTAATACAATGACTGGTGTGAAGACTGAGTCTGTCCCTCATGGTTCACCTGTCTTGGAGCCACTGGGCCAGGCTCTCTGCAGAATCGTCTCCATTTATTGCTGAGACTCCTCCATGTCCACAGATACTAAGGTTTCTTTCTCTTCCCTGCAAGGTAAAAGAGAGATGTTTGAGAGAATCCTGTCTCATTTCAAGGACCCTCACCAGTTTCCCTCTATGCTTAAACTAAGAAAGTGTCCTAGAAGGTCCCTAGGCTTCCTACTTGATCCTGCAGTAGGAGCAGCAATCATCCCTCACAGCAATCATAAAGATGGCCTAAATTCTGGAATCTGACTCCCTCTTGCGCTATTTGAGAAGTGCTTCTTGTGATCCTTGCAGGTTGTCATGTAAAGTAATTTGGCACAAAATAAGCCCCCTTGTGTTCCAGCTGGTCCTCAGATATCAGAGGGGCTGGGG
>VWZY01005712.1:24197-36114 GCA_013399075.1 Chloroceryle aenea | reverse complement strand
CCTGGAAACATTCTAGGTCAGGCTGGACAGGGCTCTGAGTAACCAGCTCTAGTTGTAGATGTCCCTGCTCAGTGCAGGGGGCTTGGACTAGATGACCTTTAAAGGTCCCTTACAACCCAAAACACTCCATGATTCTATCATTCTATGATACCAGCTTGGCCCATATTCATAGAATCATTCAGGTTGGAAATAAACCTTGGGATCATCAAATCTAACAATTAAACCTACTCTACGAAGTTCACCCCTATTCCCTCAACACCACATCTAAATGACCCTTAAACATAGCCAGAGATGGTGACTCAACCACCTCCCTAGGCAGGCTATTCCAGTGTCTGACTACTTTCTATGAAAAATTTTTTCCTATCGTCCAGTGTAAACCTACCCTGTTGCAGCTTGAATCCATTCCCTCTTGTTCTATCACCAATCAATCACCTGTGAGAAGAGACCAGCACCAACCTCTCTGCAGTGTCCATTCAGGTAGTTGTAGAGTGTGATGAGTTCTCTCCTAAGCCTTCTCTTCCTAAAACTAAATAATCCCGGCTCCTTCAATCACTCTTCATAAGATTTATTCTCCCGGCCCTTCACCAGCTTCATTGCCCTCTGCTCTTGCTTCAGCACTTCAATATCCCTCTTGTACTGAGGTGCCCAAAACTGGACACAGTACTCAAGGTGTGGCCTCACCAGTTCATTACCGACTTGTGGGGATATCTGTTAGCAGAGTGGTGAGGTTCTTGGTTTAGATGGATTTATTTCAGTTACAGACTTGCCCTATCTTTTTTGTTGGTTTTGTTTTTTCTTTATTTCACATGCAGTGTCACAGCAGAACTTGTCTCCTCCATGCAAAACCCAGACACTCCTGGTGTAGAACAAGTATGGAGCAATATCCCTCCTAGTGATATGGGTTATTGTGTACAGAAGGATGGGATCTGTTTTGTGTGTGACATCCCTTGGGCATGCTGTGGAGTGTGTGGAGTAGTCCCCGGGCACACCAGCATACCCAGAGCACGTTGTAGCAAAGAGACAAGAGAAAGGAGTGGAAGAAAAAGAGCTGTTGTTACCTCATTCAGCCTTTCACTTTCTATTCCAGTTGGTTTAAGAAAGTCAAGTGCTGTTTACTCATCCATCCTACTCTTCTTCTGGCAGAGATCCCAGCTCATTGAGATGTGAAATAAATCATCCTTCTGAAAGCTGTGAAACATTGGCATGGTTCTTCCCCAGACCAGGGCTGGGAGGCTTGCGTCACCCACCCTTGGATGCTGAAATTCTCCTCCTAATCCTTCAGAAAGCCTTTCAAATCATCATCTTGCATTACATCAGCATCTGTCAGCCTGCCTATCTTTGTTTCTGCCTTCAGTTGTAAAAATGAAACTATGGCCCTGCTGTTGCTTGCCATCCAAGCTTGGATCCATGTGTCCATCCTGGGCCAACCCATCAAGATGCCAGGGTCCAAAAACCCTGGCAGTGCTGGGCTGCTTGTTAGCTCAGTAACAGCAGCATGCTACACAGCATGAGTCACAAAGGGCAGGTGGCCTTGGGTGAGATGCAGCTCCTGCCTCCTCCAGTGTTCCCCAGCTCCTGCACTGCCCATGCCTGCCCTGGTCTGTCCCTGTTCCCCACAGCACTGCTCAGTGGTGGCTGTGCTAACTGTATTCTCCACAGGCTTTTGCACAGATGTTAAAGTTTCCCCCTCCCGACTTCCTTCGCATTGCATTGTCAGACGATGATTTTATTTCCTCTGTCCATTTGCAGAACCACCACCTTACCATCAAAGTCGGTGTTAGGAAATAATGGAGACAGGGATGTACAAGCAGCCTCTCCTGTCCTCCCTTGCACAACTCCCTGCCCTTGATCACATGTGCTTTGCGAGAGAGGATTTCTTTCCTCTGGCAGGACAGTGTATGACTGGTGCTGCCACAGGGACAGCCAGTCCTGGCCCACCACAGTGAGCCTGCCCACACAGGACATGCAGGGGCAGGCAGACTGGACTCTCAGTGCTCTGCTCTGGCTACTCAGCTCTGGGGACCTGTTCTATGAAGTATTTATCTTTCTATTCAAACTTGTATAAGAGTGGACAAGCTGTCTGGCTTCAGAGTCCCATCCAGTGTGGTATCCTGCCTTACATATCAGAACTGCAGTGTATTCCATTTCTTTGTGTTCAGTAGTTTGTGAGGGATCTCTCTTCTGTGACTCTGCTGCTTTCTGAGACTATCCAACCTTATAGATTCCTTCCTATGACAATGACTTCCACAGGTTATTTACATATTCTATGAAAAAAACCCAACCCTACAAGTCCTTATTTTCCGTTTAAACCTGCTATCTGTCCATTTAATGAGATACTCACCTTTACCTGAGCTTGCTTTGTAAGGAGCAGTGAGCATCACTCCCAGCTTATCCTCCTGCCACTTGTGGCTCTGAAGGTCCATGACAGGTCTTGCAGATGCTGGGCTCTCTTTGCTATTCCTGCAGTGGTGCAACTCAGGGTGTCCCCTTTCTCTTCTGACCATCCATGATCCTGGGATGGAGGCAGGGATGTGGTGGAGAAAACTCTTTGGAGAAAGAAGTTGCCAGATCCCTATGCCACATCTGAGGATACCCCCGTGCAGGGTTTTTTTTGAGTTCGTAATATTGTGCCACTCAGAAAAGCAAAAAGTGTCTTTATGCAGTTTGTGGTGAGCTAGCCAAATCATAAAAGTGTGCTGTGATGGAAGCTATGCTGTGCTGCAGCCCATGCATCCACAAACACACTCCAAGTGGATCACAGGCCAGAGCAGGCATGTGTCAAGCATCTGTCCCTGGAATTGCTTCTGCTTCCTGGTGACAGGATGCACTTGCACATGGCCAACACCTCATGACCTGCCCTTGCTGGATTCACTGGGACGCACAGCAGCCTCTCATGCTGGGAACTGTTTCTACTTGGTAGTCTGAGAATCCACTGTGGTGCTAGAAACCCTGTGGCTCTGTGTCAAAAGCTCCTGTACAGGAGTTTCCTTCCCAGATTCACTTAGCACGTGGTTTCTAACCTCTGTCCAGAGGCAGGCGAGAACGATGGAAGTATCACGAAGAAAAGCAGGATGTAGATCTCCATCGTGCACCCAAGGCAGGCCCCTTTCTTTTTGTGCTGAGTTTACCAAGAAGCTGGGGGAGCAATGGCTGACCACCGGCCTGGGGCTGAACCAGGGGCCGGTTCTGCCATCCAATAACCCCACAGGCTCCCCACTGAGCCGGGTTGCTCCCTACCATCTCCACTCATTTGCTTTTTGCCTTCCCATAGCTCAGCTTTTGTTACTGCTGTCTCCAGGAAGGTTTAGGAAAACAAGTTATCCTCAGACCAGAAGTGAGGAAAAAATCCAGTCCTCCAACTCCTTCATGCATTATCACTGGGAAGCTCCCCCAGTTTATGCTTCCTCACACAGACTTCCCAGCACGTGGGAGATGTCATGGACAGACCATGTAGCTTGTTTGAAAAAAACAGTGGAAGGTTCCCTGTAACTGTGTGAATGTCTGGTTTACTGGAAATCTGTAAAGATCAAGAAGGAAAAACATCTTCCCCTGCTCTTTCTAGACAAAATATCAGAAATTCAGTCACACCCATATGAAATGTTTTGTTTTGCTCTTACAGTCTTTATTTGTTTGGTTTTGAAACAACCCTGTTAGTTTTGAAATAAAGCCTTACTTTGACATGAAACATGGAAACATTTAATATTGAAAGGAATTAACAAAAGCTACTGGCTGTAGGAATATGCCTGCTCTAATCTGAGTCCAAATTATATTAATATGATTCAGTTCAACCCCTCAACTGATTTTATTGAATTATTGAATTACATCCAGAGGAAAGAGGTTGGTGGTTTTGACAGAAATTAAGGGCTTTTCCCCCAAATCAAGTAAATTTTCTCAGATTAAGAAATGACAAACCTTTTCCTAAAATCTAATCTGTGAGCAGACCTTTCAAAGGCATGATACTTGAGAGGCTGAGTCAAGAGCTACCGCTTCCAATATGTTCAACACACAGACCCTCTCCTTGCCACTAATCTCATCTCCCTCTGCTTGCCCAGTCCCCAACTCCTCTTCCCTTCACCTCCTCCATTGCCTCTCTTGATCTGTTGGTGTATTTACCCATGTCATACCATCTGAGCTGTTCTTCAGCCCTGCAGCTCAGTGTGTCAGGACCCCAGTGGGGATTTGAGCATTTGCATTGCATGTTGCCCATGTGTGCTGGGAGCTCATAATATTGTGCTGTGCAGGATGTGACCGTCTGAAAACTGGCATTTTGTCAGAGTGAGCATTACTGAGCTCCTGGGTGGGTGGACAGGAAGTAGCAGTAGCAGGTTTCTCCCGAAGTTCACCCCTGGGAAAAGCACACATCACTTTCCAGCAGGATTGTGTTTGAAATTTTAGCTTTCATTGTCTTGTTGGTGGAACAGAAGGGCATAGAGATTGTGTGTGTTGGGAGTGTCAGATGGATGATCAGTTAAACTTTTAAGTTAATTACTCCTTTCCCCTGTGACAGCAGGCATAGCAGCCCATGCCCAGCTTCTTCATGACCCTACCACAATACAGGTACAAGTGAGTTTGTTTTGGTAGAGAGCAGGGAAAAAATAGGCAATTTCCCCAAATGCAGCACAAGAGGGAATACAGCCAGAGGTGGAAGTGCAGTTTACCTGAAATTTCTCATCCCACTGCTGAGTAAGGGGTTGAAAGTGAAAGCTGACTCTATTTACTTATCTTCCTCTCTATTTACATTCAAAACAGAAAAGCTGATTGAGACTCAGCCAGAGGCAAAATTAAGACTTTCATTCAGCTTTGTAGTCATACATAGCCCAGAAACTGATGATCTGGTATTACCAGTTGGCACCTTTTCCATCATTAATCTTCTTCTGAAGCCTCTCCCGTCAATCCCCTCTGGCAAAAGGACAGAAACTTCTTTTCTTGCTCCTCTTGTTTAAGGGAGATGTCATTTATGAGCTTCCAGAAGTGGGCAGGTTACTGGCAGATCCCAGCTGCCCATTTGACACCTGGCAGGATGATCTCATGTGGTATAGTGGTTTTCTGAGGTGAAAGCAAGGAGAGGAGTAGGCAGGGAAGGTGTGACCGGAAAGAGGGCGTATTTTTGTTTGCAAAAGTTCTGTCTTCAGGGTATCCCAGAAGTAATGATGTGAGAAATTGAGAAAGGTCTTGTGATGACAGAGTAGCCTTGTAGGGCTGCTGACATGCTCCTTCACTCCTGCTGTGATGCAAACCCTTGGGAGCTTCTACCCCTGGAGCTCTTATTTTGCTTACAAAAATAACACTGCATTTACACCACCTGCCAGCACGTCGGGTGATATCCAGTCCTCACAAATGTAGCGACACCCCATGCATCTTTTTTTTCCCTATGATTGCCCAAGATCTTTGAGACATATTGTTGTTAGGAGTCTCTCTGTGCAGCCCAAAGCTCCCTAGGCAGTTGAATTTCTTATCCTGACGTGACTCAGCATGACTGTTCTCAGAAAATGCATGTTTCTTCTCACTTAGCTCAAGCTCTGTTGCAATGCAGATGAAGGCAGGAAATCACCTAAACCTCAATCCCCAGGGGAGTTTGAAAAGTCAGACAAAGACCAAAATTCAGCTAGTGACGTTGGCCTGCTTTTGTGTGGTGATTTATACCAATGTGGAAGGCAAGCAGTGGGCATTGTTCAACCCGAGAGAAAACTTGCACCCAGAATGAGGTCTCTCTCATCGCTGTATGACGGTCAGTTGCAATCTTTCTGTTGAGCCTTTGTCACCATGCAAAGGTGATAGGACAGGGAGAAGAATAAGACAGATGGACTCCAACTCTAGCTGAAAGGCTGTGATGGGTGGGACATCCTTCATGAATTTTGGTCTAGGCCCTTTATTGGATAAGCACCAAAACCAGGTCCAGGAACAGAGACCAGAACTCCAGTCCTAACCTTGCCTTGTTCACACCTCTTGGCTTAGGGCCACAATGATGTTCCAGGTAGTAACAGGAAGGCTTCAGTATGGTTTTGCCTGCTGGTTGGAGGTGACTGGCCTCCAGATTAATAGGACCCAAACACTGGCCTTCAATGGTATTGACATGAAAATGACAGGCATTCTGAAGCCCATGCAGCCAGTGGGGATCTTAGGAGCTGTCTAAGGCAGGGAAAGAAAAGATGGTGGCTTCCTCCTGGCCCTCTCCAGCCTCCTAGAGGAGAAAGAGCTATGGGAGCAAGGCGGCCTGGATTGCCCTCTGCAGGGCTTTGTAGGCACCTACCTCTCCATCGCTCACAGAGGGCGAGAAGGTTGTCCTCTTGGGGACAGGGGCCTGGTATCTGTGGCCTCAAGGTGGGCACTGAGAAGAGCTTGGGCTCTGTGGTCACCAGCTCTGTTGTGAGAGTCTATGTTAGGCAGTAGTCCAACACATTCTGCCATAGCAGGTGGCAGAAGACTGGGGAGACTGGTGCTGAGGTTCATTTTCCTACCACATTCCTGAATTCATATGCATTGCTGTTTGCTGGTCGGTATTACAGGAGCTGCGGAGGAGCAGGTGATGTGCCTAGCATATCCATGCCAGTGTTTGAGGGTGGAGCAGGGTGTGCAAGCATTGCAAAACAGACTTAGAAATAGCTACACTGAGATGGATGATCCAAAGTACCAAAAGTGCTCAAATATTTGTAGCACAATATCCATATCCACAGGCCTCACTTAATCTGTCTTAATTAGTTGTGTGTTCCTGATTTTGGAGAAAATACAAATATTGCAAGAATTATACTGAACATATGTGGGTTTGAAGTATTTTAATGTACTCATCAACATGTATTGGAAGTATTTTAACATACTCATGCTGTTGATGAGCATGGTCAGGAGAAGAAGGAGGAAAAAAAGTTTCAGATCCCAATGTCTGACTCACAGTGCTCAACCTAGGACAGAGCATGCAGAACAAGTCAAAGAAGAAAACTGTACTGCTCTGACATGCTGTTGGAGCCCCAGTGAAGAGTCCTGGTTTCTCAAGAAGAGAGATAGCATATGCAAAGCCAATTATAAACCAGAAAGTGTTTCCCTAAGAGTATTATAGAGGATTATAGTACAGCCATAGGCCCAAGGAAAAGGTACACAAGAGTGAGACATCTGATATACGTCACTGCTGAGCAAAGCACATTAATCAATGTACTTATTATGCACATGACCTTCAACAGATTATTATCTGGACATCTTTTGAGATAATTTTCTTCTTTCCTTATGACTATGAGACTTATGGCTATTATCCTCTGACTATTCTAACTTGTTTTTTAATCACAATAATTCTTATTTCGAGCTGTGTGATTTTACAGCCTCCTGGTGTGATGTGTAGTAATTTGTAATACAGTCAGTCCTGACACTGTATGAATTAGCATTTGGCCTTGGGGTGCTGCTATGCCAAGGTACTGTCCTGGCCTGCAGGACCCTGAGCACTAATGGGATGCCAATCCCCAAAGCCTTCCAAAGCCAAGGCCCTGAGGTGCTGGTAGCACCTGGCACTGCCAGGCTCTTCTCTCTACTCTCCTTCCAGCTTCATTCATAGACCTCGCAAAGCTGGAGAGCTGTCTGCTGCTTCCTGCTGCATGTTCACCTTGTGAACAACTACTACCTGTAACAGCATTTATTTTGAGGCTACGGAGGTACAACCTTCTGAATCCATTTCTAATGAAGGATGCAGATTTGTCTGTATGACCCGTTGTAGCACCAACCTGCTAATTACAGTGTTTACAGGTCTTACTATGTGTGGTCTCTGTTTATGGCTTTCCTTGGTTCCAAAAATCTTTGTCCTAGGGAGTTTGTGTGCAAAAGCAGTGCCAGCCAGCAGCGAGCAAACTGCTTCCACCCCCAGAGGGGAACACTCATCCACAGGATAAGAACTTGCACCCTGACATAGGCAGAGAAGCCACTTGTCTCTCAACAAAGGCATCTTCACAGTCTGCTGGGAAAACCCCTCAGAACTTTCCCTGATAGGTGCCTTTTGCTGCTGGTGAGGTACCTCCTTTGAGCTTGTAGTGAATGGGTTTAGCCACAGGCACCTGTCCTGACTCCTGCCACTGTACATATGTTTTGCCTACCTTTGCGCCTGCCTGCGGCCACAGAGCTAGGTTTTGGTGATTTTGTCTGTCTCTGCTCTTTTGATCAGCAGTGTTTAGGATGTGAAGCATGGCAGATGTTAATTTTGCAGAAGAGGTTGTTTCCACTAAGCTCAGATTTTAGTTACTGATTCAGACTCTTTGGTTCTGACAGAGCTTTCTTTAAACAGCAGTGTTGCACTGACCTAAACTCTCAGAGTATTTATGGCATGCTTCTTGAGACCAGTGGCTCTAGTGGTCAGCTCAGACCATACCCTCTTGCAGTGCAGTCCTTGCGGACAGTCACAGCTTGTCTCGACCAAACTGCATGCAGACACCGGGGCAGGGGGGGCGGCGAAGGGTCAGTGGGGGCTTACCTCTCTCCATCTGTTATTACTTTTTTTGCTGTTATTCTTACAAACCCAGGCAAGAGGCTTGGGTGTATGTGACTGTACCCACAGCAGCAAGGAAGAGAGTCCTGCCTGCTTTCTGGTACAGGGCAGCTGAGGTGTCTGGCTGCATCTATGACAGTCAGTGCAGCTGTCAGGATTCGGTGTGTGGGCTGTGAAGCACAGGAAGATGCCTACCCCTGCTTCTAGAAAGTACACTTCTTGTAAAAGAAGAAGGTGGACCTAGGTGTTGACTCAAGTTATTGTAGAAGCCAGGTGGGGTGCAGTGAGATTTTTCTGATGCAAGCTGGAGCAAATCTTTTCTTGTGAAAGATGGATACTACTGGAGACAATGTATGATCTGGTCTGGAGGCTTTTCAGAGCTGGTGAACAGCCGCCAGAATCAGTCTTTCACATTGTCAAGAGAGGAACATATGAAATACTAAAGAAGTTTCTTGTTGGCAGGTGTGTTCATGTTCTCTGGTTCTTATGGGAAGTGATGAATGGAAAAGCAGATCAATCAATGTTCCAAAAAGCTGCATGTAACTACATTCCAAAAATGTTTGAAACCAAATCTCATCTGTTTGTCCCCATTGAACATACACATCCTGCTAAGTTTCTGTGCTGGTGACAGTAAGACCAGTAAGCAGACTTTGGCAGTAAAAGAAACCTTGAATTAACAAAACAAGACAAAGGAAAGTGAGAAGAAATCCTTTAAACTATGTGAGATAACACCAGTCATAGCTTGTCTCAGGGATCTACTTGATGACGAAATTAGAAGGTTGCTGTATACTTTATGAACCAGATCATACACTGGGTTAAATGTTTGTTTATCCTTGGAGGTGTGTTTGATAATATTTTTTCTTTATAAATAAACCATACAGATCTCTGGATTTCCAGGAAATAGGTGTGAATTTTGCCTTAAAGCAGGTATATTTGTGCCCACATCAGGTTTTGTCTTGTCCAAAACTTCGTCCTAGTTACTCTCTGAATACTGATGGACCACCCGAGCACCTTGGCCAGTATCCTATCTCCACACCCCCGTGCCTTGGCTGTCCACCAAAGAGCAGCGTGGGCTACCAACCCCAGCCAACTGCAGAGGCAGGAGAGAGTGTTCCCAGGAATGGGAGTGCATTTGTGCTTGTGAGTAGCTTTAGCTTGTAATCCCTTCGGGACAACGCCACATCATTAAGAGATGAGTAATATTATGGAACATTCAGAATATTACAGAATATTCAGTGCCAGCTGTTATATTTAAAAGGTAATTGTGCAAAGCTTTGCATTGAGAAGGAAATGGGTGTTTGAGGGGGCAGCAGTTGTATCTGTTTGCAGAGGTCTAGTTCACTGAGCATGAGCTCACAGGGGAAACACTCCTTTAGTCCTGTCTTCCATCAGTCCTGCCTTTCAGTCCCAAAGTCCTAAGCACAATCCACAGACTTGATACCAGCACTACATCTCTACAGAGCTCTCCTTCCCTGTGCTTGCCTGGGCTTTCTGCCCAGTGTCCCTCCCTGTGCTCAGCTCCCCTGGGACGGGTCAGACAGCCCCACTGACCCCATCTGCTTTGGCCTGCGAGTTTTCTAGTCCTTGAGATCCTGCTTCCTGGTGTGGCAAGTGCAGTGAGCCTCTGCTGGTATCATACACGGGGTGCTGTCAGTGTATGTTTTGCCCTGGGATACTGAACAGTGGCCAGCAAGTGAGCTCACTGCTTGGCACCTTAATGGAGAGACATGCTTTCAGCCTCCGCTTTGTTTGCCAGCCCCTTACAGCCTTCCTCATCAGCTTAAATAACTGAGCAAATAAACTCTCCCATCCTCCTTGGCCGTAGGGCATACAAGGCTGAAAATGGCAAATGATAAATCTTTCTGCAGGTCTCTTGCCACTGTCACTTTCTGGCCTGGTACCAACTTGCCTTCACCCGGCCCACAGCCCTCAGTGAACATTACTCAATTTGCTTGAGTTGATGGATTTCCCAATAGCTGGAAGCAAGCATCTGTGGGTCTGGTCTGGATCTCTTGGAAAAAAATAACCAACCATCAGTTCAGAGAACAGCTCTGCTGGCCGAAGTTATGGATGTTGCTGAGAAAAGTCAAGTAAGTCAAACCTTCCCAACCCATTACTGTAAGACACTGTTGGATTTTGTACCACAATTTCCCATTTTGATACCTGAATGTGGAAAGTAAATTCCTGTGCTTCCTGCTATCGGAGCTGAACAGTGCTAGCTTCACAGCAGTGGGATTGACTTCACTTTGCCAAGCACACTCCAGCTTTCTTGTTCTCTCACTAATGAAGTGGACAGGCAATAGCTGTGACTCATGCTGGCTGATGAAATGTAAGTGGTATCTAAAACCCACAGACTAATTAACCACCATTATTAGTAACCATTTGTGGTAGAAAAGAGGATGACTTTTGAAGGATGTGAACAGATTTAAATGTTTCCCATTGTTTGATTTTGTACCTGTGTAAAGAGGTGCTGTTCTGCACCACCCTCGGCAATTTCTTCTCAACTGGACAACAATAGCCCCATGGCTCTGATGGGTGCAGTGAGGTCAGCTCCCTCCCAGGGGGTGACCGTGGATCTTACATTAGCTTTGTCACCCTGACCCTTGCTTTACATGTGTGGAGAAGTAGGAGAGAGGAGAGAGAAGGGAGGGAACACACAGTCACCATCTCTGTAGTTTATGCAGTAGCATATGTTAAACACAAGACACTGAAGTAGTGCAGGTTGGAGGAATCAGTAATCCCGGGTTGGTGACTATTCTGTAAAACCAGTCTCATGAAAAGCCTTGTGAGGGACAGAGCATGAGGTCCCACTTCAGTGGCAGTAAGCATAGGAAGGGGAATGTGCTGTCCCTCCACAGTCAAAGATTGTCACCAGAAACTGCCGAGTCCAGCCTTGCACTTCAACACCTCCAGCTGTACTGAGCTGCGACGGGTGACCTAAAACTGCAGTGCTCTAATGTATTTGAACAGAGCTGTAAGATGTGACTTTAACACCATCTATAAGTTCCTACAGCATCTTAACAACCTCAGTAATAATAAATAATGTTTCTTATATCAAAGAGACTTTTAAACTTGCGGAGGAAGGGGTCACCAGATACAAACAGAAGCTGCTGGTATCGAGACTAATGGTGAGAATAGTCAGTCGCTCAAGTAATTAATCTCGGGAACTGAATTGTTTCAAGACTAGTGCACGTACATCTATGTAGGTAGGTTAGTCTAGCTCAGCCTGAAAGTATGGAGGAATCAGTGTGTGAAATGCTCTCTCCTCCTCTAAACACGAAGGGTGGCGGCCGGACACTAGTGGTGTCCCCCAGGGATCAGTGCTGGGCCCAGTCCTGTTTAACATCTTTATCAATGATCTAGATGAGGGGATTGAGTCCACCATCAGCAAATTTGCTGATGACACCAAGCTGGGAGGGAGTGTCGACCTACCGGAAGGCAGGAGGGCTCTGCAGAGGG
>VWZY01005712.1:8075-24115 GCA_013399075.1 Chloroceryle aenea | reverse complement strand
CCGGAGGTGTGTCCACGGTACTCAGTCGCTGCGAGGCTGAAAAAAAAAAAAGAGATAAATCCTCGTTAACGCACCGGGCGGACCCCGCGCTCCTGCCGCTATCGCTTTCGTTTCACGACCGGGACCGCGCCTCCGAACGCGCACAGGCAGCCTCAGCTGGCACGGTAGCCGCTAGCCGGCTGTGCGCTTTACTTTCTTTTACATAATCGTTATAAAAAAAATATTTTAGAGAGGTTCCTAGCCAGCCCGGCTTCTAGCCCGGTACTCGTGTGCCCTCCAGAGCACACTGGGTCGTGTTGGTCCTGTTTAGAAAACCATCTTGGTGAACATAGCCGATTCAGACCGCACAGTAGGGAAGAATCTTGGGGTGCAGAGCCTCTTCTGCATGACGCTCTGAAGTCCAGCCTGCAGCCTGGGGAGAGCTTGTTTGCAGAGCTGGGCCCCAGCTATGCCCCCACTGCCTCACCCTCCTCCTGCAGGGCACTAAGAGGTGAGTCTGGCTTTATGGTTCTTTCTCTTTGGGTCAGGTTGTTACTAGATGTGTGTCTTACTGGCTCACTTGGAAGTGCTTTAAGACACATTTAAAATTGATTTGCATTTTATGAGTATAACAGAAAAAGTGAATGCAAATACAGAAGTGCGTATCTCACTAATCAGATACTCAGAACACCAAGCTTCTGTATTAGATTTTTAAATCTGAACTTTGCATCTCAAACCCAGCTCTTGTCTTAACCACAGGAGGCCTGAATCTGCTGTCTCTTCACAACCACAAGTCTTTTTGACTGATTAAGGAGTGAAAGGTTAGGCTTCCTCTGTGTTCTCTTTACCTATGCCACAGGATTCCTAAAGGAGAAGATGGGCTGCTGAGATGTGTGTTGGGCTGACTTTCATCTGTTTGGCCTCGTGTTATAGAACAGAGCAGTTCTCTCACGCTGAGCATAGGGAAAATATTGGAACTGAGTAGAGAGTGAGCACGGACACACAATCTGCTGGTTCAGCACCATGCAATGGCAAAGGCAAGCAGCAGGAGAAGGAGGTTGTAGCCAGGCTGCCCAGTGTAGTCTGTGCTGGAGGGTGAGGTGGGTGCTAGGTGCTGGTAGTGGGAAAGATCTGCTCTGGCACCTTCTAATGCTGCCATAGTTGATGCTCTGCTGCTTGCTCCACTGGCAAGGCTGGATTCAACTACCAAATACAAGCTTTTATTGTACGCTGGCTCTAGTGTAACTATCTCCCCTGGCATTACTGATCCTATCCATTGCCTCAGCAACTTCAATCATACACTTACTCTTTGTCTAGGCACCTAAGTTCCTGCGAGTATCACTCTTTGGCTCAGGCAGCTGGGATTTCCAGGTGGTTTCCCAACACGATGATAGCTAAGCAGTGGACCACTGAGCTTCTGATGTCAAACAACGTCCACTGTAATCTGTCCAGTCTGGCTACTGATGGACAGGGTATATTAAACACAGACAAGCTGGGTGAGCAGACTTGTAGCAATTGCAGGAATATCAGCCTGTTGTCACTAATGGACATGACCTGTTTTATGTATCTCTAACAGTTATTGCACTATGTCAACTTTGCAATTATCTACTAGTAAATTCTGCTGAGAACACATCTGTAGGACTGGAAGGATGTCTGAGATTTAGTGACAAAACTAATCACTCCTCTTTTTCTGTTCTGCCTTCTTATGGTGTGCAGGAAAGGATGCTAGGAGGGCTGAGGGTGCAGAGGTACTGCTTACTGACTGCTGCAGATCTCCCCGTAGCATTTACACACAGTTTCTACATAATTTTTACCTATTCCAGGAATATTTACCAGTGTTTGTGACTGGAATATTGTGTCTAGAGCTGTGCCATGTGGCAGAAGTTTCAGGAATAGGCTTCTACTGCAGAAAGCACAAATTTCAGTGGACTGTAGCAATATGCACTGGATGAGCAGAGCTTTGCGATGTGCCTGTCTCCTTCTGTCATGCAGATTGCAGATGACTGTTCACTTAAATTCAATTGTACCTTCTCCACACAAGGAGATATTAGGATTATGTCCATACTTTCCTTACCTAGATTAAAGTTCTGCATGATTACTCCTCCCGCACCTTTCCTTGCCCTGTTCACTCAAAACCATCCTACACCATATCATTAGAAGCCTTTGAATTCCCAGCAGCTGCTCAATGCTTTTGTCATCAATGCATTTGCCACTGAGGGGTGGTGGGATGGGGCTGTCACAGTCCCTGATCTCTCCTGTGAGTTGCTTACCCATGGCCTGATCCCAGCTGGTGTGGCAAGAGGAGGGAATGGTGCATCACTACCTTTTGGTTTAGCTTGCTCGTTTGGAAATGACAGCTGAGGCTTGCTCTCCAGGCGGTATTAAGACATGAAACCAGATCACTGTCCCTTTCTGTTAAACGTGGTCTGGGCTGCAGATGCTGACTTTCCCAAGCATGTGCCATGACATTATTTATGCTGCATTTTCACAGAATAATGCAGGGGCTTTATTTAGAAAGTAATCAAATGTTGTTGCTATGAAAAAATACAGCTACTGTCTTGCTATTAAAGTTAGTGTGGCACTCTCCAGCCCTGGAGAGTAAAATGAGACTCTTCCCAGGAGCGGCCTCTCAGTTGCTCCCACATACCATCTCCAAGCCTGCCACTCTGATGCTGCTGTGTATCTACTCCCATAAAGTCCATCTTCCTAAATTGTCCTGAGAGTCAAAGTCACTTTAGTACTGCTGCCTCATCTGTAGACATTTACATGGTTGGTTCACGGTTATTCTACTGAGCCCTGTGATTCCAGTGTGATGATATCCCCCTGGGTACAGCCTGTGAGATTTCTCCTTCGCTGCACGATGCAGTCAAAACAGGACCCCTGTTTATCTGCTTAAAATAATAGAAAACAGTTCTGGGCCTGTGGCTAGCAAGTGTTTAAAACTCTAAAAGTCCTCTGGTGACTCCCAGGGCCTGGACTTTTCAGCTGCTGCAGCTGCTGCTGCTCAAGCACCCTGTTTCAGTTGTTTCTGTTGAGGAAGGGAAACTCCAGGCATATACTGTGTCCCTTCCTCAGCTGCTGCTCTCTTGGGTTTTTAAGGCTCAGAGGCAGCAATACCAGCACCTGACATCTTGCTCTGGAGGAGGAACTGAGTTAATATTTCTACAGAAGATAGAGATAGATACTGAGAGATGAGTCGTCACAGCCAGAGTGTGACCCAGGAGAGGTTTCCTGCAACTTCTTTCTCCCAAAGTAGTGGATGGAGAAGAAGACTGAACTGAATGAAAAGTGTTATCTTTTACTGTTATCATGATCATCATTCTGCAGTTTAATAAGCACTGTGAGAGTCAGGTCAGTGGAACTTCTGTAGAGCATGAGGGTTTTCATTAAACAGCAGAGGAGCCAGAGCATGAGGCCATCCCTCCTCTGCATTGGTTTGTTTCTATGCCAAGACTAAGTGGGAGGAAAGAATGAACTCTGGTAAGGTAAAGCACAACAAGCCTTAACGTGGTACATAGCTCCCGGAGAAGATGTGGGAGGAGAAGTAGCTCATGCACAAGTGGCACTGAAGTAGCAGTGAAAGGTTATTGACAATCCATCAGCCTGCAAATATGTGAAAGAGGCAAATGTATTTTCTGCAATTGTTGCTAAAGTATTCTGAGCATCTCTGTTATTTATATTGTTTCCAGTGGTGTTGCACAAAACCTCTCTGGCCATATCAGTCTTTCTCTCATACACACACACTTGCACATGGGCTCTGCAGATATAGAGGACTATTCCTAAAGCCCGCTACATGTGCAGGTTGAGGGTGCTGATATGCTTCAGGTGTCTTGCTAGAGCTGTAACAAATTAGTTTGTTCTCTCGAGTATCTTCCTGCACATACTGTTTTATGTGTTTAAAAGTCTCTTAAAAGTTCAGGAGATGTATATGAGCAACCTGGGTTCTAATTCTTCCACATGCGCTTGTTGAAAATGAACATCCACCCAGATGATCCCATTTAATTAAATGGAAATACACGCAAGTCACTGCAAGTAGGGGAAGGAGGAGGAGGAAGCATTGCTCCCTCCCCTGGGGGCTGGTACAAAGGGCATTCTTGGATGGATCTCCCTTCTGGACAGCCTGTCCCCACACCCTGCAATGGGCAATGCTGGATGTTGTTTTGAGGACAAGCAATGAAAAAAAAAAAAAAATTACAGTCATTAGGGAAAGCATTAAGAACTTGCAGTTTGACTATGGATAAACCTAAATGCTTTTTTCTTTTCTTAAAAATAATAAGCCATATATAAAGCTTTACAGGTCAACAGACAATGGGTGGAACATGAGGTCTTACCGTTGAGGGTTGCAGAGAATCTATACCAAGGTAAATCAAGCAGGCAAGCAGCAATATCCACTGAGCAGCCGCGGACACAAGGTGCAGCGTGTTCCTCATCTGTCCTCTTTGCCAGCTCTTCCACTCATCCTCTGTGGGTTCACTTTTGTGATCCATCTGGCCTTGATTTCTCAGCTCTACATCAAGGTGTCTTTCCATCTCAGCTGCACTTCCAGCAACTGCTGGGGAAGGGGCCAGGAGCACAGTAGGAGCCTGGAGGAGCAGGGGGGAGATGAGCCTGGTGCTTCTAGCTTATCTGGAGCAGAGATGCAGTGAAGACAGTGCCTTCAGGAGACTGCTTTATGCATACAGAGAAACAGGCGGGGGAACTTCTTTGTGACTAATCTGAATTTCCCCTTCCTTCCTTTCTTTCTTTCTTTTCTTTTTTTCTTTTCTTTTTTTTTTTTTATTTTTTTATTTTTTTATTTTTGTTTTGGTTTGGTTTTTTGGTGTGTGTGTGTGAATGTGGGGGCTGATTTCTTGCATCCCAGTTCAGTTTTGAGTAAGGGCCTTTGAAAGTAGATGTGTTTATGTCTTTCATAGCTTTAGTGGTGGATGTCTTGATACGTGATGTTTCCAACAGTAGCTAAGAGTTAGGTGGACAGTGCTTGTCGTCACTCAGTCTTCTGTCAGTAACAGCTCTCATCTTTCTGTTCAGCCTCAGATGGGAGGCTGGTTCCCTCCCTTGCTAGCAGCATATAATGCTGCTGAAGTCTCTTTTCTGTAAAGAAGCAATGAATAGGAAGAGATGTGGGACAGGTGGACAGCACAGAGAACTGGAGGGAAAGTGTGCACTTTCCATTTATGTTCCCCTTTGACTTTTGGCTTTAAAGCCATGGGATGATGTATGAAGCCCAAGAGGGAGAAAATGGAGAACTCCTCAGGTAACATTCCTTTTTACACACATTGGAACTTGCAGTCCAAGGAGTGCACTCAGAGGGGCATCCCTGGGGCATCCAGGCTTCCCTCCTGGAAAAGCATTGCCCATCCCTTGGGACACCAGCTCCTCCTTTTCACTTGGTCTTCTTGTGACCATTTCTTGTGACACACATGGTGGCTAAATGTCAGTTGTCCACAGCAGGTACCACCTCCTGTGCTTATTTGGGATGTCAGGCTCTGCATCCTTTTTAGGGGCAGTCCAGCACTGCTGTTTCCACTGCTTTATTAACCTGNTTTTTTTTTTTTTTTTTTTTTTTTTTGTTGTAAATTAGCATATCATGACTGAAGTCAGGCGCTGCCTCCTCCTGGTAATGATTGAGTCCACAGGGAGTGTTATTGTCTGTCTGTCTTTCAGGGATGAGTTGTCAGAAAGTTTCCCTTCCCCAAAAAGCATTCTCTCAACCTGTCACAAGGTACTTGTCCTGACAAACATGTACTCTGCCTGCAGAGGAAGCAAGAGTAGCATTCTTTCATGTGTTTTTCCATCTAAGCAAGGATATTTCCTATAAACATAAACCAAACAAAGGGGGAAGTACAGCAGCTGGGTAAGTAACCTGCTGTGAGGACACCCCACCCTCGCCACCCTTGTTCTTAAAACATAACCTCAAGTTGCTGGTAGCTGGTGGATTAAGTCAGAAATACACTCTGGTGTTTTACTCAAGAGCAAACTAAAAGTCATGGAAACACACTGAAGAAGGTTCAGCTTTCACATTTTCCATTGGCACTTGAGTGTGTGGAAATTCTCATCCCATTTTCACTGGCAGCCACACACTGGGGCATACTGGAGCCTGCATCTGAGCCCCAGCTTGACGAGAGGCCCTGGGAACAACCCTATCCCTCCATCCTCATCCAGAAATATGACTGTAGCCATATCAAGGAGAGTTGTGTTGCCTCTGAACAGTTCCCTCTGATTTAGAGCATGAATTTGGAGGCAGGACTTTGACATCTACTTATCACATAGTGCCGGGGGACCTCAATGGCCCTGCACCAAGCTCAGCATCAGCTGTGACCAGGCTTAGGCTTGACCAAACCCTGCAGAGGAGTTAAGTAATACCCTGGGGTGCTGTGGAGGCCTACTGAGGTTGGAAGGATGTGGAGAAGGAGATTGTTTGCTCCTGTAGATCTGCAACGTCCTGCCATGCCTAGGTGCTTGCTTAAAGGTCCCCAGAAAAACATTCACCCTACTTGTATCCCTGATGTCCACCTGTAAGAGGCTTGGTGGCACGCTTGTGGGAGAGCCCATAGATACTCTGGAGATGAGGAAATCTCAAAGGCAGCTTCAGAGCAGCTTCCTAGTGGAGAACAAATCCAGCTGTGGGTACTTCCCCCATGGTCAGTGGTCTGGGCTGCCTGCAGTGGAGATGGATGGCAGTGGTAGCTGGAAAGCTAGGACCTACCTGCTCCAGTTCTGCAGGAAAAAAAGTGAAACAGTCTTGGAAGAGGCTGTCTGGGATGCACCATGCCTGAGCAAGTGCCTTGTCATGCCTGGAGGTCCCTGTTGTGGGGATGTCTTGGGGGCAGTGTCCCCAGACTGGATCACTTGCAGTCCCCAATGCTGAAGCTGCAGCTGAAGCAGGCAGGCACAGAGGAGGGCTGTGGTCTAGGTCTACCTCATGCCTACATTCCTACCTGTAGCAAGAGCCACCAGCAAGTGACAGGAGAGGCAGCCAGCTGCAGGTCTTGCACAGCCTACCAATAAACTTGTCAGTGTTTCAGTGGGGAATCACAGAACGAGGGTGCGTGATCATCACGCCACAGCTGCCTTCCTGGAAGAGCAGGCATTGCTGTGTTACCCACAGGCAACCTGGGCTGTTACACTCTGTGCACTCTCTCCCTGTTTCCTCCACAAAAGGAAACTTGGTTTTGGCATTTGCTGGTTAGATTCTGCAAAAATTCCATGTTGGTGAGCTAAGATCTTCCAAACTTGTGTGATCCCATAATTCTGACATTTTGAGTACATGCCTTTGAACCAGACATGAGCTCTCACCCATCTCCATCTCCTCCATCCCTGACTCTGGATCTTTCTTGCACTGGTTTTGTTTCTAAAACTCTAAAAAAAATGTGGGTGGAGGTTGTACATATATATTTCTGAAATTGCCTTGTCATTTCTGTACTCCCCCAGTGCAAGTGTCGCTCAGCCTAGGTTAACAACGGGGGTAGCACTGAGGATCGAAAGCTACATTTCAAGTAATGTATCTGGCATGGTGTCCGAAACAGGAAAGAGGACAGCTCATTCAGAGGCATCATAAACACCTAGGGGCAGACTGTCTTTTTGTGGTTTTAATTGCCTTTAGCTTGTCCTTCTGCCTTACTTATAAAAACCCAAGTGCATGCAAATTTTGTGGCTTTAGACATGCTGTCAGGGCAGCTGCTCTCCTTCCTAGAGGAAACCTGCCTGGCATTCAGTATCCAGACACATCCAGGCTTGTTGCATGCAACCAGCAACTGCCAAAATTTTCTGCGTTGATCAAAACTGTTTTGGTGTCTCTTCCACAGGGATCCTAAAGCTGGAGTCTCAGGGTTTTTCTCAACCCCTTCCAGTCATCATGCCATTCTAGTATCAGGGCAAGCAGGCAGGATGAGGTGGCTCTGGGGCCTTGTGAGATGGCACTCTGCAGCAGACCCCGGTTACTTGGTCATCTCAGTAGTTTTCCAAAGAAACACCTCTCAGTGACACATGCAGCAATGTTATTCCAGCAAGGACTGAAGGAAACTGGAGTTTGTCAGGAACGAGGCTTTAGAGGTTTTAAGACCTTGGCTAAATCTTGCAGTGCCATCGCTGTACCAGGTCTCAGGTGCAGCTCTGAGCCCCAGGCTGCCCATGCCCCTGTGCCACAAGGCTGTTGTGCTCCAGCCAGCATGATGGGGCAAAGAGCATCCTCACCAGGGATGACAGCCCCTGGCCAGCATGGAGCACCCCATGTGTGGGAGTCACAGCTTGGGGGCCTTGCTGGCACCCTCCTCCGTTTAGTTCCCATTTCCTGACAAAGTTCTCTCACCAGCCCAAAAGGAAGAATATAGGAGAGTTTAACTTCTCAGAAAAAAAATGGAACAGAGGACTGAACTGTTTGTAAACATCTAGAAGGAAAAAAGAAATGAGTAGCAACCAGTGTGGCTTTCCAAGAACAAAACCTAATGTCTCATGAGGCAAGGAAGCTTCTTGGGCAGAGGAGTAGCCGTGAGTATTCATTGTGCCTTCAGGAATACTTTTGACTCTGTTTTTTATAGTATTCATAAAGCATGGGATGTACAAAACTGCTGCTCAACAGGAGCAGAGCTGGATGAGTGATTAGTGATGGTTTGTTGTCAAAATGGAAGGATGTACCATGTCTTCCTGGGACCTGACCTTCTGCAATGTGCCTTTCACCTTGGGGCTCCTCTGGGCCCTCTGGCAAGGCAAGCAGGAATGGGGACATGCTCAGATAAGATCTGGCTCCCCAGCTCTCGCCAGTAGCCTTTGCCTATAATTTAGAGGTTTGGCCTCCATTTGGAATAAATTATGAGGAGAGCAATGCTCTTGCTCTCATTGCTGCAGTCAAGTAAAACAACTTACACTCAGTGTTGGGCTGTTGTCTCATGTTTGCCTCAAGAATAACTGGTTGCATGGTTTTATTTAGTAAAGAAGCTTTCTTTAGTAAAGAAGTAATAAATAGCAAAGGAAGACTTGCCATTACATTGGAGGGGGGAAAAAAGAAAAGTTTTACAAAGGCAACATGTTCATCCAGGTCCTGCTGCTCAGTGTGTGCCCCAGCTATTGCTGTATATGTTTCTGCCCACTCTGCAGATAAAATATTTTGTAATTTGACTTTATCAAACTCAGGGAATGTTGCCTAAAAAGTTTGTAGACCCTTATTTTAATGTTTCTAAATCACCTCTCACAGTTGATTTCAGTTCCATGTCTCATTCTTGGTCCTTGCTTATAGCCACTCTGGTTGATGTCTGTATCAAGGATTTCCACCAGGAAAGGCACTGAGTCCGTAGGAAAGGGTTCATGTTAGTCATGCTACTTTGGCAGTGTAAAATGGAGAAGGAAAGCAATCACAAATAAGAATACTGACATTTATGTGGAGCTGGGATTCTGTGGCGAGATCTCAAAAGAGCAGCGTCAGCACTGAGGTAAATCCTGCATCCCACAGTGCTGTGCTGAGATTTTTCCAAGCAAGTTGCATTAAGGGAGCAATGGGGTGAGCAGTGGGTGAGTTCCCCGCAGTATACCTCCAGCAGCTGCTGGTTCCTCACTGCTGTGCCATTTTCCCTGGTTGTCACAGTCCCCTGGCCAGAGCAGGCTTTTTTCCAAGAGTACACAATGCTGAGCTCCAGCTGCGCTGGACACAGCAGAGCCAGGCAGGATTAGGACTTGCCTCTCTGACAGTGTCGGCAGCACTTCTTGCTCCTGAGGGACTGTGTCATGGCCAGAGCCCTGGGCCAGGTGAGATGGCATGTGTTAGTGGGTACAGTGATCAAGGAAGAGCTGTGTGCTTAGTGGCAGTCTGTAACAGCAGCATCCCCCATGGGCAGCAGTGCAGACCTCCCAGCAAGCCAGAGTCCCTCAGCTGGCAGCCAGTGCACTCCACACCAGTTGTTAGACCGCTAAAGGTCAGTTGCTGCCCCCTTTTTGACGTGATGGAAGATTTTCCATTGCTGGCAGTGGTGTTTGCCCCAAGCCTTATCAGTTTCCAGTGAGCGCCTGTAGACTCTGCTCTTCTCTTCCTCAGAGTGGACTTCATTTACCACAGTACCAGCTGAGTGGGTAAGGGCCAAGTGTTCACTGTGTCACCTTTAAAAGGTCAAGGTGAACTTAGTCATACCAATCTCTTCATTAGCTGCTTCAGTGAGAAATTCCATCCCACCGTACCATCATACCATAAGATATCAGGATAGAAAATCAAATGTCTTTTGTCATTTTTCTGTTAAAGATAAATAATAAACTAAAAAAAAAAAAAATAATTCTGCATCTGACATTCAGAAATGCATCTGCTCTTGCAGAGCTCCTTGACTTAGCCAGCTCCATTCCCAGTCATTCCTCTAGTGTTAGAAACCCCTAGGAGGGGCATGAACCCAGTGATGCTCCAGACACAGCTCTGCTCTGGGTTAAGAAGTGGTTTCTCTTGCCTGTCTGGCACTGTTATCATTGACTTGCTTCCCCTCATCACCCCTCATGGGGTTTTTTTGGCCAGTAAAGATGCCTTTAAAGTGATCCCTCCTGAAAATTAGTGGTTATTGCAGCTCTTGATTCTTCCCCTGTGTCTTTAACCTGTTCACCTCTTTTAAACACAATGACAGGATTCACAAGCAGGGTTTTGGGGAAGTTTTCCAGGCAGAGGTGTTACCTCTTATTAGCTCCTTTAAATAGCTGGAGTGAAGCATGAATTTCAGTGATGTTTGCCCCGAGCCTTATCAGTTTCCAGTGAGCGCCTGTAGACTCTGCTCTTCTCTTCCTCAGAGTGGACTTCATTTACCTGCTTCAGTGAGTGGTGGGCAAGCAGAGACTGCAGTAAGGAGAGGAGGTTAAGAGCTGATGACCTTTCTAGGACAGAGACAGGCTGGAGATTGCAACAGCTCTGTCTTCAAACCCCAGCCTCTACCATGTGTCCCTCTGTCTTGCAGGGACTTACGATTTTTAATCAGTGGTGGAAGCCTTATGTTTACTTCAAACTGTTGCATTAAAGAGGTGGAGAATGGTTAGACATCATTCCTACCTCAAGGCCAGCGAGAGAGACCCCCATGCAGTACTTGACGAGACGAGTCACTTCATCCCTTTGCAGTTGCTCATTCTTTCCTACTTAGGATGCATGCAATACCATTACACCTGCCTCTCACCATCAGCTTCATCATAAAAGACTTATCAATTAGTTAGGGAACTCCAGAGACTGAATCAAGATCTGGTGTCAACAAAAGCATGTTGAGCAGCACGATGCTTCACAGCATCTCCCTCAGGGACAATACCAACTCTTTCCCTTTCTTGTTTTCTAAATATTGTTTTCAATTTTTTAACAGCTGTCAGTCTAAACTTCTGGATAAATGGTTTCCCTTGCTGTGTCTTAAAACACTTTTTAAAGAGCTCTTTAACTTTCCATTCATAGTCATTTAATTATTGTTTTTTCCACCTGGTCAGTTTTGCTGGTAATTTCCCCTGATTTATATTAGCCCTTTTGAAATATCTAGTAGCTGTATTACTGGCTGGGGCTGCCCTCTGTTTGCTTGCACTATTATCAGATCATGCTCACTACTCCTTGAGGCCTGACCACTTCTTCAGTAATTAGATCAACTTTACTCACCGCAGAAAGCACCAAATATAGCACCCACATCCAGCTTAACCTTTGGAAACTATCCTGATACTCACCATGGTCATGCATGAGTCCCAGTAGAGATTTTCCCCCGCAGTTCCACTGTTCCCTTCTCCGGACCCTGTGGAAGGGAGGTTGCTGGGACCTGGTGCCAGTCTCTGCTTTAATGTGTCAGCCACAAACAACCCACTCTCAGTTTTCTCTTTTTATTCTTTATTCCTTTTATTTTCAAAAGACAGAATTGACTAGATGCAGCTTGAATGAATGATTGAAAAGTTCTTATTACAACAGGGTTTCCATAGGTTTAAAGTTTTACTTTCAGGTGAGATGAGAAAAGGTCCATATCTCGAAAAGCAAACAGCCCTTTGCCTCCCAGGCTGCTTCCAGCAGATGATCCTGGAGGCTTCCAGCCTGATATAATGCCAACTGCACGATCTTCATGACTTAAGCCAGTAACACAGCAGGGGCAGGAAGTATTTCTCAGCTGCTCTGTAACTCTCCTACAACTATAAAAGAAGTGGCCGGGTCCCATTTGCCAAGGGCTGCCTGTCACAGCGGGCAGGAGCAGCCCACGGGTGCTGTGGATGGGCACCCACAGCCATGGCGTGGCCATGTATAGCATGGGGGCTCTACTTGATGTGTGCCCAGCCCCTCTGCAGCACCAGTTCAGAGGGCTGCGGGGCACGATCAAGAGCCTCAAATGACTAACCCCAGACAGAGGTTTTCTCCCTTTTTACACACAGCAGCCCTCATACTCCAGCGGGCTTTAAAGCAGGGGAGAGCATGAAGGCTGTGGTTGCAGCCAGAGCTCCCAGAGGCTCTGGCTCTCTGCCCTTCCCACGCAGCCGTCATGCTGCCAGCCGAAGGGACACAAGCAGTTAAGTACAAGAGGTGTTGACTGTATGGAGCAGTATGGAGCATACAAGCAGTATGGAGCCTGGGGGGCTGAGCAGTCAGCCCCTCACCACTGATACATTGCAGTTGACCCGTGTTTGGTTTTTTCTTCACCTGACACTTTTACTGGTAAAATATAAACAGCCCTGGCACATTTTCTCCCATAGAGACATGAACATGGCTGGGCTTCAAGGGCATGGTCAGGGCTTCCTTGCCTGCAGCCAGCACCTCCCACACCCCAGCCACCCTGGGGGAGCTTGAGAGGGGATGCTGGTTCATACCAGTGTCTGCTGGGGAAGCCTGCACTGAAGTTGGTTTCTTTCAGGGTTTGCCAAATCTGGCAGCCCAGTAGAGGTAAAGCTGACGCAGCTCTGAATCCCTGAGTCTGGCCAGCAGAGAGGTTGAGCATGGACACACACAGTACACGTACACATCCACCCACAGGACACATACATACACACATATACACAGCCAGCCATGCAGATCGGCACAGGCAGAAACTGCATAGCCCTCACACAAACAGCACCAGTGTTCCCCTCTCTGACTAACCAGGATGAAGGCCCCGTAGCAGAAAATATATACATATATATACACACAATACAGATTCCTTCAGCTGCTAGTCTTGGACATATAGTCTTTACAGTCTATCCTCCTGACTTCTGAGCCTTTTATCCTTTTTTTTCCAGCTTGCCTGGCTTGCTGTTTGCTAGTGATTGCACACACCAACATACCCACCCACACCCCAATCTCTTCAGCTGCTGCTGTCCCTGCACACTGGCTGCTGATCTCCATACATACCTGTGCACACCAAACAGAGACCCTCACCACAAAAACAGCCAAAGAGAGTTTAATAAGGAGGCAGGACACGCCACAGTGGTCAGGCACAAGGCACAGTCAGACTGGAATCCAAGCAGTTCCTTTTGTCCCCTTTTTCCTCTGTTTTCCCACACTAGTTCCTCCCCAGACTGCCTTGGTCTCTCCCTTTCCCCCCTTCCTCCTTCCCCCTGGCATCCCACAGTAAGTCCTGTACAGAAACCTCTTTTCAGAATCCTATAATGAGTTCCATGTGTCTTTGGGCACAAGTTTCCCAGTTCCTCACCAGGGCAGATGCATCAACCCAGGGGGTGTATGACCGCCAGCAGCATCCCCTCCCCTGCAGTGCCACTAGAGCCCATGTGTTAAAAAGATACTTGGAGCATTTGTTGCTTTTTCATTCTCTCTCAGATAGCTACAGCCCTCTGGACAGGCTCCCACAGTTAGATTAACTGCAAGACTGCAGAAGCAGTAAATTACAGCTCAGGGATTTGGTGACATCTTTTTTTTGCTAAATCATCTCTTCTTCATGTACTTAGGAATTCTTTGATTTTTAGCACATGCAGGGTTTCTTAGGAACGTTAAGAGACTGGGGTTTTTTTTTAGTTGCATCTTCAGTACAGGTGCAACAGGTAACTCAAATCTGAGCAGGGAAGAAAGTTTATTCCCATGACACTACTTTTCCCTGCCATCGTGCCCAGACCCCTTCAAGGATGGGATGGGGGGCAGTACCCAAGTTATCTCGTTTTTTACAGCATTCTTCTCCTCTCATGGTGGCTGCCCTGGCTGGATCCATCAGCTCATGTGGAAACCCAGGGCAGCATTGTAGCCTGGCTGTGAGGCTGGGGTTCTCCTTCATCCCACCCGCAGCACCTCGAGAGGTGAAGTAAAAACTTACTGTCCTGGCTCTGTTCTGGACAAACCCTTGGACAGAGGGACCCCCAGTTCCAGCCTCACTCCCTCTATAGCTGGAGAGGCCTCAGCTGTCCCTGGGGATGCTCCCCTGATGTGTAACAAGCTGAGCCTGGCTCCAGCCTCTGCAGCCCTTCTGTGCTCCTTTCCTGCCAAAAAAAAAAAAAAAGGGTTGCACACACAAAAATGGCTTTGCAGCAAATAAAAAGTCAAACAAAGGCTGGTTTGCCTTCCTGTCCCAATTCCAAGCAACCTTTAGTGCCAAGAATAACAATAAATCAGTATTTTGTCCCAAGAAAGGCTTTCTGTGCCATAGCCTGCCTGAGGATGCAGAGATGGCCACAGCCAGTGGCAGTATTGCCCACTTCCCTCTGCCCCAGGTTCAGCATCCTAGGAGGAGGGTCAAATGTGTGTCCTTCTTCCAAAGGGCTCCTGGGGCTCCCTGGGATGGGTTATCAGATAAGACACACCAAACAATGACTCCACATGTGGATGTATTTCCTTTGAAACTTAAGCAAGAAAAGCACTTGCAAGCAGGGAACATGCCTGAACATGCTTAACATGTCTGAATGGGGGTTTAGCACCCAGCCAGGTCCCTGCAGGAGCTTACCCAGAGCCAAGCTCCTTTCACCACCACACAGCTCGTGCTTTCAGCTTGTGCTTTCAGCTTGTACCAACTCACACACATGTTGGCTGGGAGAGAGCTATCATTGCCATCCCCTGCTCTGGCCAGAGGAAGAGAAACCAGCTTTTCCCTTTGGACTTCAGCATGGGGAACAGGGCCAGGCTGGTGTGACATGGGTATAAGCAAGAGCTGGGTGCTACCTCTTCCCCCTGCTCCCTCCACCTACATGAGACAAGGAGTGACCCTCTAGAGAAGCACCTCTTTCTCCCCGGGCAGTGTCAATGCCAACCACAGCGCAGGATGTCTCTCACTCACTGTCTCCCTGTGACTCAACTAGGTCAACTGAAGGCAGGCAGCGAGCGAGCAAGGAGGCAGCCGTGATGCAAGGGGGGTTTTCTCTTAATGCCACAGGCTCTCATCAGTTTGGGACATTTTCCAGCCCTGATTTTAAAATGGAATCAATGGGAAATCTGTCCACACTTCAGTCCACTTTTGCATGTACCCTTAGCAGCTCCCCATGGATACTAAAAAGTGAGCCCACTGGCTTGCCTTGCCATGCTGTGGCTCTTGGCCAGGCAGGCTGTGACAGAGGGGAAAGCAGGCCACTGCTTCCAAGCTGGTGCCCCATCCTGTGTTGATGGTGGAGTATGAAAGTACCCATAAGAGATCTAGTTGTGAGGTGCTATCAAATCTCAAATGATTCGTGCTGTGCTTTGCCAGGATCCATGCCCGCATTCCTATATTTCAGGTGAACGTTCTCCCAGACATTTTTCTGCTTCCTCTGCTAACTTCTCTGCAGTTGTGTTACTTGTGGGAGGCTTAGCACTACAATTGTGCTAATGGACAGATAATATTTGTGGTTATGACTCATCATTTGCTGTCTAAAAAATCAGTGTCAGTTTGGGTAGAGGTGCTGGTTAGTGCTGGAAAATAAAGCCCCCATGGCTTTACATGGCACCCACACTTGTCTCAAGGTTGTGACACACTAGCCTTGCCTGGTGGACACCCCTCTCCCACAGTGACACTGGAATGAAGAGGGGACTTTTTTAAGCTACCACCCCCACGACATTTCATCAGGCCAGCAGGCACATTTGGAGAGCTGCCTTTTGATCCACTTTTCTTTCCAGCATATGCTTGATATGGGTTTGTTGCAGTTTAACTGCAATTAACTCAGCATTTTTGCTGGAAAAAGACTTCTTCTGGTATTTGGTGGCTGGAAAA
>VWZY01005710.1:4057-15530 GCA_013399075.1 Chloroceryle aenea | reverse complement strand
GAAACTATAATATATTATAAAGTACATTTCAGATTGAAGAGGACTTCTGTATGCTTAATACAAATCTATGCTTTAATCTGAGATATCAACAAAATTCCTTTAGCTTTCACTCTCTGTAGTCTCTTTTCTCTTGAAATATGACCTTGGAATGATTTTACCTTCCTTACAAACTGTTTTTTTAAGTTCAGTTGCAGTTTGCCAAATATGAGTCTTTCATCTGAAGCATTAAAATGCAGGAAATCTTTCAGTCAAACTTTCTGGCTTGGGATTTTCCCTGTGTANAGACACACTGACTGATAGGAACAGGAAAATTTTCCCATGAGACATCTGCTTATGGAGCCTTCCTCAGCAAGTTTGCTTAAACATATTTTACTCTCTTAAAATAAAACAACATTTTATGTCTTCTCCAGCTGGGATGGAACAAGATTTGCCTGGAGCTGGGTGTTCAGGAGAAGGAAGGTAAAGTGGTGAGCAGAAAATGCAAGACTTAGAGAAAAAAAAAAGAAAATTAAGACCAACAAAAATATGCTTGCATTTAGCCCTAGAAATAAGAAAAGACTATTGTAAGGATTTTTCAGTGGTTTGTTTGATTGTTTGTTAGGGTTTTGATGTTTTTTGTTTGTTTGGGTTTGGGTTTGGGTTTGGGTTTGAGTTCTGTTGTTGTTTTGGTTTGTTGAGTTTTGGGGTGGTTTGTTTTTTGTTTTGTTTTGTTTTGATAAAGAGAAAGGTATAACAACAGGGTTTATTAGCATTGTGTACTTGTGCTCAGCAAGTTGCTCAGTTCAGCTGGTATGCTTTCATGGATCTCCACTGCTCAATGTAAACTTACTGGTAGCATTGCTCCATATTTACTTTAATGTATGCTTTTGTATAAAAAAGATAAATGATTTGGTAACAGCAGATGACTTGCCCATGTTATGTAAGACAATGACTTACTCTAATTGGGTAGAGTAGATAAATGACCTAATGTTTCCATGGATCCCAAGACAACCATAAGCTGTTCTAGGAAAAGGAGAGCTGTAATTACAAAATATAGTGTTAGTGCACGAATTTTTTGATGATGTTACATGACAAAATATTTTTGAACTTCATGCAAGATAAATTGCATTTCTGAAAGCTCAAGACAATTCTCCAGTGACAACGAATTCTTCCTCAAAGTAATGCAGTATGTGTGAGTGTTGTATTCATAAATTTAGTTGATTTTTAGAGAAGTGCAAATATTTCTCATGTCTTCCTATTCCTTATGTATTTAATTCTTCTATGACTGGTTTTCCAGTGATGGAATGCTACATATTTCTGGCAATGAGTCTGTCTTTGAGATGACCATTTTTTTTAAAGAACTTGTGAAGTTTATATTGCAGGCCTATGAACCTTTGCTACAGCATGCCTACATAGAATTTGATCTGAGTCAGGAAAGACAATAAAAGCTGAAAAGTTTCACCAAATCTTGCCACAGTGAATTCAGTTTGAATCACAGAAATAAAATTAAAGGTCAGAAATTAAACTTTGCCCTTCAGCTCTTTAGTTCCACAATTTTGGCTCTTGTAGAGCAATTAGCAGTGCTGAGGAATCCCAGAGAAATGGTGGAGGCTGCAGTAATTTGGTACATTTAAAACCAGGCTGCACAACATACCAGAAAATGTGTTCATGGGCAGGAGGTGAGTTGGTTAAGATAATGCTGCTTTTGTCTTTCTCTCTCTCTCACTTTCATCTTTAAATTCTGCAAATTCTAGGTAAATGTCAGTTGTATTGTGAAGGGTTTCATCCTCAAAAATGGCATTTGCCCTGACTACTAATCCATAGTGTGTTATAATAGAGTGTAACCACTAAGTGAATCCACTTTTCTCTTACAGTCCTTCTAGGACAAAGACAGAACCTACTCATTTAAAAGTAATGGGAGGCCTTTGACATATTTCTGGAACCATTATATGTGAGACTATAATCAGGAGTTTCACTGAGAGAGCGCTGACATTTATTTCTCACTAAAGGCAAAAGGAGTCAAAAGTGGCTGGAAGATGGAAATATTTCCTCTCCTTACTTTCATAAACATTTCAGGGCACCACCTGTTTGAAAGCCTTTCCATCCTGAAAACTGTTAGGGTAAGATACCAAATCTTCTTATTCTTTAGGAAAAGATTAAGAGGTCTTTGGGAGAAAAAGTAATTTAAAAAACTTCGGAATATTTTAGGGGCCATCTTGACACAAATAATTATATCTTTTCAACAACAGGATGATTTCAAAGATTTACAGTGATAGAAAGTGTGTCTTATTCACATTCATTTTAAGCACAACAAATTTATGTATCTACATCTAAGCTCATGAAACTTTTTTATAGACTTATAGCAACTTAGTTGTTAAAAGGTTTATTATATGATGCATAACAGACAATAAAACTGCAAGAGAAGAATGAAAACACTGCTCTGTCTCAGTCATGCTAAGATATATTCTTTCCCTGGAGAGCAGACCTCTCTTTGTACTTACCTACAACTGCCTCTAGTGACAAGTATATAACCAAGAAGTCTTTCCTGCTCTACTGCAGCTTTCATGTTTTCCAGTAGAATAAATACATTACATATCTTTGTTAATGTATATTTGGAGGTCTGGGAGCTTCATCTTATTGATCACAGAATGATTAGAACTCCTGATATCATCTAGTCCGACTTTGTCCTTCTCAAGTGCAAAGAATATTATTGACAGGAAAAAAAAGTTACAGATAAAATAATAACTACTGCATATATAACTTGGCAAAAAATAGGAAATTATATTTTAATGAAAGTTCTACTTTANCTTTTATCTCTATCGATGAACTAGCTTTAATCTTATTTACTAAATGATTTTTTTACTTATTATTCTATAATATAAAGTAGATTAGATATGTTCACCAACTAAAAAATATTTGAAATATCTTTCTTGAAGATTTTTTTTTAAATTATAATAATGATATTTCTCTTAGGCAAGGAGAATTTTCAGTCTCATTCAGTTTAAGGTTTGAAGTTTCCTACTACATTCAAATCTCTGGAATCCTGTGAGACACTGGTAGAACAGTAGCATGACATAGCACTAAGTATCACAAGCAGTAGCTCTGTGGCCAAATTCTGAGAAAGTATTGTAAGAGGAAAGGTTTAATAAAGAGAAATCGCAGAAGAAAGAAGAAGGAATAGATGCACAATGATTCTTTCGAAGAGTTACACTTAGATAAAAAGTCATTCAGAAAGCTTACTTCTAGGAGAGGAAGAGATACTGTGAACTGGATTTATATTTCTTGTGACTCTCATGAGCTATAAAGCATTTTGGAGTGTTGCTTCAGCTATATTGACATTGTATATGTCTGAACAGATATTATTACTTGGACTCAAAAACACTTTAATTTGTCCCTAGCATTAGTGAGGGTTTCAAAAAGGTATGTGGAAGATAGTTTACATTCTTTAAGGCAATGTTGAGAAAAAAACATGCAGAAAAAAGTAAGTCTGGAGTGACAGTTTGAAAGGATGGGTAAGGACGACAAAAAATACACAAAATTACATACTAGATAGCTGTGCTTGTTCCTGATTTTTTTTCTTAATTTCTCTAGATTAAAATTTGCTTCTTTATAAGGAGCTGTCCCACATTTTTGATAATATTTAAAATTAGCTTGTATTTGTTAGAGGTTGCCAAGCCTGGTTTCTCATCGGGGAGAAAGATACTACAGGTTCATGACCCCAAGTCCGACCGGTAGTAAGTCTGAGGCACAGGTGTACACCACAGGTATACATACATACGCGTCCGGACACATATATTAGACAGACATGCAGTGTATTCATACAAGCACAAACAGCAACAATGGCATAATTTTGTTTCTCTCTCTGGATGAACAGGATAGAGGTCCACAGGTAAAAATGTACATATATGCATGTACAAAGCAAATCCTTTCAGCTGTTGCACTTAAAACACTTGGTGTGTCCAGTAGCTGCCACTTAATCCCAGTATCATGGATCATATCAGCAACTGAGGCCGCAGCCCTACTACCATTACATGTACAGGTCATGTCACTTGCATGCAAATGCACACACACACACATACATGCATACATACACCTAAACACCTCCCCCTTCCCCAAGCCATCCAGGACACTTCTAGTCCCCCAGCAGGCAGTCCTCCATTGTCTCACTGTTAGAAACCTGCTCAAACCATTGCTCTCAGGCTACCTCACTTACTCACCAGCTGGTCCAGCTGTGTCCCTATTTTAACATGCTTGTTCCTTGCCAGGGACCACCCTTTCCCTACAGTTTGCTCCCCATAACATCCTGTACTAAGTCTTGTACAGTCCTAAAAGGATCTTCTCCTTCATCGAGTAATATGTTTCCTACCTCCAGGCAATGACTCCTTATAGTCCCAAGGTGACCTTGGGATCAGTTACTGCTCACTCACTGTGATTTCTGGAAGCTGGTGTCTCCTATTATAGACCTGGAAGGGAGAAAGGGCAGGGTATTATTCAGGGTCTTCCACTGGTTATTGACTCTATATATTACTCTGCAGGTAACTGGAGACCATGATTTTTATCATGTAACTGGTTTTCCCACACAAAAAAGGCACCCCACTATGTAGTCATCCTGCCTTTTAGTGTGTCTACTTCAAACACAGTCAACATCTCTCAAATTAAAAAATGATTCTCAGACAAATAGAACCTTCCAAAAGATTTTCTTTAACTTCTGAGCTTTTGTTAAGTATTCATTAATAATCATGATGTAAAAGAGTGCTTAAATGTTTACTCTGAAGGTATTGTTGATAATCATAAGACTTTGGCAAGTGTGGTACAAATATTTGGACTCTTGAGTGCTGCTTGCAAATTTATGAGGAGGAAATTGTAGAAAGTATTACATTTACAGAAAAGGATATTTAGAGTTTGCTGCTCAGAAAATAGGCAATAAAGCTTTGTGATATGCTAATGTTGGTCAGCAAGATACACAAAAACTGATAAAAAATATTTTGTGCAGAAACATGTGAGTCTGGGCTCTATTTCAGTAAAATATATTGAAGTGGATCTGGTTGTAGGGGACCACTTTTATCACTGAACTGATGGAAGAATAATGATGTCAGCGTGAAGATGATGTAAATGACCTATTGTATGTTTAGTGAAACCCAAGTAACCTCACATAACTTCATACATATAATTTTTGTTCTAAAGATAATTTGTGTTCTAAATTAGCATGTTTGAGGAATAGTATTTTCTCTCAGGTAGTACTTTAGGAAAATCTTGGTCATACAGTCTATCAGCTCAGGAAACTTCAATTCTTGATTGCAGCTTGAAGTAGACTTGTGATAACCTCAGAGGGATTGGTTAGAAATTAATGTGGCAATGTTATCAAGAACAGAAAAGTTGATTATTGATTTAGCTGACCTAGTTGGTTTGATTTTCAGCAGTTGAATGTAGAATATTGTTTGAAATATTTCTAAATCTTGGTTTATCCTACTGAATTTACCAAGCTCTCTATTAATGAGATTTAGAGTATGGTTAAATGAATATCAGTGCAGGCAGATTCAGATCTCTTGTTTGCTTGAATGGCAACTAATGATAATGAAGAATGATGATCATACTAGTGCCATTCGTCTCTAATAGATGTTGCAGACTTAAATAATAAGCTTTAATAAAATCACATTTTACAGATGTTAAAGGTTCTCTAAGAGGAAGGTGAATAAAGTTGTCTTACGATGTTGGCTACTTCTAGTTTGAACACTTTAAAGGGATTAATTTTTTAAAATACCTGTGGGAATCTGTTTGTTTTGAATCCCTTTAATAATAAATTTGTATTATTTATGATGATTAATATTCAGAATGCACTCTTCACAGTTAATTTTCAACTGACTTGTAATTGCAATGAGCAGAAGAATGTAATAACATTATTACATCTTAACTGTGATCATGACCAGGACTGTTTTATAAGCATTAAAAAGTTCTTCCTAAATCATAGAACTGAAGCTGAATATGGAGCATTTATATTTGTTACCTTTCATGAAGTCCTAAATTTTACAGACTTAGCAGTGTAACCATTATATTTTATCTCGGTAACCATTATATTTTATCTACATATGTTTCTTAATGAGAGGTCATCTCCAAACAAAATACCAACAAAAGGATGAATCACTGTCTAATAGTCACAACTAAAATTCCTATTTAATTAGAATGAAGAAAAAAAAAATCAAAACCACATCCTTTGTTTTTTATTTTATGTTTTTAACCACCATGTCAGAGGTTACAAAAAGGTCACTAACCTTTTTTCATAGAGTTTAAACCAGTTCAGTGCTCTTTTGATCTGAGAATCTTGAAACAAATGATCTTTTGTACTTTCATCCTAGCATTTGTTATGCTCGTTTATTAAGGACTGTTGATTATAAGAGAAGAAAGAAAAAAAACAAGCCTGACATTTCTATCATAGGTCAAAAAAAGTTAATCAAACGGGCAGTTTACAAAAACTGTATTGATTTCTACTATGTTGTCTAGTATGAGACCTCCAAATTGGAGAAATTAAGGCAATCTAAGGGCACAGATTCTACACAGAAAGATCTTAAATAAAACAAAATTTGGAGAAAAAGGCTGGATTACTAGTGTTAATATTGATACCATCTATGTCTATATCAGGTACATGAGTACTTTTTTCTTTTTTTAACACAATGCATGAGTCCAAGTTTTAAGGCAACAATTCAGCATATTTCATACTTTACAGAAGATGTCATTGATTTTATTTATATATTGCAGATAAGTTTTACATTAAAATAAACATGTTTAAAATTGTATTTCACAAAACTATATTTTAGGTAATATATTAGGATAATTTGAATTTTAAATATAAGTTATTTTTACCATGTTTTATGAAAATGTAATAGGCTAGTCCATGTCATATGTAACAAAACTGTGTTCTCTTGGTCAGTCAAAGTACTAAGAAAGAATGAGGACTGACATATCCATAGTAACTGATAAAATATTTACAACTGGGACCAATCTCATGAGAATGAGTGTGAGGGAGGTCTCTGACTATATCTGAAGACATTTTAGTTTTTAAACAGCTACAGTTTTTTTTCTCAGAGAATCTGATAGAGCTTGTTTGTTTATTGGTATTTTTTTGCTTTTTTTCTCCTCTCCCCTCTAATTGGTGTAAAATACAGCATCTACATTTGTCAGCTCTGCATCCTCCTGTATTAAACTCACTACCTTAGAGCTTCCCAAGGCAATTACCTGTCTATATGTCACGACTGATACTCCCAGGTGGTTTGACATTTCATCTATTGAAACGATTACAGTACGTCTGTCTCTGGGAAAGATAAGAGCCTTTTACCTTACTAATGCAACAGTATCATACCATTTTGTCAAATCGGGTATGTCCTATTGTGAAAAGAGCTAAGTTTTTCCACTGCATACCTTATGATTCTGTGAAGGAAGCCAGGCATAAAGGGATGTGAGTGACTTATGGTAAAAGGAGATACATAAGATACATCCATCTTCTATTTTAGAAATCTGGTCTCAGACTTTTTCAAACATAATTTTTGTGTACAAAAGTAACAGTCTGAATTGCAAGTATGTCTCATGATCTGGGAATTATTCAACCCCTACTGTATGAGAACTATCATTCTAATTCGTGAAAACAAACAGGGAAGGGGACATTTATTTTAATGACATTTCAGTCATAGAAGCTGACTGATAAAAGCAATGAAATAACTGAGGGTGCTACTCCAGTGTTATGTGGCTATTGTTCCTAGAGCTGTGAGCTCTTTTGTCCTCTCTACATTTCAATACAAACTAATTTCACAAAGTAATTTAAAGGGGCCTAAGTGTCTGGACACTTGTTATGATTGACAATAAAGAATGTTTGTCACAATAATCACAGAATCACAGAATCACAGAATCCTAGGGGTTGGAAGGGACCTCGAAAGATCATCTAGTCCAACCCCCCCTGCCAGAGCAGAGCCACCTAGAGTACATCACATAGGAACATGTCCAGGCGGGTTTTGAATGTATCCAGTGAAGGAGACTCCACGACCTCCCTGGGCAGCCTGTTCCAGGGCTCTGTCACCCTTACAGTAAAAAAATTTTTTCAAATATTCAACTTGAACCTCCTATGCTCCAATTTACACCCATTCCCCCTTGTCCTATCACTGGTCACTACTGAGAAAAGCCTAACTCCATCTCCCTGACACTCACCCCTTACATATTTGAAAACATTGATGAGGTCACCCCTCAGTCTCCTTTTCTCCAAACTAAAGAGACCCAGCACCCTCAGCCTTTCCTCATAAGGGAGATGTTCCACTCCCTTAATCATCTTAGTAGCTCTGCGCTGGACTCTTTCAAGCACTTCCCTGTCCTTCTTGAACTGAGGGGCCCAGAACTGGACACAATACTCCAGGTGCGGCCTCACCAATGCAGAATAGAGGGGGAGGAGAACCTCTCTTGACCTACTAACCACACCCTTCCTAATGCACCCCAGGATGCCATTGGCCTTCTTGGCCAATAATAAATATGTTCCTCCCTCCAAAGAAAACTCCTTAAGAATGGCAACTGAACTGTAACTTCAAGCAAATATGATGGGAATCTCAGAGCAGGCAAGTTAAAAAGTAGTCAGGACAGACATATAAAGTTCATAAAGAATATGTCAGAAGTCTTAAACCTTCTATAAACTGTGATGTTGCTTTTAAACTGGGAATGAGGATATGTCTTTGACTTTAATGGATTACCTGATTTTTTCTTTCAATGCATGATAGCTTGCAGGACTCACAGGCTGTGCCTAAGGGCTTATAAAAGATGTCTGACAGACAGGTGTAGGTCCAAATTTTAAATCCTGTACTCCAAATTTTAAAACATATACTATATTTCAGCTATATAGGGACCTCAAAACGCCCTTTATATTTCTTGCCTTGCCTCTTCTTTGGAACAATAGAGGGAAGATTTTACAAAACTTGACATTTCAGTATCTGGTCCAGAGTATTTCTGAATGTCTTATATGAGGCAGAAAAAGTTATTGTCCATGTTATAAAGAAGTCTTGTGGAGAGTGTGGCTACCAAACATTACTTCCTAAGAAACTTTATACCACTTTGAAGCCTTTTTCTGGATCTGCCATAAGCATGCCTTGTGTTACTCCTGTGCTTTTCAGATACTTTTAATTTCACTATCATTAAATTAATTTGTTAACATGGAACATCTAGCCATAAATTGAGTCTAACTCAAACTGAGTTAGGTTTTTAGTATGTGTGTGCTTGGTTTTGGTTTTCTTTCTAAAACATCAGAAGAACAGCTGTTCACACAATTTAACAGTGCAGCATCCCATCCTTTCCCCAGCGGTGACATGAATTTCTGATGAGGAAATAAAGATACTTTGGAGATTAGAAGTGTTCCTTTGGAACATTATAGACAACTATAAATACACAAGATTCAAACATATATTAAGACCTCTGTATTGTTCAGATGTAAACACACCCACTTGTTCAACTGTGAACAAAACCAATACTTCCAGTCTTCTGATACCTAGTATATTCTCAGTCTACAATTGACTGCCATCATTTTTTATGGCATACGTAGACTTTCAGAAGGAAATTACAAGAGGAAGACCATATGATATAATCAGCCAGGAGTTTGTTCAAATTGTTGAGGATGTTTGTGAAAGTGGCAATAGAGGGGAAGAAGCTGGCACAGAAAAATTATTGAGAATATAGGAAGAGATGAAGTCAGAAGTAATGGTATGAAAATAAGACATTTATTCTAAAAAAGAAGACCAGTCAGAAGACCTAGATGAAAAAAGCATGATATAAAGGGAGGATCTTTGCAATGCAGTATAGGGCTGGATATGCAATGAACAGAAAATGTGGTACGGAACCAGAACAGTAATATGATATGTTGGTGAACAGAGAGAAGAGAACAAAACTGAAATATAACAAAAGTCATATAAAGAAAACAGAAAAATAAACCATTTTTACTTATTTTTCTCTGCACAGAAACACAAACAGAGCTGTAGATGTGCTAACTCTTCTTACTTGTATTTTTTTATCTTATTAAATGAAAATTATTATTTTAGATAGCATTAAGCCACCTGCTACCTACCACTAAATGCTTGTTATCTTTTCAGCATCAGGTAAGTAAAAACTGGGAGAGGGACATGTAGACCTGTAGGAAGAAAAAGTGTCTTGGAGAAGAAGGATGTTCAGCTAAGTTTTACTCAACATGCTTTGTGTCAGTGGCATCCAATGGGGAAATTGGGCAAAATAATTTAAAAGAACATCTGGCTCCTTATGTATTTCATCTCTTCGGTCTTCATAGACTTGAACATGAAATCCATGTAAGGAAATTGAGTTTTTACATACTCCTTATGATAGTTTGTCATCTTGGCATGCAAATTGCATGTAATAGATCTGTTACAGAGGATGAGTCACAATAACCAATGTTACACATGAACAGGATTTATTATGCCTGAGGAAAATAAACTTGTAACAGCAACACATTGAACACACAGAGCAGAATTATTTGACTTGAATAATGGCCTGTCACCTAAGAAATACCTATGTGAGAACAATAGTTAAACAGCAGACACCAGGGTCATGAAATAAAAGGTCTGACATGATTCTGATAGTCATCAGTCTAAGAAGATATCTCTACAATTTAGAGTATACTTAAAAGAACTTTCCTTAACTTTGGACAGTGGCAATGTAATGGCATCTATTAAGGCTCCTGAGAGATCCATATGATAGTAAATGCTACTGCAAATTTGGACACCTGTGCTGGAGCGAGAACTACAATATATTCTGTGCTATTTTTGACTTTGTAGGCTCATGAAGACAGGGAACGAAAGGACAGATTTTTAAAGGTACCTGGCTACCCAGCACCTATTTAAATTAAATTTTAAAACCTTCAGGAAGGAGACCTTCTCTAAAAAATAATAATAACTAGCACCTTTTGATATTCCTGAAACACATATCAGGTTAGTGTTGAAATAGAGTGAGGAAGATCACAGGATCACAGGATGTCAGGGGTTGGAAGGGACCTCCAAAGATTATCAAGTCCAACCCCCCTGCCAGAGCAGGACCAATAATCTAGCATAGGTCACAAAGGAACGCATCCAAGTGGGTTTTGAAAATCTCCAGGAAGTAGACACCACAACCTCTCTGTTCCAGTGCTCTGTGACCCTTACAGTAAAGAAGTTCTTACTCATGTTGAGGTGGAACCTCCTATGCTCCAGCTTACATCCATTTCACCTTGTCCTATCAAAGGGTATGAGTGAGAAGAGGCTGTCCCTTTACTCTTCCTGACACTCAGCCCTCATATATTTATAAACATTTATCAAATTCCCTCTCAGTCTCTTCTTCTTCAGACTAAAGAGTGCCAGGTGTCTCAGCCTTTCCTCATAAGGCACGTGCTCCAGTCCTTTAATCATCCTTAGCCCTCTGTTGGACTCTCTCAAGTAGATCCTTGTCCGTCTTGAGCTGGGGAGCCAAGAACTGGATGCAGTATTCCAGG
>VWZY01005707.1:1453424-1480516 GCA_013399075.1 Chloroceryle aenea | reverse complement strand
CGGTCTGGTGACAGGCAGACGAGTCACGGGCAGCACACTCCTCCCCTACCGCTCGTTTTTCATCTCAACGCCGTCGGAGTCCTCTGTTCATCGGGTGCTGTTGAGCCCAGCAAATACACAACTGATTCTCCAACCCTCGAGTTACGATGGAGATCTGCATTTAGCCGTACGCGCTGCTGGGACCAGGGATTTCTTTTGTGTGGAAACAGTAATCTCACGTACCTTCCCCTTATTTCAGCAACAGCTCCTTCAGACGCTCACCTGGCCACAAGAAGGGCACAATGGAGCAAGTGTGTTGAGTGGGTAGTGGAAGTGTGTGGCCTAATCATGCTGGCCCTCCCCAAAAGAGAGGCTCCCACATCCTAGTCAGGTGTTTCTGAGACTCAGTATATGGGAATGAACCTCGGGAGGAACAACAACAGAACCAGAGTTCCACTGTGGCTACAGGTGCAGACAAGGCAGAATGTGGTTGCAACAGCTTCTGGAATACAAGAAAGAAGTCCCCAGAGTTGAATTTAGCCAGAATCCAAACCTGTATACTGGAGGAGGGGGTAGGGAGAAAAAAAAAAAAAAAGATACTAGCCTTAAAGCTTTTTCAGTACTGGGGGATCTCAAAGTCTAGCCTGCCCACTTTAACAGAGAGAAAGACAAAGTCTGCCCTGACTTCCTCACAAGTAGCATCTTTCTTCTGGGTACAACCTGAGTCCTGTAAAAAGGATCTGAGAACTTTTGCCACTGGATCTCCATCACTTTTCTGGATAATTCCTGCCTCTGCCTAGCTTCTATTTTTACTGAAGCTGTGGCTTTTATTTCTGTCTAGTCCATGATCATAATGATCATAGAATATTTCCACATTGTGTAATCGTTTTAGGCACTTCAGAAGGCAGAGGATTCACAGTCATTTTGCCAACAGCTAAACAAAATACATTTTAATTTACCCTAAAAACTAGTAAGCTGTGTGAAAAAGCCTGCAAACCAGGCACAGGCTAGGCAGATAAACACAACAGAGGACTAGTGGTTCTAAAGTATGTCACGGTGTTAGCTAAGTGGGACAAATGAAGGGCTTCTCATATTCCCAGGGTCTGCAGATCCCTATGGGATGGGGAGAAATTAAAAGTAAGAGAATCAAATCTAACTCAAGATATTCATCATTGTAGTGCCCAAGCCTGGCTTGGAAATACACTGTTGTTTTGAGTAAAAAACTAACAGTTTTGCACATCTTTGGTTAAAAAAATAAAAAGAAAATAATCTTTTTTTGACCAACTCCTTCATTCAAAATACTTTGTGATAACTAAAAATACTGTAAGAGGGCTTTGTTGATTTTTGTGTCCTAAGATTTACAGTAAGTAAAAAATTTCTAAAGCAAAATAAATCTGGAAGCACTGTAAACATGAGAAAGCATGCTTTAAAAATAAATGCAAGCCTTTTATTCCCTTTGTTTCATAATTCCCCTTAGACTATTCAGAATAATGAGTTCTTATGGCTCCCTGCCAAAACCTTGGGAAAAAAAAATCAAGATTTACCATTAGGAAACTATGAAACATAACACACAGCACACCATCGTCAGGAAAAAAAAAAAAATGTTTTTTTATAAAATAATAAAAATGGGGATAGCTTTAAAATAGTGTGGGTTGTTTTTTGTTTTTTTTTTTCCCTGATTGATTTAGGTCCTGCCTATGTAAAAGCATGGGATATATGGCTGGTCAGCCAATACTTCTCCCAATTTGTGCTAATTATGAAGAAATAGAGAATAGACTATCAGTTTCTGGGATCTGGTATTTTGTGTCCTGTTTCAGTTTTTCAGGGCAGGGCCTGGTCAGTTGGAGCTCATCCCACCTCCCCCAGCCAGGGCAAAGGGCAAGCCAGGAACAGCCCCAGCCCTGGGGCATCGAGCACCTGCATGGGGACAGGGATGGGTCAAGGCCCAGCTGGGATGTCAGTCTGTGTCTGTCAGGATCAGGCCCGATGAGGGGAGTAAGCTTCGGGCAAAGCTGGATGGGTGGGCCTGTACTGTCTTCTGCTTGCTCTTTCAGTGTCAAAAATGGGCATCTTTAGAAGCCTTTTGTCAGAAATACTGTTATGTCCCTGGAACTTACCCTGAGTCACTGTCTGCACCTGTCTTTTAAGCTTGATGTTTCCAGGATCACTGGCTTGAAGCACCTTATTGAAAGATTATCTCAGACTGACTTGTATGTCATCTCTCTAAGGTACCGAATGACAGTATAAAAGGAGATGAAGAGCTAGTTTGTGACTTTATGGTCATTTTCTATCCATTTTCTTACTAGTCCCTTAGATTTCCCCCACCCCTGTACATGAAAACTACACAGTTGCAGGATTGTGTCGATGGCTTGTTACTTGTTAGGATACTACCTTTGAAAAATGTCCCTGTATAGCTAAAGCTTTATTAAGTTCAGGCAAGACTTTAAATTCCATCAAATAAACTACATTGATGTAATTTATAATAACACAAATTACCCTCTCAAAAGGCAGATAGGTAATTTCTCATCTTTGTATTCCTGCCTTTAACAGGAGGCATAGCACACAATTCTTACCTCAAAACCTGGGAAAGCCTTCCCATTTATCTCCTTGTAGTAAGCTGGGAAGGCTCTGCTGTGACTGATACTGTTCCCTTCCCCACCCTCCTGAAGAAAAAGAAATAATCTATAGCTCATAATGTAATAATTTCATGAATGACTTGTAGTGGTTTATCTGGTTGTAACATACCCTGCTGCTCCCCAGCCCCGCTACCTGCTCCTACGCCTGCCCTGCTCCTGGACTGTGCCAGCATGAATATTTGTGTAATCAGGCAGTAAATGGGATTGAACTGAGAAGACTAGAAGACAAACTGCTTTCCTTCCTTTTTGCTGATCCCGTTCACCAACATAATAAATGTGTCAGCGTGCCACTGGGGATGCCACAGAGGCAAGCCAGAGTGGGAACAGCTTAAATGGGCTTGTTTTGCCACTGAGTGCATACCCATGCGCTGACTTGCTTTGCCATTTAGACCCTGCTCAATGTCTCCTTCAAAACGCTTGACACGCCTACCAACTACAAAACTGGTACTCTTGGTCTGAGTGCATGATTTCATTAGTCATCCTGTCATGAATCTTTGGCCTGGGCTCGACCATGGCATTTGTCTCTGACAAGCATCCGATTTATGACACGGTACAATGTGACAGCGTTTTCTGGTTTCTGTTCACTGGATGTTTCATTAATCTGTTGTTTCCAGTGACGTTTGCAAAGTCATTTTTATTTGCATGTTCCTGGATATTTTAACTCCTTTTTTCAACAGTGAAAACCTATTTTTATAAATGTACCTATGTTGCGGCTATTAACCGTTGGGTTTTTTTTCCCTGGAGTTCAATATGTAACCTACATAAATCATCTTCTGAAACAATACAGAGCATAGAGGGCATGATCCAGAGACCATGTACCACATTCATCCCTCAGCTGGCCGGCCATGTCCTGCTGACAAACAAGTTCTCAGAGCCAACTTAATAGGCCTTTTAATTCAAAATGGAAAGCATCACAAACTAACCTTATCAAAAGGTGCATTGTACTGCATAGAGACGGTTCCAGATGCTTCGAGATTCTTATCCAAAGGCTTGGGAGGCTCTCTGGATTCACATCCTTTCTGTGCATTGTGTTTACTTAGAGGATGCGATAACGCAGCCTCTGTGTTACACAAGAGCATACAATAATAACTGGAGCTGGCTGGGACGTGAATTTTTTATTCCACAGGAAATTCCAGCTTGTCAATATTTTGTTTCATTGAGCGTTGGAACAAAACGTGTTGGCTCTTCACCCTTTCTGGCAAAAATGGAACAAGCTATTTCTTTGCCAGCTGACAAGCCTGGGGAGCCAAGAAACCAACTGAGCAGCCGGCATATTGCCAGGGAGCTAGATAACCAGTCAGCTGAGCTACAGTAAGCAGCCAGCTTGGTTGGCTTTCTGGGCAGCAGCCACAGCCAGATCACAGCTTAAAAGCTTCTGTAGAAAGTTTTGATGGAACCAGGACGATCCAGGATTTCCAGTGACAATCTGTTCAATCAGAAAATGGTCAAACACCCTCTCCATAACTGACTGCTGTCAGAAAAGAATGTAACTGTACTGCACTTTGTGTTCCTTAGGGATTTCTTCAGCTTTTGCCTCGTGATTTGTGCAGACATTTATTGCTAGAATGACTGATTAAATGAATTAATTTTTCCTTAAGGATGAGGGGTGGTATCCAAGCCCACAAGGGAGTTTTCAGAGTGTCCTTCATTGCTTGTTTTGTGATTAGTATTATTCAAATAACACTGCATGCCAGTTATTACCAATACCTAATAGTCCTCAATCTCCTGAGGTGCCTTCAAACCCCTAACATTCTATGATTCTAGTATCTGCTTGGGTACTGCTGCTAAGGTATGGTTACTGTAGACAATACACTGTGAGTTTGAAATAAACTGTTATGTTATCAGATAACACACTGTCTTATTGTCTTCAGTCCGTATTTGTTAGGATGAACTTGCCAAAAATGCAGTAATAAGGCAAATATATTTTCTGAACTAGGTAAAACATACTGATCTTTACTGGGTAGTTGACAATGCGGAGGCCATCCCCAATATGGAGACCCCCTTCATTGTCAGAAGTAGCTGTGCTCAAGTGCTAAGTTTGCCAAATGTAACCTTAAACATTATTGTGGAATTCTTGCAGTACTCCAGTTATTTTTCCTTTTGGTATTTTATTGGAAAATGTATCAGACAAGTGGGAGAAAAAAAAAACCAAACAACTTACATGTTTGCCTTCCTGCAGTTTATGGTTCTGGTACCATCATAAAAGGTATCAGCTGGTTTTTCCAAATGTTTAGATAATATCTGTTGCGGGATAAAGCTCATAGTTTCTTAAACCTGCAGATACTGTACACTTTGTGCACTTCTCTCATTTGTTTCCAACCAGCTGCTGCATATCTTTAAAGCCCAGAGAAGTCATATACAATTATTACTTCAGCTGTGGTAACTCCAGGGAACAATGAATTCCCTCCTAAATGCTTAGTGGTAATTAAATTTTCTGCAACTTCATCTATTTAAGTAGTCTCTAATACTCCTGCTGTGAAATCAGAGGAACAACAGATGCTTTACTGAGCTACATTTCAAATCTTGTTCCTTCCACATGCGAATAAACCTGACTCTTATTTTCTCTCTCAAATTCAGCTACTGTGGAGATGCTACAGCAGTCTTGGCGGATCCCATCCTCTTACCATCTGGATTCTAAATTAATTTCATGGCAGTTGCTTTACTTTTCATTGACCTTTATATTTTCTATGCACAGCTGATTTTATTCCTGTTTTTAGAGTTTATTCTTTATTTGTGGTGTGCTTTCTTCTTCATTCCTGGTGCATTTGTTATATAATTCAACGCGCACTGCTGCAACATATCTTAAAATGTGCTCTTCATCTCAGAGGCAATAACTTGAACATATGTTTAAGGTTTAAATCAGTTGCAATCAATATGTCCATTTGGATTGCCTGGTTTTATATTCCACACACAAATAACTGCTGTCGTCTGTCATTTAAGTCTCTCTTATTCTTAATTTCCTCAGTGTTGCCACATATTCAGAGATTATTTCATTTCCTCCCTGACTCAGAATGTAAAGGAAATGCTTTTTAAACACAGGTGCATTTTAATGAAAGTGTTACTGTCTTTCCCATCAAAATATTGAAGGGAACTTCCAAATCCTTATACTGCTTGGTGACATGTTTTAAGTACTAACAGGAGTATTAATAGCTTCTACCAAACTTCATTTTCAGTTCTCTCAAAAAAATCAAAAGAAAGTAGGAGTGACAAGGAATCAGTCACCTAAGACAAACGAGGGAATGCCTCAATCCTCCAACGGTGTGGTTGTAAGAAATGTTACTGTGCTACAAAGAATCCTGAAAAGCTTTATGAAAGAGAGAGAGGGAATTATTACCCAGAGTGGCTGCCATTGTGAAAACTAGCCACAGTAGCACTTCTTTCCAAGGATTTCTTTGCAAATCACAGTTTGAAGACAGAAAATTTTGTCCAGAAACACACAAAGAATAGAAGTGCCTGAAATAAACACTGTGAGTTCTTCCCTACCACTGTAAGACTTCTGAGTAGCTGTTTCTGAGCTACCTTTGCTCAAGGTTGTTTCATTTTCTCAACGAAATTTTTCCAGGAAAATTTCTCTGCTCAGAAATGTTACATTTACACAGCCTATCGAGAACCAGATAAGTCAGATTTCTCAGCTGTCACTGAAGCTGATCACAGCAGAAATGTAGAATGTAAACAACATCTGAAATGTATTTCCAGAACACATCTAGTTTAACTAAAGTATTGGGAGTGACAATTACCCACGTACTCCTGATATATGGAGCACAGCATCTGAAGGCTGTTGGATCAGTAATGGAATGGGCAGAGTAACGGGAAAATAAACCTGGTTCTAAATAGGAATGACTGTAAGAAATTCTACATCTAGAGGTACGTAGATAATGATCACAGTACGATCTACAATATTCTGTCATTAAGTCAAGGTGCAGCTGGAAAAAAAGCAAGCGTGGCACTTTCTGGAAGAAGCAGCCCCATGATCTGCTCTGACCAGTAAGACAGCACGTGAATGGAACAGATGATCGCTTATAAGAACAAGTCTGCTTATTTCCTTTTTGCAAAAATGTGACATACAGCAAATACAGCACCTGTTGCAGAGCAACAAAAAAGTTCCAGGGTATTATCAATAGTTGTAGCTCACCTGATTGTGCCTGTAAGTTATGTTTTTCAAGAGTCAAACATAGCTTAAAATTCTTATCTGGGTACTTTAAACCATGTGCCAGTTATGTTATTCTTTTAATTAAGTTATTATTTTAATTATGTTATTCTTTTAATTAAGAAAAATATTTTTTTAATTTGTTGAAAGTTTCTTCCTCGTGGTCACTGATGCTTTAAAGCTGTGGAAATATGTATATAAATGAAAGGTGAATGACCTATTGCTTGCTCAGTCCTAAGAAACACTAGGAATATTCAAAAATGTAATAAGGTATATTAAAATCAAATTGTGTGAACCTTGGCAATGTGTCATCATTTACAACTGATAAGACACTGTTCTGTCTATAAATTAATGGAAAATGAGAATTAATATTTGCTTTCACATAATTGCCCAGGTCACATGTTGTGTAATAAAGCAGATGTGCTATAGATAAGTCAGAATTTGATCCTGAAAGCTGTATTATAAAAGCATTAAATAATTCCTTTCCTTATCTGCCAAAAAGTTTCCAGAATTACTATCAGGTTTTCATTTTATCAGCTTTGAATACATGGAAATGTTGATGTCTGTCCCTGAAAGATGGTTATCGTGAGAGATGGCAGTCAGAAAGTTTAAGTGTTTTCCTGCTACTAAAAAGTTAGGCAGGGATTGACTGACTGTGATTTTCTGTTCTTTAGGGGCAGTGAAGTACAGAAAAGAAATTAGTGTCTGAAGCCTCTATAATACTCACATTATGCTTAAAAATCTACAATAATCATAAGTGTAGAACTATCTAATCCGTTATGAGATGAAGTTAATAGTATAATAAAGTCACTTAAGGGTAAGTTACTGATGTACTGATAATGGATTCTTTAGTAATATACCCTCTAAAACACATCATACCAAAGCAGAAAAATGGAAATGGATTTCCTTTCCCCTACAAGATAAACTTTAAAATTTTTGTATCAGAAAATGAAGTTGCATTTATCTTATTTAGCTTATTCATTGGCAAAATGATGCTGATTTTTTTTAAGGGCATCGGAAGCGTTATTTATGGTTGAAAGGCAATTGATACGAATGGCTTGTGTGGGGAAGAACTTCAGGATTTCAGAGGAATCACCGAGGAGTTTGCATGCAGCTTTTCTTAGGAAATAGTCGAATATTTTTTCTTCCCACCATAGTTCTCTCTGGCTCTGGAGAGGCATGTTTGCCTGAAGACACGTTTACTCCTCCTGCCTCCTTCATCCTCCATGGAGGGGGAACCCTTGGGACCTTTGCAGCTTTCAATGGCTGATTTTCCTTACAGCAAAAAGTAGAGCTTTTTTTTTATAAGGCAAAGCATTAGAACACACAAGTCCCCTCCTGATGGCTGGTATGCAGTGGGAGAAGAGCCTAAACCCGAGAAATGGGACATGTGCCAGGATCCAGAGTACAAATTATAGCCTTTTGTTCGTTTGTTTATTTGTTTTTAATTCAAGGCATTTATTTTGTTTCAACTGGGTGTTCTACGATTCTACAGTTTTGTCCCATTCTATCTTAGGTGTGCCAAGGGAGAATGACTTTCTATGTAAAGGCACTTGAGAATGCAGAAACTTGATAGATATTGATAATGTTAAGGCTGAGTTTCTAAGCAAACTTTATTTCCAGAAAGTGAGTTTAAAGGTACTGTGAACTGCAGCTTCCTCCCTCTGTGCTCCAAAGCACTTCAACAGTTCTCCACACTAAGTCATCTAGGGCAATCCTGAGGACGTGGTGGTGTTGGGATCTTTGTAAATTATGTCTTGATTCATTAGAAAGAAAAAACAAATTTAAAAATACTAATGTATTTATACAATATATGTATATATATTATATATATGTATACATTATATGTATACATAAAGGACTGATGGTTTGGTTTGGTTTGGTTTTTTTACTATATTCATTACATTAAAAAAAACTCTCTGACATTCATCTGATGTGTGATTGCACAACACCTCTCTATTCATTCAACAGCCTTTAACCATGGATGACACAGAAGTGATGTGAGATGATCCTAAGTCAAAAGAAGAGTTCTGCCAACAGGACAAAGCCTTGGGGAGCATGATTGCAGGTTATTTATTTCTTTATTTTGGTCCATCTATGCACGTGCTATGACATAACAAGTCTCCTTTGAAATACCTGAGAAGAAGCTGCACAAAGCACATATGCAGGAGTATATAGTACAGTTTGCCACACTGCTCTTCAAGAATGCAAAGCTTGCTTTAATATTTTATTAAATTAAATTGAAATTTTCTGAAATTTTTGACCACAAAAAGCTTGTTTAGACCTCATCTTCTATTAGATTTCCTACCACTGTAGCAATGTCAGCATTTCCATGCCACATCCAACAGCCCAGACCATTTTCTGTCTCTGACAGTAGTTAAGAAAAGATGTGTAACATAAAGGCACCCATTATCTGATGAAGACCCAATACAGAAAACACTTATTGATAACTTTTTTTATAACTTTATCAACACTTAATAGTTTTCGCAAGTTCTACATTCTGGGACTCAGGGTTTCTACAAAAGTTCTTGTTAGTGCTGTGGATTTGATCCTCTAGCTAACGTTAGATTTCCATTTTTTTCAAAAAATTAAAGTAAGAGCCCTGCACTTCTTTAAAAACAGTTTAGAATATGAAATTACTGATTTATTCACTTTATCTGAAAGGCTATATCCACAGGGAAAAAAACAACCAACCAAACAAGAATGTTGTCAAATACACTGGCAGCCAGACCTGCAGGGCTGAATTTGGCTTTGCTATACATATCTAGGGCTGAGTAACTCAGTATTTACAGTTCTCACACATGTACAAAAAGCCCCAAACTCACCTTTCACTTCAGATCACCGAGAGATTTATCCAAGTTATCCAATGCAAAGTTCAGACAGGATTGACTATCACCAGAATTTAGTCACACTATGAGAAGTGCCATAGGATTCTTAACGACGGCAGATGGTTGGGTTTTCTCCTTCTGTCTCACTGGGATTAGGAAGGAAAGCTCCAGCAAAACGTTGGGATAAAGTATCTACCCAGGACACTGGTTAGATGTGGAATGAGAGAGCTACAGAATTAGTAACGTCATTCCAAGCTATGCTTTTCTCTTTGCAGATGTCACATTCCAGTATGGAAACCACTTAGCTCATGATTTTTTAATAGCACTTATAAGGGACCAGGGCTTTTTCTCTCCACTAATAGTGCTTTGCTGTCATTCTGGAGAAGGAGTAGCTGTCCGTGTTTCTACTTCATTCTGTTCTCTTGTGAACCTGAGGATGTGGTTTCTGCCAGCTTGTGGTGAAAGGGGAAGATCATGCTCTTTTTGTCATTCCTCTTTTCTCCCAGTACTACCTCCTCCTTGGGCTAGATCCTTCTATCACTTGAGTAGTTCATTAAGTCAGGAGATCACTACTATGTTGGCTTAGTTGTTGCCTCTTCTTGACCCTGTTAGGGAGTTACAGTGGTTGACAGCAAGGTCCCACAGAAAACAGCCTAATATTTCTATTCTTTTAAGCTGCATTTTGGCATAGTAGGCCTTGAAAAGTAGGTGAGCAGCTCCATGTTTTAAAGGGAGTGAACCAAGGTGTTTGCAGTAGGTTTCTCAGTGTGATGAAGCTCTGCAAGCACTAGGTGGCCTGCTTTGAAAGGGAATGGGAAATCTCACCCATTTCAGCCTGCAAGAGAGGATTAAAAATGCAGTTTGCACAAGTCGTGCATCTGTTTCGTAAGTCGTGCTATGCTGTGATGAATTCAGAGAATATCAGTTTTTATTTATGGTGGTGTGGTGAAATCACAGAATATTGTACTTGCTTCATAAATACTAGAAGTGATCTATCAGATTGTTTCAAGGCCAAGCTGGATGGGGCTTTGAGCAACCTGGTATACTAGAAGGTGTGTCCCTGCCCATGAGTTGGAACTACATGAGCTTTAACATCCCTTCCAACCCAAACCTTTCTGTCAATCTATGATTCTATGATTGTTCAGACGTGGGAGTAGGTTAATAAATTAAAATGACCTCTGTTCAGGCTCTTGCTGTACCTTAAACTTTTTTTCACAGTAATGCAGTTGAATTATTTTGTATTTGCTGCGACAGATGCAATTACCACAGCTTAGCTGACATGATATCCTAAGACACGATCATGAGTATGAGCCATTGGAGACTGTATTTTCAAATCAAAAGCCACAGCAGCCAGTAAATATTAAATCCATATACTGAAACAATAGTATCAGTGTTTTCAGAAGTGCATTTCCCCAACCTCATACTCCATCCAGTAAAGACCTTCAGCACCTCTGTAAAATTATAATGATGTGCTTGAAGGAAGAGACAACACCAGTATAGGTGTTGGATGCCCTAAAAAGACACCAAGGGCCAAAGGAAAATGGAAGGTAAGAGATGCAGCTCTTCTGCGAAGAGTGGTGCTATCAACAAAGTTTTTGCTCCAGTGTTATATTTGACTGTATCACAGGGAGGGCAAGAAAAAAAAAAGGATCATGTTTCAGAAAGAGAAACTGCATTTTAGTTGACCTATTGAATATCCCCAGGGAAAGTTCTGCTAGCAGTTGTAATTTGTGTAGCTCTACAAGACAATGACTTCTATTCTAGGCCAGTAAAAAGAGTCAACACAAAAAGAAACACTTTGACTTCTTATACATATCTTGAACTACTACTAAAAAAACCCTCAAACCAGTTAATATTGAAAGAAAACCAAGTTAGCTGAAGTAGTAAGGGACTCTTAACAGGAAATTGTAATGGCATCATTATATATATTTTATATTCAATAATGCTTTAGGTGCCAGAATCACCCAGTGCCCAAAACTAAGGTGCAGCAGAATTCTAGCATGGCATGGACCCTAAAATTCTGATTTTTTTCTCTGTTGAATGTGGGAGGTGCGAATCTGATGACAGGAACAAGTGAGTCTGACAAGATGGATCTTTAACATCATGGGCTGGTGAAATGTCATGTACCGTCTTTCCAGAGGTGTGCTTCCTCCTAGGCAAACCCCTTCTACCAACCCAAAGGTGGCCTAATGGTTCGTCTCCCACAGGTCACAAAGCAAGTAGGTCTACTGAGGATAGGAGCCCTCTTTAAATTAAAGGAAAATTTCCTTCTACTTCCCCAGGGATTAGTCTGGATATCAGAAGCGTTTCAACTGGGTATTAGGTTAACAGATGTGAAAGAACCACAAGGGTTTATCTTCCAGCTTTTTCTCCGTTTAATCCAGCAAGGGAAAAAGTCTTTAATAAAACCCCAGATTGACAGCCACCTAAGAAAACCCGGGACATTGAGTCTTGCTTTCAAAATATATACATTTTGAGAGGGGATTTACATTGAAAAACTAAGCCGTAGCTTATTGTTGATCCTGCTAGCAAACAATATGGGTTAATAATTTAACTCCTGTTTAAAAGCTAGTACTTTATCAAACCTTAATTGAGCTTAGTCAGCCATTAGCTATGGTTCTTATTGACTGAGAAATAAATAGTGATTGATTGTCCTGATGTAATTAATTGTTATTGTATTTTTCAGGAATTTAAGCTCATTTGCCCAGGCTACTCTTTCCCCAGTGTTTAGAAGATTTAATTAATAATCCTATCAATACTTTAAACAGGCTTACGGTTTGGGGAATTACATAGTCATCATTTTCATGGCTGAGTGGCCACAGGGAGATGAAATTCTATTAAAAATTTTAATACTGAGGACATTTGATTTGTGAAGTGCTATATACCTTCCTAAGACAACTCTGGGGACATTTTACACTGAAATTATAAAATTTATGCTGTTCATTTCTCGATGCTGTGGTGGAGCAGGGCTGGCACAAGTGTTGTCTCCTCCATCTCTCCCCGCATAGCTGTCTAATGCCTTTATTATAAAGTGCAATAAAAGTGCAAAGTGAATAAAAATGTAATTTTTATTCATATATAAACTTATTTGATTACTTTCTTCTGACAAGATAAATAACAAATGACAGATGTGACTTCAGCTGGCACCTGGAAAAATCTCAGGTTTCAACTGAGGCAATCAATGCTGTCTGATACTCTCCTACCTCTTGATCTTGAGTGTCCCTCCTGTACCGACAGTGCCTTGGGTTTACAGCAGTACTACCCGAGGAGAAGGTACTCAACACGAGGTGGCACAGAAGGTGGAGGCCCAGAAGAGAGAAAGTGAGACTGAAAGACTGGAAGTCAGCACTTAACAAACTCACTTTATAACACACTGTTTTATTCAAGAACATGGGGTTTCATTTTAGGCAAGAGTTGCCTAAACAACGCCAGGTAAAGGCACCCTTCCCCAAACTGGCACTTCTAGGTCAGATGGAGCTGGCCCCATAACCCACCTGCTCCTCCCAGTGTTTGTAGAAGCTGTCAAAGGAGAAAAGATGGCCTGAAACCACTACCTACCAATCTTTTTCTGAGCATGTTCTGAAGTGACTCATGACCCTACTATGCTTATAAATATTCCAAAGTACCCAAGTTTTGGAAGCAGCTCCATGGAATCGTCATCTTGAATTTTCTTCATTTTTATTAATCTGAAAATAGCCCCCTAATGTTTCTGATTGACCAAATTCATGCTTTTAAGCAAAATTAGCTGAAAAATAAGTCATCAAGCATAAATTGGAAGCATAGTCTTACTGCATTTACAGGCTCCTGTGTGAACACTGGCTGGCTTGACCTTCAGGGATCTGGTGGCTTCCACAGCAGGTCAGAGAAGCTGTGCCCAGAAAGCCTCAGCAAAGTGGTTTCCTCAGGGCAAGGGAAAAAAAACCCAACCCACCATTCATTGAATAGTTATGCCATTAGCAGATGACTATTGCCAGGGACAGCGCGTTAGGGATTTAGAGGTATTACATGCCTGATTTTTAATTAATGAACTGATTTACTTGGAGAAGAGCGTGACTGCCAGGAGAACTTCTATCTGCTGTTACACTGACGTCGCTCGGCAGCAGAGAGATATTTTTCAGAATGAAATCGAAGAAAGGAAATTGCACTTGGCAAAGTGTAATTGGGAAATGATGGTAAGGCACCTGAGAAGGGCTGAAAGCTTTGAGACATGGGAGAGGCAAACAGCAGCTAAAGGGCAGAGTGGTGGAATGAAGGCGAGTGCAGGCACAGCTGTGTGCTGCAATCAGGGAAAGGAAATGGAAACTAAAGCCCGAGCAGAAATCCTGCTGCCTCAGCGAGGCATCTGCCACGTCCCAGCATGTCCCATTTCATCACCCTGACATCTATCCATCTCTCCCTCTATAAAAAGATGAACTTCCGTGCAGATCCCCTTGGTTCTCAGCTAAAAGAGGAGGACCTGGGCCAGCTGCTGCTCTCACTCATCTGTTGTGCACTTGGCCAGGACAGAAGCTACTGCACCCACCTTGTTTTTCTCATGCTTACAGTACAAACTTGATCCATGATGTCTTCCTGCCATTAGAGGTCTGGGGACAATCAAAGTTGTGCTTCCATTGACACGGGTTGTTTTATTTCCTAAAAGTATGCTTATAAATATGATCAGAGCTGCAGTTATATAATTAGACAATAGCTGGTAATAACTCCAGAGGAAAGGGTACAAACAACTAGTTAAATACACAGACACTTTGGGTTAACACCATAATCCCACACCTGCTTCCAGGAGAAGGGCAGATTTTAATCTAAACACAAACTTTCAGTGGCCTGAGTGGCATCATTGTAAAATAATTTACCTTCCCACTTTTCGCCATGCCCAATATTGTATTCTAATATCTGAATATCTGAATATAGTATTAACATGAAACAAGGGAGCTGCTCATACTGCCATTGCTTTTGCCCTTGTAGATTCTCACTCCATCCCAAATAAACCATTTCAAATAATCCGCTACTAGATTTTGTGTTTTAGGCAAGATAGCTATACCTTGCCCTTTCTGATAAACTTGTCCAGCCAAGAACTCTATTAAATTTGCTTCTACAAATTTGCCTCTGGACTTCTAATTTAAACTCTTCCCTGCCTACCACTTTTGTTTTCTTTCAGCTTTTAATTCATTTAGTTGTGGGTGTTAAGACTTAGTATGGTTCCGGTCTTTATCATCAGCTATCCAGTGTCACTGGCTTGAAGGCATTGATTATACACCACAGCTTCTAATATATAGAAATATGAAGGTCACTCATTTACCAAACTCTTCTTGAAGAGTGCCTCCTCTTAAATGCATCTCCCAAGTTAAGGCTTACAATGTAACCACTTTCATCACATTCTTTGACTTGTTATTCAGACAAATGTATTATATGGGCCAGATGAGCTACAGGAAGCCTACCTTATTAAGTCTGTTAGAAGCAGTTCTGGAGAGTTCACAGTGTCAATACACCATCATACTTAGTCTTCTCCTGTACTGCAGAATGTCATCCCCAGTGGTGTCCCCTCCTTTACCTCATTAGCTATTTCTCTGATTATAATCACTCATTCCTGCTGCAGCTTTGATTATTCCAACCAACCATTTTGGTTTAGTTAAGGAAATGGAATGCACATGAAGCACACCCGAAGTTACAGTACAGGCTTTAATCCTCAGAGATTTGTAAGCACGGTGAAGTTGTTGTGCATTAAAACTGCCAGTGCTGACCTGTAAATATTCTGGGTTATCTGTAAAAAATCCTCTTCTGCTTACGATCACTTCAGGCCAACAGGAGCCTAACTGCAAGGTGATTGCCTTCATCAACTGACTGAGGTTCCTATACACTACATTTCCCTTCTGTATATGCCATTTATTGTAATTACTTTCACATCATTTCTTGCGTTAAGTACCAGCCCAGTAGCCCACTGACCTACAACACAGTAGGTGATGACTGCCTGCAGAATTGCCCTCTGTCTTCAGGTCCCGGCCTGGAATTGGCTCCAATGAATGTTCATCTGTGTCGGTGTTCCAGAGATCGAGTATATACTACTAAGGTAAGATGTGTTTGTTTTACTGCCACTTGCCACGGAACAAATGGGCACTACTGTAAGTCTGTTTTAGCGACCGCTGTTACTATGGATGCAAATGTAAATCTATTTATCATTTAATACACTGTACGCCAGCCAAATCTATCGGAAGATCCCTGCAACTATAAACACCTACATGCACAGTGACCTACTTAGCACCTTACATGTGGGCTTGCACGTAGCCATGTAAAGTATGTTTAAAAGCTGTATTCAAAGCCTGTAATTTAAACCAATTTTCAGGCAGTGTGTGGCAGACTGACTAGAAATGATGCTTGATAGTCCTTCATCCAAATTTTACTTAGTTTTGAACACTCAGAATTTTCTTTTAAATAATAAAGGCTTACACTCTGCCACGGACTTGCCTTTGTGTTGTTTTCAATGGGGAATTTTGTTTTAGATTTGATGACATTGGTAGGAGCCCACATTTTGAGTGGCTAACATCTAAAATTCTGTGTCATGATGTTCAAGCATTTCCACTGATTTCCAGACAGAGAAAAAAATCAAAGACTTATATACATTGAATGCATTCTGTTTATTTGAGAAGGAAGATCTCATACGAGTGCCCATTATGGAAGGCATCTCTTATCATGTACAATAAAATCAACCATTGCTTCCAGCAGAATACAAAAATACACATCTCAGTGACTTCCATACAATAATAAATATGTAATCATGCATCCAACAATAAAAAGGCACGGAAAACTGGTCACTTAGTAGTCATAAAAATTACTAACTATATTAACAAAGCCACCCAAATTATCTGTACAAGGAAATGTAACAATATATTCCAAAGGTGAAAACACATAAAACATCTTTAAAATAGTATATGCAATAAATACCTCAATTGTTTTTTTTTTTTATATATTAAAAATAAAACTGTGCCATTGTAAACAGTATGTAAACAAACAAAATTCACTGTTCCTTACCATTATTACAAGTAAATAAAGCCAAAAGTTACACCCCTGCTCTGTTAGATATACTTCATTGGCAAGTTTTGTCAGGCAGTTTAAAGTTTTACTCTTTTCTGCAGCAAACAGAGCCCGCTATGTGTGTAATTGTAAGTTACTAGAGCAATTGCTAAGCTTCAAACCCGACTACCTGGAATGGAATAGGTCATCAAATAGTCAGATCTGAAACTCGGAAAAGCAATTTTTGCAGTGTTACGGACAAGAGTCATTTATTTATACTACATATAATAGTGTCAGTAAAACTTAGCCGCTTATATACCACTGCTCTTCTATAGGTAGGTCTTGAGGGGGGCTGTACAAAGGTGGTGAGCGTCCTTACTCCCACGGGTGGAGAAAGTGAGGCACACAAAAGTTAACTGAGTTGCCCCCAGTCTTGCATCAGCTCCATGGCAGGAAACTAAAGGCAGAATCCAGACCTCCAACCACTTCCTCCTCATTCCCTCACATCTCCTCTCCTCATCTCGGCCTTTCAGGCAAATAACCGTGTGTCCTCAACTCCAGTCCTGATGATAATTACAGAAAGATAACGAACATGCAAAAGGAAGTTATCTGCTCACTTGGGTGCCCATCTGCTCCCACTAATAACCATGCAGCTTTGCCACTGACCACAGCAAGAGACAACAGGAGCTTTTTTCCCCCAAATCTGTAATTGGATCCAAATTAGCAGACTAGTGAGCCCAGGCAAGCCCTGTGTATCCTCCACAAACCTACTGATTGCCTTGACTGTTTATTCTTTTGAGGTCTGTTTCTATAGCCATCAAACTGCTGGGAAGTTCAACCAAGGTGCAAACTTCCTTCCTTATTAGCAAGGGCAAGAAAGGGAATCTGAACATGATCTTTTGTTAAAACAAAATTACAGCAAAAGTTTCCTGGGAGCAGTGGGCATTCGCACAGCTGTCTTCTGAAAGAGCCTCACAGAGGAAAATGGTTGGCTTGCCATTTCTTCAGCTTTTGATAACTCTGCCATAACGACCTCCTTTTACAAATCCTACGGTACCCCTGGGATGGCTGTCTATGATGAATGCCAACTTACCTGTTTGGACACACATACTTCAAAGTGCATGACAGCTCTTGTTTGAAAATACTATTTTTAGTCTTAGATGAAGAAGTTAAGATGCATCTGCTTGGCTGTTTCACAGCCTCATGTCTTTTAACAGGAAGAATATACTTAGAGCATACACAATTAAATGATACCCTGCAAAGGGATTTAGGAAGCGCTGCATTAAAGTATCTTTCCTCCCTGGTGCTATTAAAGAACTGATTCTTCTGTCTCTAAACAAGTGATTTCACTAACGTCAAGCAGTGTCTGATTTGCCTTACCATTTAATATTTTCATTTTATTTATCTATGAGATCTTAAAAGAATCATTCTACAGACTGGCTCTGAAGATACCTCCACGTGTCAATGAGAAATTTAAAGCCATAAACTATAGAACTATTTTTTTCCCCTCAATAAGGTACTTTTGGATAAGGTACTTCAAGTGCCTCATTCCAGAGAGGCAGAGCTTGATGAGCTGTATGAAATCAGTAGGTATACAAAATGGACAGGACTACTTTTTATTCATCAATAAATAATTCTTCATTTTCACCTGCCATGCTGCATACTCTCTTTGGGAAGAGAGGTATGAAAGTGATATGATTTTAGAAGATTCTATATTAAATCTTACAAAAGTTTCTTTTAGAAGATTTTTTTTTTTAAACATATTCAAGGATGAGACCAATGAAAAATTCTGTACATTCTCTGAGGCATATATTCCCACCTGTGTTGGCATTTGCAGGTTCTGTAGAAAAATCCAAATAGCAACTGCAGATTTCACATTGGGAAAAAAAATAAATATATTTCACTCATAAAAAAAAAAAAAAATCACAGTAGGAAAATAGCCAGTAAACAATAAATTCAGAGGGGTTTAATCTTGGCCCCAGTGAGATCAATGGGAGTTTTGCCAAGGATTTCAACAAAGCCAAAATTTCACCCAGAATTGTATACAATTCTTTAGCTGACAACAATCAAACATCCTGCTGCCCCATTGTATAAGTTAAATATTAATAAGCATCTGTAAACATCCTGCAATTCATCTGATATAAAAATATTATAATAAAAACAATGCAGCATCTCAAGCATTGTATAGTTTTAAGTTTTTTTGGCTCCGCACACAAGTTGGCATCATTATATTGGGCAAACCCAGGGTATGTATATACAGAGATATATACACAGGTGTGCACACATACTACAAACTAAATACTACATATACACACACATGCACACGAAAATACTGGCAAGAGAACAACATTCGTAAGTATGGCATTTAGAAGTCTACCAATGGTCAGTCTGTTGGCAGCTTTTATGTGAGGAAGCATTTTCTACACATAAACATAAAGCTAAAATACATGAGCAATCTCCAAAGGGGACTGAAGTGCTGTTTAAAACCGAGCACGTGCCTAGATCCCAACAGAGCTGTATGTTTGCAAAGATGGTGAATATTCCTGTGAGCAGGGAAAACAAAGGGTAGGAACGACTTTGTTTTTCAGTGGGGTTGAAATTGAGTGTTTCAGCTTTTTGCTACAAAACACAGTTCAGACCCAAATATGAGTTATGCAAAAAATGATACAGTGTCACATCTCTGCAACACTTCCAAGTGCACTTTATGCATCCATCTGTGCGAGCAAGTGGATGTTACTACAGAATTAACTAGGAGCTCTACTTGACTGGAATACCAGTTCCAGTGACAAGCCTGGCTAATGAGAGAAGTCACCCATGTTGGGCTGGGAGCTCCTCAGGACTGTTAAAATACCTTTAGATTAAATTTGCTTTTTAAAATGCCAGAACATACACCAAAACGATCTTCACATGATTCCAAAATACTCAGCAGTTACAGATACCTGCTTTGGACATATGGTTGTGACAGGGAGAAGTTCAGTCAGTACTGACTGGTCTGTTTACTGCCACCCTGAATTAAGACAGGAAGCTGCTAGTATTAGATGTCATTCAATGATTTGTGCGTGATGACAGCAATGAAGGACGAGCTCTCTGTTGCAGAGATCAGGCCTTCCTCACATCTCATAAGCTCCCGAACAGCTGGTACTCTTCATCTACAAATCTCATCTAGTGCACATCTCATCTTCTGCTGGGAATATTATTTTGCCCTTTGATGGTCCCCCCCAGCAAATAAGCTTCTGCAAACTAAGTTACTAGGTATACAGCTGGAAGCTCTAGGGAGGTCCCATGCTTCAGCTCTTTTAGGATTTCAAGGACATGAGGTAAGGGAGTGGCTAATGAATTATTTCAGGACAAGTTCACAAGCTGTGCTCTTTAAGGGAAAAAAATGGCAATTTTCATCCTGTATGGATGACTGCATTGTTCAAAGTGCATGTTTTAAGGAGACAGAATCCAAGACAAAAGTATGGACACCACAAGGGGCAGATGCCTGTAGAAAATCCTCTGAAATCTATCTAAGCTGTACAGTCCAAAAGTCTATTTCAACATATAGCAAGAGCATTTTGTGAGAGGACAGTGCCACTAGAAACCTTCACAGTGAGTAGCCACATGCCTGTGTCCTCGTTGGAAACCTTCACAAACTGGTCTGGTACAACATCTTATATTCTTAAAATTCTCATTAAAAGCCCCCAGCTCTTTTTCACTTGTCAGCACACATGCTCTCCCTCCCTGAAAAGCCAGACCAAGCAGCTTTGAATGGCTTTCCTCAACTCTCCACTCAGGTAATAATAGACTGTAGCTGCACAGAGAATTAGCCCCAAACACAGCTTGCCTCAATGAACCTGCCGACATCTGTAGCTGTCTCTGTAACTTACAGTTACAGTCACAGCCATATCTGTAACTCTTTCCCTGTTAATGACATCATCAGGTTATTAATTAAATTTAAAAGTTTTCTATCTGCTTAATACTTTAGTTCAATAAATGTAGGACTTAAAATGCTAATTAACTTTAAATATTCACAGTAGGCATTTGGGCCACTGTGGGGCTTTTAGTTTTAGCTTTTCACTCAGTTTCCATCATGAATACCAATGACCCAATTTTACTTTTAGTTCATTTCTTCCTGGTTTCATCTTCCAGTTCACATGCTCTAGTGTAACATAGCTATGTCTGGATCAAACACAGCTTCCTAAAATAATTGTTTCCAATCAATTTGGGAAAAAAACTGTAATTTAAAGTTCTTCAAACTTTGTACCATATTGCTTTTACTTTCAGTCATACTACAAATATATTTTTCCAAAGTGTTTGTTCCATAGAATAAAATATAGATTAGTCACTTGCATACTTGTCCTACTAACAGCTACCATAATTTCCAGTCTCTTCTAAAGTCTTACACAGGTAGTGGAGTTAGCCAATACACCTCTCTTTCCAAGGGCATTCCAGTAGACAGTATTAATTGTTAATGGTATAGAAGCTAAATACAGGTTTCAGCAGGAATTGCAAGAGCATAACTTAAAGGAATTTAGTCCACCATGGCTGTGCTAGATTTTGGAGCCCGGTCAGTCTAGATCTCCTGGAGCATCCTACAGCTTTTATTTAGCCTGCCTGTCTAGCTCTTTGGGACAGAAATGGGGGGAGAAATGTGAGGGTCTCATCTTTGCCAAGCAGCTGGGAAGTCATCCAGACACAGGAGCTGGGAAGCAGTGTGGGAACATTAGTAGAGACATGACCTGGGTAAAATGTAAACTATGCACCAGCTTCTTCTGCCCTCACTAATATAAGCAAAAGGTTATATGAACTCAAAATCCCATCAAAGAGCTTATATAAAAAGTGGTTGTGTCAACTGGGAGACAAGGTCTTCAATTATTTAAACCAGATGTTTATAATTCTAGCAAGTAAATATATTAATTTTGTGTTGATTGTTCTGAAGGTCATAGGTCTTTAACCACTGCAGCTAAATTCATTACCATTTGTCCAGGAATACTCTCAGGTCTGTAGTTGCCAGCACTTTGTTAGTTTGCCAAAGTGTTAACAGTGCTAATGTTTTATTTTTTTTTCAGCTATGAAGGGGTGACATTTTAAGTTGAAATTACAGGCTGAAAAAAAACCCTTTCAAACCCATTTTTTTCAGTTAAAATGCTGAGGGCAATCACTATTAAGCTTACAGAAGTTGCTATGAATTTTGGTATGAGCTCCAACTAGCTACAGGAATAGTCTCTTGGAAGCTTACAGATGGCTTCAAAATGGAATATAGTTTCTGAGAAACAACCTGGGCTTCTGTATGGCAGAAACGAACATAAGCTAACCATTAACAGAGCTATTAAACCTAATGCAACAGCAGTAGAAAAGAACTAGAAAATGTTTTTCTTTTTGTAAAAAAGATCAATTCCATATATAAATACAAGAATTTATACAACCAGTAAATATCTTCCAATGATAATTACCAACTGGTGCTTTATCAACCCTGCTGACATTGCCATTCATCTCTGAAAAGGCAGCAGAGATATTTTAAGTCCTGTCCAAACTCCTCAGCTTCCTCAAGTCATCAAAACCTCATCCTTTTACTTAAGATAGTAATACAGTCATGTACAGTTCCTGCAAACATTAAATCTTCGCAGTCAGAATAAGCAGCATCAAACCCAGATGATGTGAAAATCACACCACAAAACATACAATCTATGATAGCAGAATCAAAAAAAAAATGGGAGAGCTCGTGGTAGACATGTAACACTCAGGATGTTGCAGTTGAGAGGTACTTATGTCATTGGGGTGAAAAAATAAATCTATAATTAGACATATAATTTTCTGTGGCTCTCACTTATTCACATGAATGACAAAGTTATTTCCTGGTTGTAAGCCAAGTATATTGCTCCAGCTCAGTTATTCTCAACAGCATACACCCCTTGTGACTTCACCTTTCACAAAGACTTTTTGCACTGCTAATTATTAGTTACTAGAGCTATCAAACTGCTTTGCAAGAACCTAATACTTAGGGGCCCAGAGAGCAATGACAGAGGAACAGCAGTAAACATTAGCAATGCAATTATTAATAGGAAGCATCTAACAAAATAAAATCACTGTGGGGGTTTTTGTCTTATATGCCCATTGTGGAATTATCTGTGTATAATATGTAGTAGTTCTACATCTATTTTTAAAGTAGGACTACGGAACATCCTCTCATATTTGCTTTATATATTAGTTTTCCATTACATGTGATAAAGGTCTCCTGCCAGTCTGCCCAAAAGGAAGACTAGATGCATTGAAAAACACTGATAATTTTACCCTTGAAATAAGATCTGAACATTATCAAGTCAATATGAAATTTTAATTAAGTGAATTAGCATCACTGAGTTCAATTAAAAGTCAAAATTGGCAGGTTACCCACTTCTCTACAAAAGCTCAGGAAAACATGAAATGGGCCATTAAAAAAAAAAAATCAATTCCTCTTGTTTGAAATAGAGTTATTTCTCTGGGCAGGGATGGAGGGAGAAAAATGATGTTTATTTATTATTTACAGTCTCAAAGCAAGAAATACTGGATTGAAATAGTTCAGGAAGGGTTCTGATCACACACTTTACTTTTTACTGTTTTACCAGTTTTAAAATATTTTTCTTTGAAATAAAGAGATTTCCAGGAGAAAAAATAGTGGCTAAAGGAAAGTTCATAAAGGTGTATCATAAAGAAAATCTGCAATTGCCATCATATAAAAATTTTCATTTTTGAACGAGTTTTACTTTAAAGTAGTGTAAAAAATTCTCCAACACCTACAACCATGAGTTTGCCTGATTTCATTCAGTTTCTGAGAAGAAGGCATTAGGCATGAGAAGAAGGCAATACTTGCATCAGAGGTTGCTACAGCAAGAGAGTACAGTGAACGGGAAAAACCCTGTTCAAAACTGACAAAACAGAAGCATGCACTTAACAAATAAAACTGCTATTTCTCCTCTTCCTCTTTCTGAGGCGTAGGGCTTTTCATCTATATGAGTACCAGACACTTCATAAAAATGCAATTGCTCCGTATTCCTTTCAGATTTTACAGTATGCTGACTGACCTCAGAAATAAACTGTATTTGACTAGGGGGAAAAAATTCATTCAGTAAACTTTCTATGGTGATTTTTTTGTCTTCATGAGTCTAACATTGAATTGGGCTCCACAAGATCTATTGTTTCCTAAAAACGAATTACTTGTAGGGGATAGATCTATTGTTTCCTAAAAACGAATTATTTGTAGGGGATAAGGTTTATTTTTGTTGAAATACTGGGATATATGCTTTGAAGCACTTTAAATATCAGGATTAATTTATAAAGAAGTCAATTCATTAAAAATGTAATATGTCCTTAGTTCTAGGAGCTGGGAATTTTACAGCAGTACGGAAAAAAAACCCAATACTTGGAAATCACAATAAAAACAAGAGAGTAACACTGCATTCAAAAGCCTTTCTTTAGAGAAGCCATGACTAAGAAAGGTACAACCCATGACCTCAGTAGAGAAACTCTGTGAAATACTTTGAGCCTCCTTGTCAAATTCAAACACATTTGTATTTGATAGCCAACACTAGTCTAAGGCATAGAGTTGCATAAAGTTTGCTCTCCTGGGCATCTAATAAATACAGCATAAATGATGGGTACAATTTCTTTTTTTTTTTCTACTTGCATGTTTGAAAAACCTTCTGCTTAGGACAATCAAAGTTAAATTCTTTGGTGGTCATTTAAAAAACCATAACGATACAAAGACAAATGATCAGTTGTCCTATACTGAGGTAATTTGAGGAGTGCCATAAGTTGTGTTACAAACAACATTTGCCCATTTTCCCTGCTTAAAAGCAGCTCCCATTTTTTAATAAACTCAGTGTAAACCTCTACAGTGACCTGAAGAGATCCTGTTCCATAGCCCCTCTTAATGCATTGCATACAGCAAGGCTGAAAGATGTGAAGAGAGCGCATCCTACAGTCAGAAAAGCAAAGAGGGTTCTTCCATGTATTATGTCCTTGAATCAACCCAGAATATTAACTATGTAGACCACCATAACATTGATACATTACAACACTGCCACACATTAAAATATAGTGTAGCTTATGGAGAAACAGAGAGTAAAGGAAATACAACTTGTGAAGACAGGACAGATGCCATCTGAACATCACTAAAGGGGTGAATGTCAAGTACATAAAAAACCAAACACCATAATCTTTCCATTGTTTGCATATGCTTTTCATACAACAGCATGAAAATCATGGCACTTGGCAAAGGGATTTTGGTTTGTTCTTTGTTTTTTGGTGTGTTTTTTTCAGAAAACCTAATGGAACATAGTCTTTTATTTCTTTAACAGAATAACCAATGATGTCCATAGAGCTCCCAGAGTGGTGCCTGTTAAACCTACAGCAGCAAAAGCACATAGTACTATAACTGGATAGAAATAAAGTCTGTTTTCCTCCTTTTGATGTTTCGTTGGTTGGTTGGGGTTTTTTCACAATAAGAGACTAGATTTTACTTTCCAAGGGGATGTTTCCCATCTGCTTTCCGTGGGATGACACAGGACAAAGGGAGTGCAAAACCAGGATGCAGTAATTGACATTAACCCCTTTAAACAAGGAAAATAAGCTTTGGAAAAACCAAATGAAACCCTACTCTGCTGCTTATGAGGAAAACACAAATAGATATTAAGATACTCTCTAACCTATAAGAACTGTAAAAGCTACTCGATTAAGTAAAAGCCAAGTGTTCCTTGTGCCACAATGACACATTAGGAACAGCAAGGAGACAGCGATTCTGTGCAATTTTTCTGGCAGGTGGTGCACTATTGTCTCATCTCAAACATTTAAGTAGGTTTGGGTTTTTTTTGGTAGATCTATGCAAATTATTTTCTACTAGATGAATATTTTTGTGAAAAAATAACAAGGGAATTCAATTATGAAGCTATGCTTCACTTAAGTAAACTGTAAATAACCTTATAAACTCTGGTCTAATGCAATTTCTAAACAAAGATGGTTTTCATTTTTTAACCTGTTTACACTCATGGATTACGGTCTTGCCCATGATTCATCTTTGCATGCATAGTGTAAAACCTTAGAAGTTTGTTTTTTGAATTTTTATGATCTCCTGATGTAGGAGTGCTGACAGGAAACAAACTGCTGCCTTTGTAAAGCAGTGCATACAGAGACATTTTTAAATTAATAGTTAATTAGTAATGAGTAAAAGCTTACCCCACAAAAATCAAAACCAGCTGCTACATTTGAAAACTCTTCTTATGGATGATAAATAAAATGAATTATCTTGTAAAAATTTTTCTTTAATCCTTCAACCTGCTTTTTGAGCAATTGAATAAATAAAACCATTAGAGCCTAGAAGTTCAAATATGCTACAGATATTTAAGATAACTGAATAACTACATTAAAATGCACCATGAGAAAATTCTTTATCATTTTCCTTGCAGGAAGCTAACTGATATTTTTGTGAGGTACCGGTCTTTCAAAAATACTCATAAGTTAGTTACCTGATATACCTTCTGTACACGGTATATTTAAAAATCTAACTGTACAGTGTTTCAATCATATATAATGCATATAATCTGCTGAATATGGCACAAATGCTAAATTTCCACACCCACGCATCCTTTGCTGTAAGAACACATTTTAGGCATAACACAACACTGAAGAACAGAAAAGTGCCTGAAACAGAGGGAAAAAAACCCAACAACAACAAAAAAAAGACACTCAAGTAGTAATAAATTAAATCTCATTCAAACTGATATAAAAGTTGTTCAAGTGTTTAAAGTATCGGATGTGTCATGCAACGGACGATTCAGGCAGGCACACCATGCATTTTAGTTTGCCTTCATGGTATCACAAGGTATTCCTCCCCCCTTCTGCGTAGCCAGCAAGCGCTGGTTACCTGTGGCACTGCCAGACTCAGATGTTGAACCTCCAAAACCTCTCGGTCTCCTGCACAGGAGGTTTTACGGAGCTCTGCCTTGGAAGGACAACTTGACAACCTCATGCTGTACAGTGGTATCTTGCTGCAGCATAAAGAGAGGCATACTGAGCTGCATGTAAGCAAAGCAATCATTTCTTGATTATATTTTCCAGTCAGTGCAGTTCACCATAAACCGATCGATTTACCAAAATGTGCTTATCCAAACTGGCCAAGATGCACACCAAGAAAATGTCTTCACAGAACAGATCACCTTTTCCTTTTTGGTGTTTGTTTGGTTTATTTTTTTGGCACAAATCCTTTCGTAATCTTGCAGCAAGCTCTTCACCATAGAAGAATTCAGAGATAGTAGCCTGTATAAACACGGGTGCTTATTCTTCCACAGAGTAAACTACGAAGACAGCGATGTGCCTGCAACAGCTTTGCTTCTCCAGCAACTTTCCCTTCTCGCTCTAGTGAGAGCACCAGCATAATTACACTTCAGACAAAGGGGTGTTCTTGCTGAGCTCCTTAATTCCCTGGAGAATTCGCTTCATATGACCCACTTTCGTTATCCCAAGGTCCTACAGAAATTTAAAAAA
>VWZY01005707.1:1439864-1453053 GCA_013399075.1 Chloroceryle aenea | reverse complement strand
GGGGGGGTGTGTGGTAAGAACAATCTCCTCCTCCTCTCTAATACAGCAAGCAAATGCTTGGTAGGATGCCATGGATTAGAGCTTCTGTCCAGCAATGTCACTTGATCTGAGGCCATATGATGTCTGTTTTAATCCACAAATACACATATCCCCAGTTTCTCAAGGGAAAGTGGATATTATAGCTACAGGCATGTAGGACAACTTCCCTTTAGAGAGCAATGGAAAAGGTAAGCATTTGTTGTTCATTTCAAAAAGGTTACATCTTCTAACATGGATCTTTCTGGTTACAGAGCTGGAAGAAAAAATTCTTGGAGATGTGACAGTCACATCCCAAAGGAAAGTGTTAAAAAGCACAATCATAAATCTCCTTGTAGCCACCACTAAAGCAATCTTATCAGCTGAAATGTTTCTAATCCTGGTTACTGGGACCCATCTTTTATGAGTGACAACAGACAATTTTCTGCACAAAACCTTTAGCAGCATGGGTTGTTTTCAATTTTGACTGGTTCAATAGTCAGAGGGGCAGGATGAGATGCCCATATGTGCTAAAGATTCCCGACTGCACTAATGAATTTTCAGCTCAGTTTGAAGGAAATCTGCTTCCTTTATTCATAGAACACAGCTCTGAAAACCTTTTTAAAATCCTTGGGTTAGCAATGTTGTGCAAGTGGCAGAGTCAAACAATAGTTATTTTTAGAATAAATCGTGCTAACTAAAAAAAGAAAAAAAACTTAGAAAAGTTTCATTGTCTATTTTTCTGAACTAGAAATCCTTTCATTTTATTAGGAATATTTTCCATTACAAGGATATTAAAAGGAAAGGAGTGTTAATTAAGCAGCTTCAACTAGTTATGCTCATACAAAGTGAAAATGAAACCATATATAACATTCTGTACATCCTCTACACAGACTCCATCTACCTTTCTACAGCCACAGAAAATTCCGAAACTTTTTATTACATAAAATTCTTAGCATGCAATTAATTTTCTATTTCTCCAAAAGAAGAAAGGGGTGGTAAGATAAGCATGACTTAATTCTTTATTGTAGTGGTAGCACAGCACAGATTAAACAGGTGGATTTTAATTATCAGAGTCAAGATTGAATTCTGGTTACATTAGAGATGAAAAAAACCCTGGTTGTTTCTTCAAGATGAAATCAATCAGTACTATAAATACTTGACCATCCTTTATGGCATTTGGGCACAAAGGTGTCAGCATGAAAGAGTTCAAGATATGCTCATAAAAGTCCCCAGTCAAGTGCTGTTTATAAACCTATCTGAAAAAACTTCTGATTTTCCACATCGCATCAATTTTTAATCTGTTTCTGCTGATGTTCATCTCACTTATGAAAAAATGTAGTACTAATTTTTAACTTAAGAAAGTTGATGTAGGTAGCAGTTGTTAAACTCATCCCACAAGGACAGTAATATTTATAATATTAGATTTGGAGAACATTTCCTTTTTTATGCTGAACTTAATTTTACAAAGTGTCAGAAGTATACACGACTGTTGCAACTACTGAAATAGCCTAATTGCTCTGGGGAGGAAATTATACATACAGGAAACCCATAAGGATACCTTCCAAACCATAAGAAGCTACACATGCTAAAGGTTAAGGACTTGCAAACTCTTCACAACATTTTTCATGAGTCTAACTTCTGTTGGGTAAGCAACATAGTGAGATGCTGCCAGACTTCAAAGATCAGAGGAAAGACTCTAATCATAATAATGAAATCATAACTGAATCATAATACTGAAATTCCCAGAAAACTCAGCTACTTTTTCCACTAACCCTTACAAAGTTTCATCAACAACGCCTATGTTTCAGCGGCAAAAGGATTTTGTTTTTGTTTCCGTTCCAGCCAAAGTTGCTGTACTGTAGATCAGAACAGCAAGTCTCAAAAGCCTCATCACAATTTTAGGGACCACCCAATTTGATAAATTCTGCCACACTTACAGGGGAAAAAAAAAAAAGAAAAAAAGAAAAAAAATCAAGATAAGCTCTGAATTTTTATGCTTGTGTAATAGTTTGGTTTGGAGGACATTAAAATTCATACATTCCTGACACTAGATGCTATGTAGTATTCTCAACTTACTACTGGTGCAGGAACATTTGCAGAAATTCTCTCATCTCTGACTAAAAGGATCTGATACAGCAGCACATCCCGCATCATTCAAAATGCAAGATCCCCAGAGATCTCTGCATTTTTGTGCACACAGGAGCTTCATCATCCTCTACATAATCTGTCCATGTTTAATTGATATCTAATTAACAAAAAATCTATTTGACTGAAATATCGTTTTGAAGACAAGACCCTAGCCAGAGTCTGTGAAAGAAAATAGCCTTTATTTTTTCCCCAGCTATGGCCTTAGAACTACAGGATCACCGTATCTAGCCTTCAGCAGGTATGGCTCAAAAATTTCTGAAAAAGAAGAAAAAAGTTGGGCAAGAAAAAGCTGATGAAAGTTCTTGCAACAACTTTCAAGAGTTCTCCATCTGCATTATATTATGTTGACTAGGCCCCTGTCTGCTTAGCCAAGAAGCCATTAATTCCAGGTTTTCCCCACAGATTTTGGCCAAATGTACCACCAGTGTAATACTACCAAACAATTTATATAAACAATCCTTAATATTAACATCTTCCAGATGAGAAACCTACCCTACTTGCATTCCCAATGTCAAAAGCCATCTTCAGCACGCCTGAAGTCTAACAAACCTTAGAAAACATTTTCCATGCAAGAACTTTTTCCAAGCACGCTACTACGAAATACAGAGATGAAATGCCACAGTCCTCAGCACAGGTTTCAGCACTGCTCATCGAGCTGACACGAAGCATGGAAACCCTTCTCCAAGGACACCAACATTGCTGTGGAGCTCTAAGGACACATCATCCTTGTCCTCACAAATGTGTTGCAATTCTAATCATTACTCAGTTGTGACCATAGGAACGTTGTTATCAGTGCTAAGAATGACAACATTTATTTCAGAAAAATCAGAGTTTAGTTTTCAATGAGTTTGCTTGTAACATAAGATCAAAAAAAAAGTCACCACAAGCCTTGCTTTCTACAGGTTCTACAGCATAATTCACAATTCGTTGCCCAACCTTTCCTCGATCAAAATAATATCACATGGGTGTAAAAGCCTAAGATACACCCAAATAAAATCAAGCATAGGAGGCTGAAGAAAGGGTTTTACTGTAGGGCCTGGGTGGAGAGAGCTATCTGGCTTCCCCTGGAGGTGTTCTCCATTTGGCAGTTGCCACACAGAGCTGGGAATGGGATCCACAATCTACACAGAAACATAATGAGAGGTGTCCAATTCTTCAGTCAACGTATCAATCTGTTTCAGTGATGCATGCAAAGGAAGAGAGCTTCATCAAATTATTTTCCATATTGCTTTATATCTCTTCTTTTGATCACAGAAAGAAAGGTGGACCCAGAGGATTCAATTAAAAAAGGCAATGATCTTTCCTGCTGCAGACATGAGTAAATTTATTGCATCACTTAAGAGCTTGTGAATCAATGGTGAGCCCATTTAGCTTGGCAGGAAGCACAAGCCTTGCCCTGGAGGAGAGGCTGTAGACAGATCCTAGCTTGCAAGAGCACTGAAGACTCATCTGTCCACCTTGGTAGCCAAATGGAGGAAAAATTAACTGGGTGGCTTGTGACGTGTTCTTCATTTCCTAGGTACCACGTTACACATCTTGACACCAATTAAGTTCACTGGTCAGAAAAATGCAGCCTTCCTGAGCCATCTTTAATTGGCTCCCTGCAGAGATCACACTCCCTATGTAATGAGCAGGATGAGGGCTAGGCTCTGCTATTTAAATTCAGCGTTGCTACACAGAGGACAAGCTGTGCTTGGCCAAAAGCCTGTCCTACCCTTAGAAGCAGTAGTGCTTTTGAGGCTCTCAGCATCTGCTAATGAGCAGATGGGGCAATTCTAGAGCAAGACAGGAGAGGGACCCTTTATCAGGGAGTGTAGTGATAGGAGGCTAGGTCTAGATTAGATATAAGGGAGAAACTCTTTATTGTGAGAGTGGTGAGACACTGGCACAGGTTGTTCAGAGAGGCTGTGGATGCCCCATCCCTGGGAGTGTTCAAGGACAGGCTGGATGGAGCTTTAAGCAACCTGGTCTAGTGGGAGGTGTCCCTGCCCATGTCAGGGGCAACAGAACTAGATGATCTTTAAGGTCCCTTCCAATCCAAACCATTCTAAGATTGCATGGTTCTATTCCCTTGGGAACTGGCATAGAGCAACTCCTCATCCAGCTGTGCTGAGCAATTTAAAACCTCGTACATACTTCCAGGCACCACTAGATAGAAGGGCCAAGGCAAGTCTGTCTCTCCATAGGCTCCAAGACATGCTTTTTTGATACTTCAGAGCATAAGTCTTTGTAATGGGGTTATATTTATGCTGAATCAGCATGATTCTTAGCAACAGGGTTAACAACCCTGCTGCAGAGATTTACTTGGTTGAAGTGCCAGTCTTCTGGGCATGCAGTCAAATTGGTACCTATTAGAAATGAGGTATGGACAGAAGGCATCCCTAGTTTAACACTGACCTTACCCACCATCATTTATTCCAACAAATTTGACATTTTGAATCTTTTTTTTAACATTTTAGCAACCTATGCATTGTGTCATGCTGAGTTTCCCAGTTAAGTCTGTTCGGTGCCCATTTAGAACAAGGACTTGCAACATCTGTCACTGGTACTTTGTGGTGGACTGCTTGGGCAGTTTTCTAACTTTTTGCAGGGAGGAGATGTCCTGAAACTGTCCTTCCAGGACATAAACTATCCTAAAAGAAAGTAATTTAACTTCCCTGGTAAAAAGTTAAGGTGATCTAATACCAAAGGGTAAAATAATACACAATAGCCAAACAGATAATCTCAAACACAGCTCTTCAGCAATCTGCCTTCTACTGCAGCACTCACACAATGCAAGCACTACCTTACAACGTCAGGATTTCATACTAGGTAACAAACTCTATAAAAAGTGGCACATCTGTACGAAAGTATTGCCTCTGTCTGGAGACTGCTGCACTCTGGCTAGAGCAATGACTCGCACTCGAAACGTCTGCGATTTATACAATATCCTGTTTCCTCTCTTATGTGCTAAAAGCAGTTGCAAAACACATTATCAAGAATTCATTACTACTGAGTTCCTGGAAAAAGTAATGCAATGAATCCCCACAGATAGAGCCTCTATTACATATAATGGATGCACTTAAGTCATTCTTGAAAAAGACCAGCTAGCTCAAATAACAGCCTCAGACTGCTCGGCAACATGCCTCCCTGCAAAACTTAGCACTCTGACCTCAGAGGAAGAAAGTTTTACAGTTTTGGAGTCAAAATGAAGTGCTTCTTCTTAAATGTATACAGCAAAAACCAGGGATAAGTTGGTCAGGGATGAGAAACCCTGTTGTGAAGGTCTATTTTGACACGCAAACACCAATGCTATGTAGGTCCAAAGCTGCAATTTATTAAGCTGCATGTCTCTCTCACACCCCCTCTTACCAACATACATTCAATAAATCACCCGAGCCAGGTCAGCTGCTCATAGCTGCTGACCTTCCAGTAGACAGAGTCAAAATTTTTATCACCACCTTCAACTGTTCCATACTGATCCTGTTTAATGGAAACAGTGAACTCCTAAAGATAACATTCTATTACGCTGATGTCCATAAGATATCACACATGCTTCTCCTATGCCTTATGACATAAACCAGAATGCTATCATTCTACATAAAGTGCAAAAAAAAGAAATTTCGGGTAACACAGATATTCTTGGTTGCGAGTACGATCAGCACTTCAGAAGTTCAAGCCAAAGGACAGCGCGTATTAGTTTACTGAATATTTGCACAGTGTCAGCCAAGCTACAAGCACATAACAAGTGCAGGGAAAGAAGAAAAGTTGGTTGTTGTTTTGTCAAAGAAAATGGTCAATAGCAGAAAAGTAGCACAAAGGAAATACCTTAAGATCTCGCCTTTCCAGATGTAAAAGCTCAGAGCCTCGGATGTCATGGCTGATGAAGATTTCTTTGTACTCTCCCAAACTGAGCAGATCCAGCCAAGCAGCAACTTCATCTGTGCCCCATTTTTGAACTACCAAAGTTAAGAGCAAAACCCCCTTAATTTCTACATGCTCAAATGCATCACAAGCAAAGGTTAGGCCAAAGAGAGTGGAAAACAGAGTAGAATTGCCGTGCTAGCGGAGGGAAAGGTTAGAGGTGTCATTTCCACAAAAACTGACAATTTCCTTTTTACATGCAGGTTACAGGTTAGCAGTTAACATGAGAAAGTATCTAAACAAAGTTGGGGTTCTTTGCTTTGCAGCCATGCTTTCAGCTTTACTCCAGTTTCTTCAGTAAAGCCTTTAAAACCTCGTGTCCCAATGAATTCACATTAAACCATCTTAGGATCAGTGATGCAAAGTCTAATGTTGTTCTGCTTTATACCATTAATTTATTAGTAGTCATTCAGGGAGAGTAGAAGCCTTCAAAACCTGATTAACATATAAAATTAAAGTACCAACCGTACCTAAAAATATAGCAATGGCAGCAAGCAAGGCCAGTTTTAACCAACAGATTCTAGTATTCTTAATTAATGCAACAAGTATTCTTTAAGCTACTGTGTTACATAGGCCATCAAGAAGCTCTCTGGAAAAAAATTGTTCTCTAAGGTTAGTTGCCCACATTAGTCCTAATAAGACCACATTTATAGAAAAAAAAATAGTTATGCTACTTATTGGCATAATTTTGCAACTTCATTCAATGTTGATCAGTTTTACAGTGAAGTGAAATCTGAAGTCTGAAATATAAAGTCTGGTGAAGAGCTGCAAGATTTTGCAGATTATGACCAACTGTCCATTAAAAAAATAAAGATGTAGATACAGTTTTAGGACCATCTGATCACTGACTAACTCCTGGACATAATCATAAGGAAGTAGGTTCATGGATAAGAGTGGAAAGAGAGGAGAGTGGAGTTTGTTCAACTACTTCTAATTAAAAAAAAATTATATTACTATCACGGCTTTTTGTTTGATTCGTCTCACTTGCTGAACTTAAAACCCATCTGAAATTTAAGAATAACTGGTTAATTAAACCAGTGATAAAGGCTGTTGTGCACCTTCTGAAGCTAACATGAAAAACCTGAATTGGAGCTTCAGAAGGAAACAATGTGTTTACCTATGGTTTGTATTGCTATGAGTTAATCAAACGTAACCACCAGCAAAGACACAGGTCCCCTTGCATGATAAAACTAAGCATTTTCACAGTAGTTCTTTGGTTCACTTGGGCTCCTGCTGGATGCTTTCTAAATGCACTGAAAGAAATCTTCACCCTAATGAAGATGCCAGTTAGGTCAGCTGCTTTGCACCTTGACTGTACTCTCAGGTGGAGTGCATCACGCCACCTCTTGCAAAAAAAAAACCCACAGCTATAAAAATCACATTTTCCCCAAATGCTACGATGTTTCCTCGTAATTTCAAAAGACATACCAGGCTGAGGGCTGGTCTTATGCTTCTGAACTTTTTCTTTTTTAAACTTTGGCACTATGCGAAACACTGTACTTCTGTTGTTTCTTTTAGCATAATCCAGAGGGGGATCCTGCGTGAAAGAAGAGCCACAGTTACCTTTAATTACAGTTAAATGACATGCTTGAGATGGTAATTCATAATCAAGCTAAAAAGAAGTAAGATCAGATTTTACTTCTGTAAAGAATAAAGTTAGGATTTAACTCTTTACTGTTTTATTTATTAAATAACCATTCAAAACCCTTACATTCACAAAAGGCAACAAAACACATACAAAAAGCCCTAAGCTCAGAAGCTTGTTCACAGGCGACAGACATGATCCAGAACCACAACTGCAATTACCTCTCCAGATTATGAGGGATTCTAACTTATTCTTCCCTATCAAAAGAAAATTAAGTTCAGTTAGAAACCAGAAGTATTAATCAAACTCACCTCATCATCATTTGGTTGAAAAACATAATAAAGCCAGGGAATCTCAGCAAGTTTTCTCAACTCTATTTCCACGCTGTGCAAAGCATCAGACAACAGTTCTTCATGGGGAGATTCTAACTGCTGTTTATAAACAGGCCAGAAAAATAGTATTTTTAGTTTTATTAAGATACAATATTTAAACCTATATATGTTGTCATCACACACAAACAGATGACTACTTCCTGGTGAGTGCAAACAAGTGGTGAAAACAAATAATCTACCAAAATTAGATTTTCCCTAAGAGGTGCATCAGACCACCTGGACACTACATTCAGTATGGTCCTGGCCACAAAGGGATGACTTGGACAGATGAGACTTTTGGTGCAGACCAGCTGGGCCTAGCTGTCAATCACTGTCATCATTCACTATACTCCTCAGTCATGGAAAACAAACATGAAATGGAAGCTACCGGCACAAGAGAGATAAATTCCAAGCAGAAGAGCAAAAGCTTAGAAAACCTTTGTATGAAAAGTGGCATAAAGAAATTGAACGACTGCAGTAACCCTGAGTTACTATTTGCAAAAGTCTTTGTATGACAGAATACTCTCTTGGTCAAGGAAGAGGCAATGAATCTTACTGAAGATGCTCCATTTCCAAAGGTCTTCCACTACAGCAGTGATACAACACCTGCACTACCTCTTCTAAATAGGTGAGGCATGGAGTGATAGCCACTGCTGCTGGCTGAGGGTGGGAAGAACAAGGCCCAGGCTTGGAGGAGGAACACAACTGCAGTTCCAGATGGAAGACAAAAAGCCAAAGACATCAGTGAAGGCCAAAGACAAAAAAAAAAAAGTGGTAGCGGGGTAAAATCTTGGAACTTGCTGACCTACAGGAATTTGGCTCTACCAACACTTTGAGAACACCATGGAGGTACCACTTTTCCTTAAAACCCTGGTCTGAAAACTATTCTGCAGCTTCTGTGTGAGATGAACCTGTGCAGAAGAGGCAAGGCAGGCAGCTGATCTCTGGGAAAGCTGTTTTGGACTTATCTGGGGCTGCTGAAACACTGTTTTGAGGTAAAGAGTTAAATTCTGGAATGCTTTGCAATAATGAAATCTGAACATCTATTTCTCTCTTTGAAGTAAAAGTAGTCCCAAAGCAGCACAGAAATCCTTTTGAAAAGATCTAATTAAGTTCTATCCTAGTGACTGCATTTTTTAAATGGAGTTGTAAGAGAATCTTTGATCTCTAGTGCTGGAAAAAGATGTTGACGTTGTTGAGGTTTGGTGGTAAATTCCAAGCCCCCATTAATTTATCCTACCTAACAAAAACTTCTTTCCTTTGCTTCAATAGTTTGCATATGTTACCACTTTTCAAAGGAGAGACCATCTCCAGTAAGATACTGCTGTTTAGTATGGTCATACTGGAAACATAATAAGCTCCCTCTTGCTATTGTGTTATTTTCTTTTCTACAGCTCACAGAACTGAGTTCCCATAATCAGACTGATCTTTAGATAGAGTGAGGAACCAATGCACCTGCAGCTTCAGCATTTAAGAAATAAGGTTAACCAGGGTGCCCTGTTCTTGTGACTGTGAAATACTGTTCTAAACAAGCATGATGTCAAATGAGTGTAACGGGCATCAGGGAAAGATTACCTCAGTATCTTCCAAACAGCCTTTTTATTAAAAAAAGCATTTGATGTAAACTCATGAAGAAATTTGCACAGACCATAACAAGAAGCAAAAGTACAAGATATAAAAAGGAGAAATGGACAAATGAATCAAATTAAGCTTTGGAGCCTGTAACAAGGGACCAGTTTGACAACAAAATGAGATCACAACTGCCTACAGAAAAGGTAATGTTTCAATGGTAAGTTTTCCATAATAACATTATTTCCAGGCTGCCCTGATAAATTACACTAGTCCCAGTATAGCATCATCACCTTAAACCTTTTCTTCTAATTCCTATTCCTATTTTAAAATATAAAGAAATTTCTGTTTTGATTCCCCATTCAATCAGGTATTTTTCCCATTTCTTAGACAAAAACATCCAATGAATAACTTTCTCTTCTAAAACCTCATAAAATAGTTCATATGAACCTAATATTTGGCTATTTCTAGAACTTAAATGTTTACTAGTGAGATATAATAATATAGTTGTTATTATTCACTTGCCCAGATTAAATCCATAGAAGTTGAACATGTAAGTCTGAACAGCTCTCACCACAGGTTCTCCCTAAACTCTGAAGATAGTCACATAATAGAACTGTGGAAGTTTTCTTAAATGCTAGATCTCCAGAAGATGATTTATCTGTTTCAAAGACAGGACTCCAAGACAGTTGAGTGAGAATCAACCTCAACAGGGATACTTGTTTCTCTCCACTGACTATTAAAAAGAAGATCCTAGGCAGAGACCTTTTAGATATGTGAAGTGAGGTAAAATGGAGGCCAACCTAGGACAAGAATTCATAATTCATTCCGATGCAAATGACAGTTATAGTGTAATATCCTCCAACTGGTCTTACAGAGCTTCTTGTAGCATGTCATAAATCCCGTGACGATTAAAAATGGAGCAAAGAACATTATCACAGATAATCTGAACGAGGGAATAAACCCATGTATTTTGTGACCTTACCAAGGGAACTCTTCCTACTAGCAGAGATTCAGTTTCATTATGTAGGGCCTTCACATTGACAGCTATTTCCATGGCAGTGTTTCTGGTAAGGCTCTGGGGAATAAGAAGCATAACAATTATTTGAAGCCATGCAAGTCAAACTGACAATAAGTACTTTGGGCTTACAGCACAGATCTTAAGCATCTCCTCCTAGGAGAAAAACATCAGCTTAGATCTACATTGACAACTTCTTCAGCACTGAGAATAAAAAAAAAAAGTAGCATTTCTTTACTGTCTTTTTCCCCAACCTTATACTATCCCGAAGATCAAGTGAGATGAATCCATGATTTATATGAATGACAAAGGCTGGAAGAAAAGTTGTAGCCTCATTTAACAAGAACTCTTGATCTGAATTGTACACCTTATCCTTAGCAGAAGTAAATTGCTAGTCGTATTTTAAGAAGCAAAGGTTAACTAATACATTTACCATACATAAATTGATATTAGATATAGACAGTGTCCACCTATTTCAACTTTTTTAGGGCCAGTCCCTGTAAACATGCAGATTGCCTAGTCTGAAGAGAGAAACCAGGAAAATTGTTTCCCCTCACCACCTCTGCAGAGCACCTTGGTAACAATTGAGCATAAAAATTTCTGTCAATGCTTCCTCAAGAATTGACCTTTACATAGTAGCAGCATTTGTTCAGCCTTTGTCATGCTTCTGCTCTGTGTCTGGGGACATGTGTACACCAGCTGTCTGCAAGCAGCTGTGTGCTTGCTTTGCCTATTGTTTCTGCTGTTTGTTGACATGATTTTGCTTTATTCATGCTCAGAGCAACATTAGTAAACCATCTCACTTAATTTAATAAGCACTGCTGCATCACTTCAGGACGAGCACCCTCGGCTGTGGATCACTGCTGCAGTTGGAGTAAATTCTTGACTGCTTCCAGAAGGCAAGAGGCATGTTCTTACCATGTCCATAATCCTAATTCCCTCTCTCCCTTTTGACTGCTCACTCCCCCTTGAAACAACACCCAGAAAGCCCGCATTTTAAGAGTCATTAATGTTCCCTTCTAACATCCAATGTTCCCAAAAGAGGGTATCAGCTGGGAAGGACACTGATGCATGCAGAAACTGCACCTTCTGCCTTCTGAGAGATCATATAGAACTAATACCAGAAGGGGACTCTCCTCTTAAGTAATCTTCTGTAAAAAGGCAGTCCTCCTATCTACCATTCCTGGTATTCTTAATAAATTTCAGAATCACTGAGCATGATCTCTACCAAGTTAATTAGCTGTGGGGTGTCTCCCTACACATGTGAAGGGCTGAGACTCCCCTGCTGCAGAGCAGCATCTTCAGAATCTGAAATAACTTTCCCTTTACTTTGGCTACACAAAAAATGGCAAAAAAAAGACAGAAGATACAGCATCCATTCATCTCTTAAGCAATTTCATTTAAATTAGAGTTTGTGTGTATTTATGAGTCTTGTTTATGCAAAACTTCAAGAGTTATCATCCAGCTTGATTAAATATGGGGACAGGGAATACAATACAGCTCCTGTGTCACAAGCTTATGCACACTGGTATTATAGCTCATTTACTTATGCATAAATCTGTTCTTCCTTTACCTCAGGAAACCTTGGGTTGGCTTTATTTAATGCATGTGAACATGCATTAACAGCATGAGCAAGCTCCTGCTCCAAGAGGCTGTGTATTTTTGCTGCTTCACAGATCCTACAAAAACATAAAAAAGGAGACTGTTTCTTACTTCCTTTAAAGAATAATTCTTGAGTACACAACTTGATCAGATGAGAAAATATACAAAGATATTTTTCACAAAATACATAAAAAAAATATACTTTTTACAACAAAAGTTGAAATACAAGTATCTCTTCAAGCCTTGAAATAAGAGTATCTCTTCATCACTTGATATAAATGATACCAGTAACACAGATTACTTATTCTGCTAAGAAATACTGAGACATTTTGTCTTAGAACACAAATGCTATACAAAAATTGTACCAAAAAAATGTCAGGGCTATTAATTCAAATAAACTATAGAGAAATATTGTAGCACATTAAGATAACACACTTGGAGTCATGTTAAAAAACACTACATCCATTTCATGAGGCACATCCTTCAAATGTGCCATTAAAATTGGCTGCAGTCATTTGAGATTATGGGAGGTCCAGCTGTAATTACAACCTCAGGACCATCTCTAGAACTGGAAAGTTTTTATGATATCTTGGCTAACATTCACTTTGGGTAATTTATAATCTATATTATTCATCTTAAGGTACCTATATTATTCTTAAGTTACCAGTACAGTATAAAGACTATATATAAAGACTATATCTATAAAGATTATGTAGTTCTTCAATTAATTTCTTGTATTATTAGTGCAAATTAATACATACTTCAAGAACTGATTTTGATAGTCAATATAATCTGTTATGATGAAGTGAATAGCAGCTTTATAAAATGTTCTGAATAATAATAATAATAAAAAAATCATTTTCTTAAAATACCAAACTAGTTTGTTGGGGTTTTTTTTTCTGTGAAAATTGAACTGTCTTCTTTAATAAAGTACCTGCATCTCATGAATAAAGTAGTTCTTGAAAATAAGCAAGG
>VWZY01005707.1:1426898-1439439 GCA_013399075.1 Chloroceryle aenea | reverse complement strand
TTATTTTTTAAACTTAGTATAGAATGTCACTTCTGAAATCTCTCCTCTTTGTTATCCTCAAAACCTGTCTTCTAAAACAACAGGAACACAGGAGACAGTGATAAAGCTGTGGTGTTTTATCTAAAGANGTTTTTTTTCTGTGAAAATTGAACTGTCTTCTTTAATAAAGTACCTACATCTCATGAATAAAGTAGTTCTTGAAAATAAGCAAGGATGTGGAATCAGTTTTATACCATCAGCTCAACCCATAGAAGTGTCCAGGGGCACAGAGATGAGGGTTTTGAGCATTAGGAATGAAACAGAAAGCTGCAATAACAATGAATGAGTGGATGGATGCAAAAAGGTATGAAGATTTTATCCGGCAGTTTGGAATCCATGGATGTTGGGATGTTAACTGTTTACTTGTACAATATCTTAAGAAAACTTTCAGGTTTATTGAAAAGTGCTCATCTTTTTAAAACTGTGAGTAACAAGGCTTTAAGGAGAAATAATGTCAGAAAAAGTTATGGTCAGGTGGATACATCCACACTGTTGACATCTAAAGGCTTTTTTTTCCAATAAGTATATCTTTGCTTTTGCACCAAATGAAAAGTTTCAATAAAAAGCCTCTCTGCAAAGAAGCTTTCCAATTTTTACATTTCTACTACTCCTTCAGAAATTCTGTTTCCACAATGAAAATATGCAGAAACACACAAAATTACAGAAATACCTAAGGAAAACATATATAAGTTCAGCCTTAAAAATAAAATAACATAAAGATGATAATTAAAACAAACAAACAACAACCAAAAAACCAACCAAGCAAAACCAAACCAAACCACAAACAAACAAAAGAACAAAAAAAACAGGGTGGGGGGACCAAAAAAAACCACCCAAACCCAAACTGCTAGAGGGGCAACTAAATGTTTATCAAAAACCAGGGAAAATATCCACCTCTAATTTGCATGAGTAATTCAGTCTTGGTGTCGAGGTTGACAACCCAAAGTCATTAATTTTACTGTACCTGGTAATAAGTTCTTCTGCAGCTTGTGAGCACAGCTGGATCTGTGCAACTTCTTCTTCTGTAGCCAGCTCAACAGCCTGCTGCGGGTACAAGGGAGATCGAATGACAGGTTTACAGGAATCAAACTTCTGTTTGTCTTCCCAAGACTTCAGGGTGTTTTCAAAGGCCTAATCAAAATGAATTATACATTCAGTTTGCAGAACTTGGTGTATTCTNGGGAAGGGAATTTTTGTCCATTCTTACTGTATATTTATAAGAATACAGGAATAGCACTAGTAAAATTGATAAAAGCTGACAAATCTTTGTCACTTACACAAAAGGACAATTCTCTATTCGGCTTATTACAGAAGTTACCTAACTAAGCAATCACATCAGTTATATAAATAGTTATAGAACATTTTTGTAAGCACAGTTTTGTTCATAACTGAATTGAATTGTTACAGAAACTGATGTTCGTAAGGGTATCTCAGAACACACTTTCTGCAACATACTCTGTCTCGTGTTAGCATCTGAGCTCTGTTTTTATGGATGATTTTAATAACTCCTGGGGGCTGGATCCATGCCTCTCCATCGACTTGCACTGGCACCCCTTCATCACCAAGTATGGTGATCTTTACTGACCGACACTGGAAAAGAACAAAAGCGTTATTATACAGAGCAATAAATACCAATGAAACTGATGGGCCACCTGAAATATGTTGATTACTAGGCATTATGGCTTCCCTCCAGGATTGTCTCAAGGATGAAGCACTTTTACACTTCATTCGTCATTGAAGACAACTTGTTACCCATTAAAATTAACACAATGCCTGGGCTTTATTAATGTATAGGGTGGTGGTCATCAAGAGTACCACAACTTGCCAGCATCCCAAACTGCTGCCAACCATGTTACATGCTTTCAAGTAAGAAACAAACCTGAGCTATCCTGTGGTGCTGCAGTTTGATGACTCTGGAAACTGCCATCTGCATGCTGCCGAAAACTGCAACAACTTCTAAGATTTTATCGTCGAATGATGGAGCCCCAAATATCTGAAAGGAAAAGTAAATATCCCGTTTCAGTGGTAAATCTAGCACCTAGACTGCATGTACAATGAAACATAAATTCATTTATGAATTTGTTTTCAATGTTTAAATGCTCTAACTTATTTACTGTAGAATATCTACACTGTCTCTCAAAAGTCATAGGAATGAGATACTGTTTTAAAACAGCAATGATATTAGCATTTCAAATATCTGAATGATGAGGCATATCCTTATACAGGAAGGACGGCATGTTTCAGTGTGCAGAATCAGAAATATTTTGCAAGGCAAGATGAAAGGCCAATTCAAATCTCCACTTGGTTAATGTACTTAATATCAAAGAGGTTCTTGAAGTTAAGAGGAGTAAGAGTGTCTTTTTTCTCATAAGTGCTTAACTTCTTCTATGCTGAATTCTCTGGAAACCAACATCTGAGTTCACACTCAGCTTTGTTAAACACAGCTCTCATACTGAAAAGGATCTGCCTTGTGCTATATACAATTATCCACTGTAAATATGAAAACTTCTTCTGCATAGAACAAATGTCCTGATATCCAGCCAAGACACTGAATTGCCATGAGCTTACACCAAGTGCAGGAAGTCTTGTATGTGCCATTGCCACCTGGTGTCCTGCAGGGGAATTCAGCCATGCCACAGGACACGTCCAAGGCTGGACTTCAACTAGGACAGGAGGTAATACACTAAGGTCATTTAAAGATTGACTGTTTCATCCTGATATGCAATAGGGAGCAACCAGGGAGAAAACTCATCAGGAGAAATCACTGCAGTAGGAAATTAATGGGTAGAGAGATCACCTCTCTGAGAGTTACTTCAGACTACCTCAATTGGCATCCTGGGCAGAGTAAACTGCATCAGAGACACCTGAGACCAGACTGCAGAAAATCCCTGAAAGGAGCTCAAAAGGCACAACCAGTCAGGTCCTGTCCCCAGTGGAGGGTTTCCTGAAGGTAGAGAATAAGTTGATGCAGATCCAGGACCATGTAATCCAGGTAATGTCTGCAGCAGTGGCTCAGGGAGTGAGAGTATAGGAAACAGGGTGAGGGACTTCGATCCCTGCTGCCCACCAATCAATTGGGAGCCTTCAACCCAGCACAGTGAGGCAGTGGCTTTGGCCAGGAGGCTGAGAAGGGCTTCTCAGGGGAAGGGCTGCACAGTACAGTTGCTGTAGTTTAGCGTCACATCCATGTGGCACTTCCCTCAGAGCATCCCACGATTGCACAGATTGGTCTTGAGCAGGTAAGTGTCAAAGAATGAAAGTGCCATTTTACTGGATCTAGAGTGTTTTAAAGCAAAAGGTTTCTCCACCTGAATTCTTCCAATTTCCATGGGATTTTTCCAATTTTTAACATGGAGATGTGAACATCTTGAAAAAAGCCAAGATGGTGATTCTGTTATTCCAAGGTAAAAAGTATAGAGAGTATTTGATCCAGCTTTAAAAAGTATAACTGACATCCACAGGGCTAGTTCTGCATGGGTTAAGAAAAAGTTGTTAGAATTCCTTTATTCTGTCCTTCCATTTTAGGAAAAGAGTGAGCAAACCAAGCCCAGCCTGCTGTGTCTCTCCACCAGTAAATCATATCTGTACTGAATCTCAACCTCTTTTTTTTTTTTTTTAATTAAAGGCAACCAAATCTTTACAGATCAATATTCAAGAAACAACTTCTCTCCTTTCCTGTTGCAGTTCATGTTTCCAGCCTGTCTTCCAGCCACCAAAAAAGCATTACTAAAAGAGTCCTGCTCAAGTCAGTCAGTATGCAGCTGTCCTGCTTGGCTCACCAGTAATGTTTCAGGAATAGTGGAAGCTGTCAAAGAAACATCTTTCTTTTGTCCAGATAAGCAGAACCAGCAGCACTTCAGACTGCCACCACCACCTCTGATGATCAGTCACTCAGAGACCACACTAAAGCAAAGAATTATGCTCTTAACTGTGCAGAGCAAACATGTCACTTTGCTGGCACGTCGGATCACCAGAAGTCCAAGACTATTAGTAACGTGCTCCAAGACACCCACGTTTGCTGTACAGCAGTATGACAGCTAGGACAGATCTCTCTCAGTGAGGCAGTCCAGGGAGAAAAATAAAGTCTTGAGCAGGAGCTGAGCAGATGGTACAGATACCTTCAAGATATTAAGATGAACACGGTGTATATAAAACCTGCAGATATCTGTAGCCAAATATAAACACAACTGCCATCCTCTGACATATATCAAAAATGAGAAAAGGACATCCAAACATGTTTAAATATTTTTTGTGACTTTTTAATATATGTGTGTGTGTGTATAGATACATACACACATAAAAGCACAAAAAAAAAAAAAAAGCAACTCACGAGAATCCAAAAGCATTTTGGAAAAAAAATCCTGGACTTTCTACATTAAAATTTAATTTGCAAATGCAATTTTAGGTGATTCAGACCTCACGCACACTAAATCAGGACATGCAGAATTAGGATAATCTGCCAGTAATTCCAATTGTTGCACTGTGCAGGAAATGGATGGCAGCATTAAGACTGTTGCAAGTTGTGAGACATTTAAATATCCGGATATTTTAACATTTTTTAGGTGATGTGAGGGAGAAGGTAAAAATGTTATCTTAAAATATTTTAGAAACTCACTGAAAATATTATATAATAAAGAGATTACTACTCCCACTAAATTATCAGTCAGTAAATGCATCAGTTCTCACTTCTTAATCACCATCCCTAAGTTCGAAGTTGTTTGAAAGGAGGAAAATTCAGGTATAAAGCTTGAGTCATTATCCTTGCCCACCTTGATTATTGTTAGAATATAGCAAATAGAGGAATCTATGTTTTAAGAAACCTTATTTACAGGAGTTTTTAAACGACAGAGAGAGAAACTATTTGCATTTTTGCTTACAAAATTAATTTATATAAATACTCATAAAGCCAATTAAATAAAAAAAAAGAATCTTTAAGTCTTATTATGAACATTTTGCTGGAATGGACATGACATAAGGCAACAGACAGTGAAAAATCATGGGATATACTTTCAATTAAAAAATCAACAAGACAATAGGGTTTAAACTGAAACAGCCTTCCTGAATAAGAGTTGCTATCCAAACTATACGCTGCTACTACTACTATTAAAATTAAATGAGAACAGCAGTTCATGGTATTTACTGCTAGTTTCACCAGAAAGTTACTTCTGTTTAATGTTACTCACATCATCTTCTTTGGTTCCACCCCAGAAATTAGTCCCACCAGCATAGCTTGGAATGTTTAGCACAGCTATGCCCTGCAGACTTGGAAGGGGGATGTACTGTCCGTCACACTGTAATGGAGAAAAGCTCATTCAGTATATAAATAATGAGATAAAAGTAATCAGCCATTTTTAACACAGAAAGCTTCAACAGAGCTGGCAGGGGAGGACAGAGTCATAAAGAGGTTTGACACAAGACTATTTCCCCCATGCTGTGCAGCACGTCTAATGCAAAACCTCTTCACCTCAATCTTAGTACCCATTTTTGCAGAGATGAAATTTTTTTGCAGAGATGAAAAAAGTTGCTACAGCAACTACATGCTGTAGTATGTACAGCAGAGGTGTTCCATGACTCTTCACAGAAACATTTTCACATCCTTACTGTGAAATTCCTCATGCACTTCGACCATGCTCTGTCTATCAAGACCTAAAAATCATTTTCCAATGAAAAATGCTGTCTTCCTGAGTGCACACAGTAAGATTACCGTGGACACTACAAAAAAATCTTCATTTACTCACGCAGTAACTATTCTTCCACCCTATGTCAGCATTCCCAAAATTGTAATAAACTTGTTATTTGCATAAATCAGTTAAGTGAGGGTAGGGAATTAATAAAAAATAAATGCAAGAATATTTCTGGCATAGCCACAGCCATGTAGTTAAACATCAGCATTGTCAGCACTGTGTACTTGGCTTCCTGTAAAATTAACTTCACTCTCCTCCCAGAAATACAAAAGGCAAATCTAGGACTGACCCCACAGTTGTTCCCCTGCCTGTGGCTAGGGAGCTGTTGATATTGCAGGCAAGAGGTTGCTCCTATGACCAACCATTCAGTCCTTCTTTCTTATCACTTTATCCTCCAAAATCCACAAATATCTCAAAGTCCCACTCGACATGATCATGGTCAATCTCACACTCTTCTGGCCAAGAGTAAGTTTACAGCCACCAGTGAAATCACCCTTAAGTTACAGCAGTACAACTGCCCGCAGGGCTGAGCCAGATGACTGGGAGTCAAAACTGCAGTCCTGCAGCAGTGCCACAAGCGTGGATTTGAGGTAAATTGGAAACAGAGTCATAAATGCTGGATGCAGGTGTTGCTTTGTGGATTATGAATTTGTGAGAGAAGGTGCCTTTAAAGAAGATCGCTAAATTACAGCAAGTTACCCAGTCACACAAAAGGGTCTTAAAATAATACAAATGAAATAAAAAACCTCAGGAAATAAGGACAAAATCTGTAGCTATTTTATCAGGAGGAAAAAGAGATGCAAAATTATTTCCAGAATGTACTTAGTGCTTTTTTTTAAATGATTTAATCTCACTAACAAGACAGAATTTAACATTTTAATGAAAATGTGACAGTATCCAAAATACGCTGGGATATTAATAGATGCTGCACAGTCATTTTTATGGAGGTCTGGCTCCAATTCCTGAAATTGATATTTTTAATTTACCAATGCTGTGCAGCTCATCACACGTTTCAGCATAAGACTAATATTTTGTAAGGCAATACTAAATCACAAATTTCTACTTGCTGGTTTACTTCCAGAAATATTCAAAAATAATTATGGAAAGGTCAGATCTGAATGCCTTATAGAATCTTATTTGAATCTTATTCAAAAGATCCTTAAATTAGAATTCTATCTGCAGCATGCAGAACGTTCTTTCCTGTCATTATATTCGCTAACTACTGCATAATTCCTTGATAATTACTCAGTCCTTAGATAACAGCAATCTGCTGCTAACAGACAAAATCCTCCTAAATCTCAGCGGAGTGAGAAAGAGCCCCACTGACTTTAAATTATTCTTTCAACTGAAAAAGTAATCTTCATATAAATATCCTGAACATCCACATGAAATATTTAGCATGAAGTAAAAAGAGATGTTATGTATGTTCTCTGTCAAAATCCAGCCTAGATATTCTTTGGGTGATATTCTTTTGGTAGTCTTTTTCTGCATTTGGTAAAGGATCTATAAATGATTAAGTTCCCAGTATCACGAAGAAGACTCAGATATGACATTAGAACTTAAAAGACAAAAAATAACCATGCTTAGATAATTGTTGTTGCTGTGACAGTATCTTCTTTTGTGTGAATGTTTCAAACACGTATTCGAGAAAGCCTCTACTGGTGTAACTGGGCTTCTTGCGATGCACATTCAGAACCTCCCCTCTTCTGTCAGGCATTTTTGACAAAGATCATGTGTGTGCTCTCCCTATATGTGTAATCAAACTTTCAGACAGTTGAAAATGAACCTGAAGGATTGCACTCCTTACTTCTTTCCTTCTGTTTACTATCTGTTCATTTCTGTTATTGTCTTCCACTTTGATGCAGTGAACACTAAGAAATAAAATAATTTTGTTTAAAAAATGCCAGTAATAACAAGAAACATTTTACTGGGTAATTTGTGATATTTAATCACATCTTACATAGCACATTTTTACACAGTGTCTTTGAGGTCAGCTTAGGATGACACAAGAACTCTAAATGGTTTCAAGAGGAAGCCCAAATTTTTCAGTACACTCTGCTGAAGCAAAAATACTCGTTCTGCCCATAAATAAAATTTACCTCAAGTTGAACTTTCTGTTCTAAGTTCTTGTAAGTTCTCTGCAGTAGCTCTTTTGTGCCAAGAACTCCATACCACATCATGTTTTTTGTCCGACTTCTGAAAAGAGGTAAAACAGGTAAATAAGACTTCTGTATTGAAATATACACATCACTGTCTTGAATTTGTAGGATGAGAAAAAGTTCAGATATTCAAATAAAGAGATAAGGAAAAGAAAATAATGTAAACCTTTTGGGTCTGTTACTGATAATTCTATTACCTGCACTTTTCAGGGTGTTCTTCCCGCTTGTTATTAAACTCTAGTGAAATTTTTGCATCTAACCCAATTCCAAAGTAGTTGTTCATGACACATTTTTCTGAATATCCCTCCCTGTTAGAAGAAAAATAAATGATTAGTTGTACGTTTGTACAGTACCTGGATACACAAACCTCTGACCAAGATTGTGGTTGGTCTCAGAACAGATACATATGAACCAAATGATGTCAAAAGGTGTTTCCTCTGCATCCATCTCCCTAAGGAAACCCAAAGGCAATCTGAGAGACAGACGGGATGCTAGATCCTTCGCTAGGGCAAGATGCTTTCCACAGAGCAAAGAAGGAACCTCCTCAATAAACCCCCATCCAGCACTATCTCCACTGCCCCCCATCCAGCACTATCTCCACCACACCCAAAGTAACAGTGGGATATGAGGAAAGAGCTGCCCGGGGCATGGCTCTGAGACAACAGCACTGCACTGGGCCAAGCAGTCAGGCTTTGTTTAGGCATGCTGGTGGTGGATGTTAGGCTGATGCTAATTACACAGCAGTGCTTTATTTCGGGGGAGCCACGGCCCACAGCCCAGATACCATTCATAAGCCTCTGCCAATGCTACACCCAGTTCTGGGAAGTAGAGACATCTTAAGACACAGAATTTCCACCTCACTGCTCAGTCCCTAGGGGAACATTCATGTTCCTCTACTACAAAGTGCCCACACGTGCCTCAACATCTTGCTGGCAGCTGAGCTTGCATTCAGACCAGTGTTTTAGGCAGGAAATCCCATATCTAAAGTACTGCTATCCTCCTCCTCCTCCTCCCAGAATGGGTGAGCAAGGGGTGAGTAAATGCCTCCTATTATTGCTGCTGCAAGACAATTTTGCACTACTCACACCTAAAATGGTACAACACAACCTGTTTTCAGACCTTGAGGTCTACTGCCAAATGATAGCAAATAAGAACTTCACAAAGAGAAGAAAAAAACATTACAAAAAAGTGAAAAAAAAAGTCTTAAGAGAAGTAAACTAAAGCAAAACAGTAGATTTGGAAACAAATATTTCTTACAGGGAATCTGGATCTGGGTCAATAAACGGCGTAGCACCAAACGGATCGATGTTTGCTAGCAACATTTTGCTAATAATTGAACTTCCTGCAATAGAAGCAGCTAGACCAGCCCTCAAACCTGATTAAAAACAGAAAAAACAAACAAACAAAACCAACAAAAACATCACTTTCTATTTGACAAGCAGAGAAATGTATATTGTCATAATATAAGCCACATACTGAGAGAAAAAATTAATCCAGTCCATAAAGGGAATGATTGCATTTCTATCTTGATTTTTACCTGTATACTGGTTACCTATATATTGGTTATCTTTTCAGGTCTCTGTCTCTTGAACAGAGAGACAGCCATACTGTGTGTAGCTGACTCTTCAGGCACCACCATTGAGAAAGAAAAAAAATAAAAATTCAAGATTTCAGATTTTCATGACTCACTGACTGGCGTAGTCACCATGGGTGGGTGACCTCACATCCTCAAAGACTATCAGAGCTTTTTATTTAGTTTAATCTTGATCTCCAAAGTGGCCATGATTTTCCTTTGGTCCTTTCCTTCGAAATATTCCTAAGGAATACCCTTACCATTTTTACAACTGGTAGAGACCTAGTTTAACTTAATTTGTGGAAAGATCACAGCCTTGCCATGTTTACCTTGACTAAGATTGATGCCATTCTACAACACACTGTGTAATGCACAGAAACAATGAAAAGTACTTTCCAAAAGCTTTCACTTAAATTGACCTAAGGAACAAAGTAAGCTCAGTTACATTATGCTTTAACTATGCTATTGAAGTTAATTAAAACAGTATTTTACTGGTGCCCCTAATTGTATTTGGAGAAGAACAGATTGTTTTTAAAAACTGGTTTACTGCACAGCAGTTTTTTGTAGTTTCAGTTAGCCATTTCCAGAGAGGTATCTACAGACACCCCTTATTGAGAGGGTTGAACTTTATATGGCTCTGTTCCTCAGCCCCTTCACAGACTCCATTGGTTAGGATGAAAATGATAGAAGAACTTGGGCGGATGAAAAATTGGATATGAGCCCACAATGTGTGCTTGAAGTCCAGAAGGTCAACCATATTCTGGGCTGAAGCAGAAGAATGGCTGGCAGGTCAAGGGAGGTGATTCTCTCCCTCTACTCTGCTCTGGTGAGACTCCACCTGGAGCAATGCATGCAGCTCCGGGGCCCTCGGCACAAGACAGACACGGACCTGTTGGAGTAAGTCCACAGGAGGGCCCTTCTGATCAAAAATGATCTGAAGTCTAGAACACCTCTCCTGTTAAGACAGGCTGAGAAAGTTTGGCTTGTTCAGCCTGGAGAAGAGAAGGCTCTGGGGAGATCTTACAGTGGCCTTCAAGTACTTAAAGGGGGCCTATAGGAAAGATGGGGACAGTCTTTATAACAGGCCCTGTTGTGACAGGACAAGGAGTAATGCTTTTAAACGAAAAGAGGGTAGATTTACACTAGATAGAAGGAAGATTTTTTTTTTTAAATGGAGGATGGTTAAACACTGGAACTGGTGGTCCACAGATATGGTAAATGCCCCATCCCTGGAAACACTCAAGGTCAGGTTGGATAATACTCTTAGCAACCCGATGTAATGAAAGATGTCCCTGCCCATGGCTGAAGGTTGGACTAGATGATCTGTAGAGGTCCCTTCCAACCCAAACCACTCTGTGATTCTATGATTCTAAGATTCCGATTTTCATTTTTCATCACCCAAAATCAAACACACCACTTCTGCTACATCTGGTGTTTTTGCCAAGTGATCACAAATCTTCTACATTATTTTGCTCTGGTTCAAACAAATTCAGGATGTCAAGTAAAAAATCATTATTTGACAGCCAGCAGGAGAACAGAAGGCAATACTAAAGTAGTGTAAAGAACAGCAGAATTCAAAATCATGATTACCTGGGCAGATAATCCTAGTGTTAAGCACTGGGAGGTTTTCCTTGCTCGCAGCCAAAGCTGGAGCCGAGAAAGAGCCTGTCTGAGAATGGATACCTCGGCTTGTACGGCGATCTGGAGATCTTGGTGCAGTTTTAACTGTTGCAGAAGAAGTAAAAGAGTACTAATTAGACTTATTATGACATTACCAAATATGTAACTTTTATAGCCCTGAAAATATTTCAAAAGCATTAATTTAATCGTTACCATTACACGGCAAATGTCCCTCCCCCTCACACCACAATTTTTCTTCAAAGTACAGGAAAGAAAACTCAGAAATAGATCAAGTGACAAGCACAAATTAAAATGAAGATGGCATTCAATATGAGGCACTCCCAACTTATGCTTTAAGATACTAGTAAAAACTGCATTATATCCACCTTAAAATGTAATTGTATTTTATGCCATAGTAAGTTTCTGATAAACATGCAAATGAAGTAATAAGATATTAAATTTAAATTCAATCAATATTTAATTATATATTATCATTTATAACAGTTTTAATATAGCTAGCTCTTCTACCCAAAAGGCCATGGAAATACCAGGTCAATATCCACACTGTTTGCTTCAGGCACCTAAAAGAGGCCCCCTGCCTGCATGAGGTTTCTGAAAACATCAGACAAAACTCTGCCATCTTTATCTGCAGCCAAACTGAAGACTGCAAGGGAAGAGAAAAAGCCATTTTCAGACATACTTGTCTTCCTCAGTTTAGAGAGAATGTGGGGGACATCAGTTTCCCATCATCTCTTTTGTCAAAAAAAACCCAAACCCTGGTGACTAGAAAAATAATGGAAATAACGTATTTGTTAAAATTCCATAAGATGGATCAATAAAACCTTGTGACAGATGGCAGGGTTTGGTAGATGATGCAACTGTTGGTGACATAGGCTCCGGAAAAAGAAGGGGAGAGAAATCAAGGCCAAAGAGACGTTCACCAAGAGTAACTGGTAGATCAGCAGGGCCAGGTATCCCTGCTGCTACCTCTGAAGGTGCTGAAGGACAGGCTCTTCAGAGGGCTGACCTCAAGTGCTGTAATTTACTCTCCTGGCAGAACTTGCTTCATGCCATCTGAGAGAATATGCCAACACCTGTCTTAGCGTGGTAATTAATAAAAAAGAAAAAAGTAATCTGTGAAATTCAGCCCCGACCAACATAGTCAGAAACCGGTGTCCCAGGGAAGAAAGTTTGGGTATTACCAAATGCTTTGCCATAGCATTTCCATGTGCATGTAGAAAGCTTTTGCACACCAGATGATCAGATAGAGACATTTCTTGGCTACCTCTGCTCCAGATTATCTCACATGTTAAAAATATATCAGTTTAGGACAACTTCAACCTTGACCATCTGAAGAAGTCCAGAACAAAAAGTGAAATTATTTCAAAGTGTTCTGATACATTCCTCTCAAATCCTGAAAACTGATTTAGCAAAATCAGAATGATAAGGACTAGCACTAAGAAAGC